>VZTU01021246.1:487677-714876 GCA_013400835.1 Zapornia atra | reverse complement strand
ATAAATACATCTTAAAAAATGGACTTGTCTGAGGCGCCTGGGCCCCGACATGCACCATTACTGACGGATCGAATCACACTTCCATTAACACCATAATCTTATAGACTCCACAGGCCGTAAAAAAGGGATTTACTTTAATCAGGTTTGGTTAGGGCTGAATTTGAAAAGCGCTACAAGTGAAATAAAACACGACCTCGTCCCCCCTTTGATTCTCTTTCTTCTCACTCTGGCTCTCTAATTTACAATTTGCCAGCCGCCAGCGGTTCGTTTCTAATGGCTGCGATCCACTGGTGTATGTCGCACTCTCTCTCTTATTGTGGCGGAAATGATTAGGGAGAACATAGACCTTTCATTTCCGTCCCCACCTCCCGCTTCCCTGGACTAACGCCCAGGGCATAGCGTTTCCTTTCACCCAGGCTTTAGCCCTCCACGTTTGCGTGCCCCACACCCTCTCCCTGGCCAGCCCTGGGGTTGATACTCCCTTCACTTGGGCTGTGGCTGGGAAGGGATTGGGGCGGAGGGGGAGGCGTGGGCTAGCAGTGAGGAGGACGCGTATCAGCTTCTGAACCTGAGTGTTGCCTCCTGAGGATACCAGGATGCTTCGTGGTGTCAAAGTACCGTGTTTTATTTCTCTCGCTACCTCTTTTTTTCTTCACCTATGCTCCATGCTTCAGCCTGTCCCATTTATCATGTGGTGCCGACTACTTGTTTTAACTCCTGGTCCCTGTTTAAATTCACGCCCCATCCAGGGCAAATCCAACCCAATGTATGCAAAGGACAGAGCAATCAAGTGCATTTGTTTCTGCTGCCCCAGCCATTAGAGTCTCACTATTTCTAGCGATGAGGAATACCCTACCGGGGTACGTTATTGGGTTGGTTGCTAATGATAAAGATGTGTAGCATCCTTTTTGGTCAGCTTGCTGTCTTCTACAGAGTTATGTTGAACTTCTCTACACGTCCCGTTTCTGACCACGGCAACATCGGCACTCAGGTGGCAGCAACGGGGAACTGTACATCACAAGGTCACTTTGGGCTTGCACCTGTAGGAACAAAAATAAACCAAAGAACAGACAGTTGGAATAGCTGCTGCCGCCTGTGCCAATGTGCTTTGCACTGACCTCTTGCAGGGTCTCTTAACATGCTATGGTACAACTAGCCAGCTTGGTGGCAACTTGAGTAACACGTGCTAGGTGCAGCGCAGCAGAATTTCCTCATAGCATCTGTGCAGGACTCTGCTAGGTCAGCTGTGGTCAAAGAGTGGCTTTAAGAGAGCTGGATGCTGACAGGTATATTTTGGTTCCCAGCATGGTGCCTGTGGAAAATAATCTGGCTGTTTCAGAGCTACAATTCCCTGAAATTTGCCCTCATTTACCTTTTCCCCTCCTTCTGCCACAACACACAACCCACATACATGACTGAAGATGTAACCGGATTGTGTTTAACTGGAACACACTACCCATGTCTCTCACACAGCTCTAGAAAGGTGTACACCCAGGCTGGATTTATTCCTCAAGGTTTTAATGATAAAGTTTTTAAGACCAAAAAAAGCCAAAAGCCACCAGTAGGTAGGAGAACAGTTTAAATGTTGAACGGGAGATCTGGTTGCATAGTCACACTCGACTTCCCGAGAGCTGGAAATTGGAGGAAACGTTATTCCTTAGTCCAGTTGGGAAAAGCTGGTAGAGGAGAGCTTGATGACTCCAAACGTGAAGGAATGTGCTCAATAAGGCAGAAAACCCACCAGACTGCTTTGTAAAAATAGGTTCAAGCTGCAAAATTCACATATCCTCCTAAAAGCAGGGAAAGGGCATTGAAGTTCTTCCAGTACAACCAGACATGACAAATGACAGATGAGAAAGGGGAGCACAATCAGGGGAAAGGGAAAAATTGAATGATAATGCAGGAAAGGGGAGAATGATATGGAGGAAAGGAGTGTTGGCAAAGAGTAATTTCAATTTAAGAGGAGATGCTGAATGGGAAAGAGACTGTTACACGGACACCGTGGGCGTATGTATGTGCACAGGTAACGGGGGTGTGAGAGAAGAGGGAGGAACTCAAGGGAGGAAAGTGAAAAAAAAAGGAGTCTGAACAAGAGTTTGGCCATGGGAAGGCAAGTCTAATGTTAGTAACTGATAATGAAGGCAGGCAAAGGGAGGAAAAAAAAGCATAAAATTCACTTAAAAAACTCTCCAAGTTTAAAAGCTCCCCAGAGGCTTTGTAATAGAAAAGGGCTTTTAAGTGCTATTTTTTTCCCCTGTTTTTCCTTTGGGGATGTCTCAGAGGGATGATTTATTGTCTAATGTATTTAAAGTGACAAGGCCAATTTTGGTGAGCTTGCTGCGGCAGTGCCAGCAGCGCTTTTTCACGGCGCTGCAGAACGCACCCTGTGCTGATGGCTCTTTGACGTGGGGCCGTACTGCTGGGCTCTGGCATCACAGCAAGCCCAGGCAGGGAGGCAGATGCCCTTCCTTGGCAGATGGGTGGAGAGGCAGCATCCCAGTGCACTCCTGGTTTAGCTGGTGACAATGGAAGAAGCGGGTGTAATGATGGAAGGAGAGGATGGTTAGAAGCTAACCCTGACTCCTACGCCCAAGAGGAGTGGTTTTTGGGTGCCCTTTGAATACAGAGCTGGGTCTCCGTTCCCTTTCTGTGCTTCCTTCTGCCCTAGCAGCTGGCCCGTAGGTGTGCCACAGCCCTGGCTTCTTCTGCCAAGCTGTCTGCAGGCCAGTTTGGACTGTTCCTAATCACTGGTGACCAGTGAGGTGTTACCTTCTTCTCTGGGTCTATTTCTGCAGAGACTTGCCACTGAGGCATGACTGCTACCCTGTTCTCTTCATGCCAGTACAGCTGCTGCAAGCAATAAGCCTCACCTTCTCAAGGAGAGTTTAAAAAAAATCTCAGGACTAAGGATTTTTTTTTAATATTGAGCCTGTATTTACTTTTGCTCTATTACACTTATATTTATACCCCTTAATACAATTCCTCTACCTTCTTGGTATTTACACACTTGTAGACGGTTAATCTTGCCCCTCGCCAAGCAATACATATTTAATTATTTTAATCTCTTCTCATATATCAGTGCTTTCAGGCCCTTAATCATTTTTTTTCCTGCTCCTCTTCTCTGTATTCCCCGTGCTCGTCAAGATCTTTTGTGTGTGTGTTGCCCAGAATTGAGGGCAGTATTCCAGGTGCTGTCCTGCCAGATCTGCACAGAGGGCCAGTACCTCCTCGTTCTCTGACATGATTTCTCTGCAGATGAAGCATAGCATTGTTAATTTTTTTTTTCTCCCCTGCTGCTATAGAGCACTGCAGGTCTGTAACTTAGCTTGCTGTCCACTCCCTCCCACAGCCCTTGTTTGATGGTTACCGTTTTCTAAATCAATCCCCCTCTTTTAATGCCCTGGTTCCTGTTTATTTTCCCCTCATATGTGCTTACTTGGATTATAATAAACCGATTCCCGTTTTCTCTGCTAGTCCCTACTCCTAACCTTTCTGGCTTACATTGTATTTGCCTGTCTGCAGCGATGAGTAATGGAAGAAGCTGTTCATGTTTCAGTAGCCTTTTATTTCTCTTTGATCCTCTGCTCACCCCCCCAATTCCTTGGACTTGTCTTCTCACTCCCTCCTTACAACTGTGTCCCTTGCTCCCAAATGGCCAAACTGCCAGGCAGCCCTGCCCTGACTCTGCGGGAGCTGGGGAGACTCTCCTTGACCTGAAAAGCAGCAGCAACCTCATGCTCAGCTTGGCCGTGCGAATGCCAAGTGCGCCAGCCAGCTTTGCGTGTCCCGAGTACTGCGTGATGCTTCCTCTCATAATCAGTCTGAGCATCGCTGCTTCTCCCAATCGCCCCCTGCACTTAATTGACCAATAGAGCTAGACATATGGAGGATCAAATCACAAACCCAAATCAGCACTTGTCAGAGGAGATTAATTCAAACAGGAAGCTACCAAACACTTGGGTTTTTTATTTCTTACCCCCCCCCCCCCTTTTTTTCCCCTCAAGCTCCAATGGAAGAAATGATTATTAATATCCCCAGCTGTACACTCAGATGGCAGTGACTCCAGTGCACTCTCTCTACTCAACTTTGCGTGTGATTTTTGTAGCATTTAAGCAACATTAGGGAATTACTGTGGATGGGAAAGAAAGGAAACTGCATTCACCCCGCCTAACTCAAAGCATCTGAGTTAGATTAGCCTGTGCTAAAAGGACAGGCTGCCCTAATTCAGTGTGTAGACAGCGGCTCAGATACAGTTTCTGATAGTGCTTCTCACTGCTGGCCCCAAAGAGGGGAACATCCTAAGTCAGGTGCACATATCTGACCTCTTGCAGCTGCTCTGTCCTCTGTATTGTGCCATGGGGTCTTCAGCTCTGAAACACGCCCACTAAGGGTGCTGTGGCTGTGTTTTGCTCTGACTGCAAGTCACAGCTCTGCTGAGATCAAGGATCCCTCACATTAGACGTTGCATGCCAAGATATGGCCTTTCCCCACCCCCGTGGTCTAAACAGATAGCAAAGGGTGTAGAAACAGGCAGTCAGAGAGACCAAAGATCTACTTGGCAAAGCAAGGTGGCCTACTTTGTAGAACAGGTCTTAGCAGGGACTTTGGAGGAGACCTTCATCTTCTCTGGTTCCCTCGGTCACCAAAGTTTCTCTGCCTTCCCCCCACCTTTCCCCTCCTCCAGCTGTGGAGGGAGATCACAGCTTCTAGTCTGAGTGCCCCAGCTGGGGGCCCAAGGTATCCCTCCTAGTGGGTTGGAAGCTGGGGTGGTGGTGTTGGGTAACTGCAAAGGGACCCACCTGTACTGAGGGGCAATGGCAGGTGGAGGCTCTTGGGGTAATGAGGGAAGGGGTGTGCCCCAGGCACAGCTACAAAAAGCCGGGACCTCCTACTTTGAAGGGTTTTTCCTCTTCTCTCTTTGTTCCTGCTGCATGCCTGTGATGTAGCCTGTGAGGCCTGTGTTCAACGGTCCAGCTGGAGATGGTCTCCCCCCCTCAGCAGGTAGTGCAGAAAGGGAAGATCCTTTGCATGGATTTCCTACCTGGTGACAAAAATGCTTGTAGGAGCCCACAAAGGGAGCAGGATGGCTCCCAGTGAGCAGCAGTGTGGTTATGCTGTGCTGGAGCTGGCTTGAAGGGCAAAGCATGAAGACTGGAGTTAAACCATCAGTTTTCAACCTAAAAAAATAAAAAAGGGTTTTCCCAGACACTGCTGTGGAACCAGCAGCCTTGGATCTACACCATGAGGGTCAAGCAGAGCGTCCATGGGATGGAGTGTCCTACTCATGTTGCCTCCCTGGTAGGGTAGGACCCCAGTCCCATTATATGTGCTATCGATTACATGAGGAAACAGTTTGGACTGGTCACTCACCCTGCTGAGTTCTTCATTAGCTGCAGTCAGCAAAGGGGAAGAGAGCGGAGGCCTTTGCACCAAAACCTTCTGCTCAATACCTAGCAGCGATGTTTGCTTTTATCCTTTTCTTTCTCCCCCTCAAAAAATTAAAAAGTGTGAGGATGCATGAAGATTGGGATGGAAAGCATTGACAATCTTATCATACTACTGTATAAATCAATAGCACGCACTTGACTGGAATAATACTGATTGCTGCATCCCGTGGAAGTTACAGGGGATTGAGGTGGGACTTGAAACTTCAGGACTGTCCTTTTTTTTAAAAAAAGATGCCTGAGGAAGCACTAAATGAAATCCCATAGCCTGCCTTATGCAAGGGTTCAGGCAAGGGTGCCACAGCAGTGTGAATGTCTGGGTTTAACGATGAAGCCAGCTGCAGCCCTGGAGCTGGAGCAAAGGCTTCATCAGGAAGCTTCCAGACTGATACTGCTGCATGTGGAAGAGCATAGCTGAGGTAAGTAGAATCGTGGCTGGTTGGGAACAGTACTGTGTGCATAATTATGTGTTCTTGGCAGATAGCAATTATCTTACTTTGGCTTGATGAAAAAAGTGTTGGAAATTGAAACCTGAACGTGTGTACGTAGTTTGTGAGATTAAAAGGGTTGGGGTGGGGATTTTGTACTTAGAAGTATCTTAGTTTGGGTGCCTTGCTGAGGCTGGAAAATGAGAGGTTCAGGGTGCACAGTGTATTCTGGTGGTAGCTAGCATTCTGCTGTGGAAGGCATGAGCTGAGGTCCTCCTAGATTACTTCATCTCTCTGATTTTCCTAAATAAAACTGGCTGTGGCACAGGTGGAAAAGGTGTAAACTGGCCTCTGCTTATTCAGATCAGCCCTCTTGCTGCCCCCACCACTCCCTTCAGTACCATCTGGCTTACCTCAATAAACTTGGATGGGAGTTTTCTAGTAATTCTGAGGGTCAGCAAAGCCGTACCTCTTGCAGGGGTTGCTGGCTTGTGGCATCAGATGGACTCTGGCATGGTGAAGAAGCTACTGGGGCAAAAGTTCAGTCTGTTTTTTCTTGGCGAGCTAGCAGTTGCCTGAGATGGAGAAATACATACACACACTCCCCCTAACTAGGGCAGCAGAAGTTGGTGCCACCAGAGATCACTCAGCTTGTCAAGTGAGCGGGATTAGGAATGGCCAAGGAATTGGAGAATAAACGCAGCTCTGTTGTGCGGGATAAAAGGAGATGGTGATCAATATATCTTAGAGCTTCAGGGCTTAAGGCAAGCAGCATCTGACAGGATTAGGGAGAAACTTTTTTAACATGGACTAGTCATCCTGTAATTGGCTGCCTGGGATGCTCACACATCCTTTGCTGATACTCTAGTGAAGCTGGCTGCCTGAGACAGGCAGCAGCTGATGCGGGAAGACCTCTGTGGAGAAAGCACTTGGCTTGCTGTGTACCACAGTTGTTAGAGACACAAAGTGATGAAGCTTCAATTCCTGGGAGCAGAGAGGTGGTGGGTGCTGCACCTTAAGTCCCACCTCAAGAGGGTGGGAAGGAGGAGCTGAAAATTGGGAGCGGGGGATGTTGGTCCTGTGGTCGGGGCCAAGACCTTGCTGGAGGAATGGATGGATGCTGGTGGTTTGGGGAGGGAACTTGCTGGTATGCGGGGGCTCATCACATGCTGTGCCTGCTGTCATTAACACAGTGACATGTTGTGGGATGTGACTGGTGTAGCCATAGGGGAGAGAGTGAACCAGGAGCCACAGGGAGTTGGGCCCTGCTGTAAATGAGGCCGTGCCTTCAGGTGTATGCGGAAGGCAGGTGTGTGCTCTATGGGTCTCCCCTCTTTGTCTCCATGTTATAATTCCTAAACTCAAAGCTCAGTTTCTTCTCCCCCAACCTCTCCCGTTTGAAGATCTAAAGGTAATCTGTCTTAAGACATGGTGTATGTCAGTGACGTGAAACAGCTGTGAAAATAATTTAGGCTTTTTGGTCAGTGTTTAAACACAAAGGCTGGAGAGTTGGTGAGTTTGCCTCTGTTTCCATAGGGTGCAGCTCAGGCCAGATCCTTGGCCCAGATGGAATTTTGCAGCTCGTTTGCACCCAGGTCCTCTGGTGTAGTGGTTTTATGCAAGGAGAAATGTTCTTGTGTGTTCTGGCTGCCTCTTTTTTTTTTTTTTTTTGCAGTGGAAATAAGCCACGCACAGGAGCATACTCTGTAAAGGGCACCACACCTCTGTGACCTCCTGTTTCATGTGCTGTTGTACCCTTTCTGACAATCGAGGCACCTGCCCGCTGTGCGCCCCTGGTCTGTTTAACACGAAGCCTAGTAACTCACAGGGTTGTGACGTCAGAAAGGCAGGGTCAGCTCTGCTGCAGCTCTGCTGCTCGGGATGCAGTGGAAGCCCTTGGTGGGGAGAGGGACTCGCAGGAGGCTGGGTTTGTTTGGCCTGCTACTGTCAAGACACAGAAGGAATGCAGCTGACTTCTTTAAATACACCAAGCTGAGATACTCTGCAGGAAAGGTAAAGGAGATTAGAGCTGAAGAACAATGTTGGCACAAGAAAAGCAGGGGATGAACTAGCTCACAACTAGAATAAGATTGTGAATGAAGCTTTCTCACTGAGTAGCGAGCTTCTGAAGAGCCATGCCTGCTAAAGCTGTTTGGGGTAAATACTTAGTGTCATTCTTAAAGATTATTAAGTTATGAGGGGAAAATGGCTTAGGTTGCTGATGGTGACAGCCTGGCCTTGGCTGATTCCAGTTCCCTCTCACATGTTGGACTAAACCTACAAGAGATACTGGGTTGTTAGTACCTCTTGCCTCTGGGAATACCTAGAGTCTAATAAGGGTGTAGGTGAAATATTCTTGCAGCTATTTTGGGCTGTCTTGGGTCTGACAATCAGCGCTGTTACATTTTACAGTCTGCCTGAATGTACTCCTTCATTTGAATTCCTCTACTTAAGTATCAGCATTTCCATTCCACAGATAAAGAAATTGAGACAGAAAGGTAAAATGACTTGCTTAATGTGCTCTCGCAGTAGGATCGGGACTAGCACCCTGAACGCTCAGTGCCGGCTGCATCTGCCAGTTTATACTCCCACTCCTGTGCAGAAGGTCTGGCTAGCAAGCCTCTCTGCTGAAACCTGGTGGGCTGCAGGCTTTCTGGCAATTCTCTGAGATGTAAGCATGTCGCTTTATGGAAGTTTTTAAGGTTATAGAATCTGTTATTTTTTGCTTTTTATGTCTGACAAAGCAGGCGATAAAAGAAACATACCAACTATTTTTTGTAACTTTAATCCCAGTAGATGCATGTTGCACTTGGCACAGTAACATCTGGAAATGGGTTTTTCTCTTCGTTCTGATGTTGAAATAACTGGTGATGGCTAGAGTAAAGGTTAATCACCCAGTTGTGGCATCTGGCAGATTGGGGAAGGAGAGAAATCATGCCGATCCTGCTTTTCTCAGCCTAGCTAGCAGTCATGGGTCCTTCTGGTGCCACTTTCTGACTGCCATAAACTGACCAGCTGCTGCAGTTCCTCATTAGTGAACTGTGGGACCACAAGGACTGTACTTAAATATGGGGTGGTGTGTTCCTGCTTGCATGATTTGAGGGAGAGAGGCTTAGGTGCTTGTCATCACTATTTGCCATGTGCCGGTAGAGCAGCCACCTCACTAGTGAAATGTGGGAACGAGAGAAACCAAAACAGTTGTGGTCTTTGCTTGTGATCCTTTATAGCCTCTCCCTGCCCGCCATAGCTCTGGGTCTTGCCAGCTATTTCAGGCAGCAGGGCCTTTGAGAAAAAGTGATTTCTGTAATATATTTGAGAATAGGAGATGAGAGCACTTTGGTCTGATCTGACTGGAGGAGCAAGTGTAGTGTAAGGCCAGCTCTTCATTAAAGCTCCCTGCTGCAGAGGAGGCTTTACTTGGCATTTGCACCTTCTTGGCCATTGAAGCTGCCCAGCCACGAGGCACGCAGCTATAGGGAAAGGGTTTTCACTTTGCTCTGTGGCTCAGAGTTACTTCTTTAATCTTGTATTTATGATTTAAGAATGTGTGTGTATACTGAGCACTTAACATTCCTCTTCTCTCACATGCATCGTATTGAATCACATACACTTCTTTTACTGTTTGTTTTTGCGTAAGGAGTTGTGACATAAGCTCTGAATTATTTCATAAGTTTTTGCCTGACCGTGGCATTCATGCTGGTCTCACTGCTTACAGAACATAGTGGCTCCACTTAACCTGTTCAGCTTTTGAGGGCTGCCTGCCTGTCAGTCTCTTTTTTTTTTTTTTCTTTTAAGTATGAGCAGTATTTGTTTTACATAGTTCCATATTGCACATAACATTTGGCAGTAGGAAGTCTCACATGAAAACTTACTGCATATGTATGTAAAAGGAGCTGGGGAATAAATGTAAAAGAGGGATGACACTGCTGGCTGGCTTGGTAGTAGAGATGCTCTTTTGTAGTAGTATAGATACTCTTGGTAGAAGAGGTACTCTTTTGTGAGCTGAGAGGGCAGGTTAAGCAAGGATTAACGTTCAAGGCACTGGGCTGGAACTCAAGAGAGCCATTTTAAGCTGTCCCGCAGACTACCTGAGTGATTGTGGATGGTTTATGGGATTTTTCTCATTCGCCTTCTGTGAAGGCATGTAATACCACCATCTCTTATCATGTGTATTTGTGTGGCTACGTGATCCGGGCAGGAAGTATCTGCTGCGTCTTGGCATAAAACCAAGCGCTGGTCTTGGTGAAGCTCATTGCGACGGTAAAACAAATGGTCATAGGTTTTGTAAGGTGACATGGAGCAACCTCCTAATTTGGGGGATTGATGGGGGTTGATAAATGGTGTGAGACAGTCATACCAAAAGGAGACAATTGAATGGGCATGTTTTTAAGTAGACAGGATTAATTTAATTGAGAAGCAGGACTGCCAGGATTTTGAAGGATTTGACAGACTTGGAAGCTTAGCACTTGTAAACCTTCCTCTTTATGTGCAGTATTTTGATCACCTAGCTGATGTTTTTGCAGGCTGCAAATGTTTAGTGGCATTGATTGTTTGGGGAGTCTAAAATGTAAGCCTCATAGCTCCTCTGTTGTCCAGCTGCAGCCTTGGTTTAAGATTCAGAATAAGAGACTTAATTACCTAATGCTTAAGCGTGGTGCTTAAAGAATGAAAAGGGTCTCTCCTGGATGGTGCAGGAGGATATTAATTTGGGAGAAAAGGCTGCTTTGTCACCTTGAGCCCATGTGCTGTCACTCACCGTCGAGGTGCTGCTCCCTGTTAGCAGGAGGGACTCGGCAGTGACAAGCACAGCCGTCTATTTCTAGAGGATTCAAAGTTTAATTACTTTGTCGCTGTCTGGTGTAAAATTGCTTCAGGCGCAACAAACGCCCGGGACTCCCGTGTGCCAGGGAAGTGGCTGCTCAACCTGAAGCGATGACACTTCTCTGAGCTGTTGCTGTTCAGTGCAGTCCCAGCAGTGGGGCGCTTGCTGCAGCGGTTACGAGTGACCGGCACTGGCAGGGCTTGGGTTTGCTTGTCAGAAGCAGCAGCTGTAACTCTGGTTAAGCCTGTGCTGCTGATTCCCTCTGGGAGCTTTTGGTAGCTCACAGGGCCTTCATTTTCAGCACCTGGGCTTCTCCATTCTTGCAGCCTTGCTGCTTAGGAGGCTTTAGGAATTGAATCTTCTGCCACCCAGGCTGCTCTGAACACATGGCTAAGAAATTGTGGGGATTGTCAGCACTCCATCTCAGGAGTAAAATCCTATTTCAGCATCAAATGCTCAGGCAAAAACTTCCATGTAAATAGTGCCTGTGGCCACCTGACAAACCTGCTTGGTCATAAATGTTTCAATTTCCATGCCCCATAACAAAACGGAATTGCAATATCCTCTGGGCTCCAATTCAGTCCAGCCCAGGCAAGCTGTCTATGGACTCAGGCTTTCTCAAGTTACCATGTGTCAGAAAATTAATGGCACCGTTTGGTTTCTGCCGCTGTATGTGCATGGCCTCCCTTTGTGGTGAGGGCTGAGCTGGGTGAATTGGCTTCCCGCAGGGCCTTCTGAGTTCCCCAGTGCAGGAGACTCCACAGCATGGACTTAAACCTTAATAGATGCAAAAATCCACGGGAGTGAGTTGTTACAAATGCCCCAAGGGCAGGCAAAGTTTCAGCTGGTGCTTTCTCTTCCTTATGCACTGAAGTCAATCAATCATGAGATGCAAATCTGTAGAAAATGAGGCTTCATTAGTTCTGCTGCTCAGAGCACTCCCTTGGGGGTTTTGTTGGTGTCTTTTTTCTGGTTTTTTTTCCTTTAATGTTAAATTACATGTCTGTGAGCTGCTCGTTCTTAATGTGGTCAGCTTTGTCTTAAGGAGAAGTGCTTCAGAGGGACGATCTTTCTCCCTTCCCACCCTTCTGGAGTCATTCTGTGAGATTTCTGCAGTTGTTATTAGGAACAGAGGGACAATATTGTCCCGCTGTAATTTATAAGTATCATCTGATGGACGAGAACTTGCAACCTTCTGTAATGCTGCCAGTGACCTGGTCAAGGAAAGGAGTTGCTTTTTAATTAGGTGTCCCCATGGGGATGCTTTGATCTAACATCTTGGGGAGGCGTGCAGAGAACAAACAGGAAGGAGATGATGGATACAGGCGTCTTAGCTCAGGCCTTTGCCTGTTGTCTTCAAGGGCCTTGTCAAATGAAGATGGGGCTATGTGAAAGACAGCAATTTGTTTTGCCAAGCTGGTAATGTGGAATGTCAAAAACCCTGAACAGGTTTTTGCAGATGTGCTCTGAAGCATCAGCAAGTCCTTCATGAATGAAAGAAATGTACTGTGCTAGCCAGAACTTGGAGATACTAAGCAGTAATAGGGTTTCTGTAAGAAACTTTAAAGCTATTTCTGCGTATGAAACTCTACATGGCAATTATACTGAATAATCAAGCTAGAGGTGCATATAGCTCTTTTCCTCCTATATCTACTTTTTCAGAAATATTCTTAATTCATAAGAACCACTCTGATATAAGGAGATGGTTAGGGCTTGCTTACTGTTTGTGGTGCTACAGCAGCAAAGGAGCAGTAAGTAGGTCTGTATGTAGAGGCCCTTCTGAACGAGTCAGGGCTGATCTTGGCCTTCTCTGAATTTGGAATAGCAATGTAGTTCCCTGCCCCCCTCCCCAGCTAAGTGTGACTGGAGGTTTGAGCCCTGAGACACTTAAGCAGATAGATGTTTAGTAGTTACAAAATAGGGAAGCTTCCAGTAAGAGCTAACAGTTAAAATTGATGCTGACTTACTCTGTTTCTCTCCTGATATGGATTGAATGAGAGATGGAGGGAGTTTAATTCTTTTTTTTTTTTTTTTTTTAAAGATGGTTTTGGTAAGCCTGAGCTGAAGCCCTTGATTGGTGTGCTTTATTCATACAAGGGCTGCTTGGAGGGCACATCTGCTTAGACCCATCTGCGTATGAATACAGTGCCCTGCAATGTAGTCTAAATTTTGATTTGAACACAGATACGTGGTCCATTCATCATTCTGCTGTCCCAGAATTCATCTCCCTTTCTGACTCTTCATTCTTTATGTCCAAAGTTACTATATCTTACCCCAGTCCAGCGGGAAACTGGCTTCTGTAGTATCCATCTAGCTCAGCAGGAGAGCGTGATTGCAATCAGCTACTCCCAGGCCACTTCAGAACAGCCTGATGAGACTGAAGAGTACTTCGGGTGTGCTGCCCTCTCCCTTGCTGCTAGCTTTGCAGAACTGCTGTGAGTTATAATATACGTGCTCGATTCTCTGCTCCTGCTGGACCATGGGAAGAGGACAGCGGCGGCAGCATCCCTGTCTGGCTGTTAGGACTGGAAGTCGTTTGTGCATCCCCTGTGCCTGAGACATGAGGACCCATTTACATGGCCTATTTAAATTTTGCAGGCAGCTCATATTTCAGTGTTTTCCGTGGAACCAGCAAATCTCGGTGGTTTTAGCCAATTTATCACAGTGTGTTTTTCCCTGTTGGGGACAGCATGATATCCAGTCCCAGTGCGAATTAGCTGCTAGTGCCACTTGTTTCACATGAGAAAGTGCTTGCAGTGGTAGGTGCCAGATGCCCATAGCTGTTCCAGGGCCTTTTGCTAGTGCTGACAGATATGCTAGGTCTGCCTGCACCTGACAGAGCTCACTGGCCCACATTTTCTGTGTTGGGCACTATGAAGCCACCTTTACGATTCCACCCAAATCCTTGCGATTTCAATAGTCCTCGTAGCCTGAAGATGTCTGATTTTCTTGTCTCCTTCTTGCCCATTGTCTCATCCATCTGTCCCTTAGTTGTTTGGGGTTTTTTTGAATGCCAGGAGAAGCACAGTGGTCTATAACAGGGTCTCTTCCAGGCAAAAAATGGATTCAGAGTATGCGTGTGTGAGGCTGATATCCTAGAAAGCAACTGGAGTATGAATGATCTCTAAACCATCAGATTATTGGAAGTTCATGCCCTGTCAGAAATAAGCCAGGTCCCTCTGAAACATCAAAGTATTCAGAGTATCTCTGCTCACTTCAGTATGAGCACCACCTCTGTAATGATGTCTCAAGTTCAAATTGTTGTCTGCTCTGTTAAATTAGCATTTACCGGTCAAGGAGCTGTTGTTGGTGTTAGTCTTATGCATGGGGGATCTTTTTTCCTCAGTAAACAACAAATGTGTGTATTTATCTTCCTTTGGAATTACTGACTGACCAGAAAGTTTCCACTGAAAAAGTGTTCCTGTTGCCCCCACCCATACCAAGCAGGGAGCGTTCCTGGGGCTTGTGTTCCCCAAGAAGCGCTGTGGCCTCTTCTGGTTGGAATGGTGTGTTGCTGGTCAGACAGCCATGTTATGTCATGGGAGACAAGCTGGAGATAAGCTGGTATTTAGGGGACAATGAGAAAGTGAGATAAGCTTATTAAATCCCCCCTTGAGAAAACACAGTATCCTCTTGGAGCGTGGCTGGTTTGGAGGTAATAAGGGGCAGTTGGCTCAAGAAATTGAAACTAAGTGCTTGATTCAAGAAGGTGTGAAGAGTTAAATTTTACTTTCAGAAGTATTGAATAATTGACTCCAAAGCTTTCAAAATGTTCCCTCTTAAACCTGAATTCTGGGTTTTCATCAGTATTGGAAAGGGAGGTAGATACTTAAATAGTGACATTTGGTAGGGAAGTCTTCTTTATGCTTAAACTTAGTTGTGTTCTGTGAGAGAGGGAGGAATTTTACAAATGTGCTGTAAAGCTCCGAGGTGCTGCACACAGGCAGCACTAGGCCTCACTGCAGGCAACGGCCTTGCCCTACCAGTGGGCAAGACTCATAAACTTCCTAAATGTGATCCATACCTCAGTGAGCAAGGCCTGGAAATGGGGCTTGTGCAGAGGCTTAGTGCACCATGGTGATGGCTGTAGTTGCTGGCTACGGGACCTGTTAGAACTGTGTTACCTTCCAAAATGCAAAGGGGAGAAGGCTAAAGGGTGGAGGGGGGAAGTGCTAGAGGTTGGGCTCTGTGGGGCCATGAGCAGGTCAGGTGGAATTTATGGTCCAAGGAAGTAGTGGTTGCTCATCCCCCTCATCTCCTGCATGCTGTTCTTCAGTGGGAAGAGCAGTGTTTCCTCTTCCTCCCCTACCTGAAGTCACTTCTGTCGAGATCATTTAATGTTTAGGAGGAGTTTGAAGTCTCTTCTGGTGATGGCTGTATAAGCAGAAAACTAACTAAGAAGTGGTATGCTGTAACGACTGTGTAACTGTAGGATATTTATTCATTCAGCCTGATTACTCAGATGTTACTTGGCATTTTATTCCATGAGTGAGTGATTACATGATAAACTTTATATGCAAAAAATTCAGCATCTGCACACACTATAAAACTGCTGTAGCTTAACCACTGGAGAGGAGGAGGAATATGTTGGGGGGGCTTGTGCTGGTAAGGTAGAGGAAAGAGCTCTGATTTAGAAGATAGCAGGACCTAGGTTTACTTATACAGATTTCTGCCGTGGTTGTATCAGTTCCCCCTGGGCCTGGATTTTCTTCAGTGACAATGGTATTTGCCAAATGTCCTATAAGGAGCAGTTCTACCTCTGGGAGATGTATTAGCTAATGCATGTGTGTGGCAGTTTCTAAATTTGTGGTTTTCCCTTTGGGCAGCTCACTCCATAAATGAGAGGCAGGTTTCCGAGGGGGGGAAGGGTGGTGGGGGGAGAAGGGGTGGTTGTTGGAGCAGGAGCCTGACATGAATCTGCGGTGGGACACCCATGTCTCCTGTCTACCTCTTCAGAGCTATGGCAGTCACATACATACGTGTTTTAATCTGGTGAGAAAAATACAGATGTGATATAGAAGGTAGGAGCTGATAGCAATTGATCAGCCAAATCAAGTGCAGCTGGAGCCTAAAGCCTTCACAGAAAACGTCAGTCATCAATGAGCTCCCCCAGTGACACCTGGCCCATGCTGCAGCAAGGATCTCAATGGGCAGCTATGGATTTCTTTTCCCTTTTCATCATGTCTCTGCAGCCTAGTTCTCTCTCTAAAGTGCAAATTTCACTTGCCCTGACGTTTTTGCCTCTGCAAAGGTTACTTTCCAAGTACATGCAGATAATATTGCAGGTTCTTTCTGCAAAGGTCTTTGGATGAGATTTCAGCAGTGGCTCGGTTTCAATTCTGGCTGCATAAATAAGCCTGCCTTATGGAGAAGTTTTCATACTGGTCTCAGCATCTTGAATTTGATTACAGTTGTGGATTTCTTTGTCTTTACTTTTTCAGAGAAATTTGTGAACACTTTACCAGACGCCCACACAGCCTTGATACCAATCATGCAGGGTGAGCTGTGGGAAAATCGATGCATCACTTGTCTTGGCAGTTCCAAAAAGGAGATAGTTACTGAAGTTAGAAATATATTAGCTGTGGGTGTATGTCTCTTTCTCGAGGTGCCGCAGACTTCCAGTGAAACGGCGTATTTGCCTCAGCGTGCAATTGCTTTGCTACAGATCCAGGCCTAAAGAAGCGCCCTGTGCCTGAACTGCCCTCTGATACCTGTCTACCCATCATCGCTCAGGATTTGACCCTGGTTTTGAGGATTGTCATTATAAACTTCAGGTGTTTTGTTTTTTTTTTCAAGTCATCTTTCTGTCTCCCCACTTGTCAACTGCTAGGAATGGAGATATACAGCAAAGTCAATGTTCCAGCCTGACAAAAAATTATTAGACTTGGAAGGATGGGAAGGTAATGGGCCAAAAGTAGGGGAAGGTGGCCTAGGGTTAGCTTGGCTTAGATTAACTCAGCACGATGATGCAATTATGCCAGCTTCTGCTGCCTGGTAAGCACCAGAGTTCGGTGTATAAGGTGAAGAATTGCTGGTATCTAGTAGGCTTTGCTCATCTCCCCCACGGTCCTCCCTCTCTGTTCAGAGCTGCTGACTTCAGACAGCTTAAGTCCCTGCTGCAGGTAAAGCAGTCTTTGTCTTGTTTCATTCTGCACTTGCGGTGTTGATATGTGACTACTTAATGTTTTTCCTTGTGCTTTGATCCTGTCCTCTGGAAAGAAGAGAAGTTAGAGTTCCCCATAAGTAGGCAGAGTTGACACGGTTGGGTTTTTTTTTTTTCCCTTCAAATCTTTTCTGAAATTTTCTCCTATTGAGGTGCTATCAAAAGCAAAGCCCCAAACCTGAATGCTTGGAAGTGAGGCAACAAGTATGCTGGGCAGCAATGCAAGAAAGCTAAATATTTAACTTGACTGGATCTGAATTAGTAATGTTTTGGTAAGTGTTTATGCGGTTCTAGGACCTTGAAAGAAACTGTCACACTGGGCCTGTAAAGAAACATCTTAAATGATGTTGCAGTAACCTGCCAGTGCTGTTGAACTCCCTGAATATAGCCTGTGATTAGGAGTACCACACTCATGTGGGGAGGGTGAAAACTGAACTATTAAACCCAAACCCAGGAGGGCAAATGAGGATGGTGAAGGGTCTGAAGGAGGGAAGTCTTATGGGGAGAGGCTGAAGTCCCTCGGTTTGTACAGTGGAGAAGATGAGGCTGGGGGCAGACCTCAGCACGGTCCTGATGAGGGGGAGCTAAGGGGCAGGTGCTGATCTCTACTCTTTGACCAGTGATAGAAGCTAAGGGAATGGCATGAAGCTGCGATAGGGGAGGTTTAGGTTGGGTACTAGGAAGAGGCTCTTTACTGAGAGGGTGGTCGGGCACTGGAACAGGTTCCCCGGGGAAGTGGGCGCAGCACCCAGCTTGACTTAGTTCAAGAAGCATCTGGATGATGCTGTCAATCACATGCTCTGACTTGGCTGGTCCTGTGTGGAACCAGGAATTGGACTTGATCCTTATGGGTCCCTTCCAACTCAGGAGATTCTATGATTTAAGCTTTGAGCTTAAAACTTGTCAAATCAACAGTTCAGCTTCCGTTGCTGTTTGAGTATAAGGTTTAATTGTGTGGGGGCTTTTTAGATTGGCATTTCACCCAGACCAGTGCACCTCAAACTGCTCAATGTTTTTTGCTTGTGTAGTTTACCATCTCTGTGTCCATCTTTTAGCTTTTACTTTGTCTATGGATATCGAATCAGGGAGAAACTGTTCCTCTTTGTCTTTGTGCAGCACTTACATTGGGGTCCTGCTTGTGATGGCATCATATGCTCTGTGCTAATGCTCTCTGGTCCGTCCTTACCAAACAGTAAGGCAAGTGTGTCGTCCCCCCTCAGTAAAATCCAAAAAAGCAGCAGCTTTTGGCAGCACCAGTAAAGCAGGATGTGAACAGGACAGCTTGAAAGGAATGGATGTGTGGTGTGAGGGTGCAGGCACGTTTTATCTGGAAGTAGCCTTCATCTCTGCCTAGTTCAGAGGGCCGCACGTTATATACCCAAGTGTGTTTGTCTCTTCTTCGCTGCCCTTTCATTGCTATCAAGGACTGGCAGTGGTACCTGCCGTGTTGCTCTCCCTGTGAAATGTCAACGAAAGCAATTCAACTCTTATACTGATTTGCTCCAGCTAAAAAATGTCAGGAAAGCATTCCTTGCCATCAAAGCTTGCCTTTGTAAGAGGAGCTGGCTGGTGAGTAGAGAAGTCAAAGATTACGGATATGGAGCGATCAATTGAAGAACCGTAATTCAATCAAATGGTTCTGCTGGTATCATAAACCACGAGCGCAGAGCTCAGTCCATTTAGAGATCATCAGAGCCCTGTGACCGAGTTAATACAGACTTGGCGATCGATCAAACGCTCTCTCCCTTACCTCCCTTTAACTTTCCCTCTTGCTCTCTACTTTTCCATCTCTCCTGTTTGTCCTCTGCCTCACCACCCTCACATGCTGTCTACTTTCCCTTCCCCTCCTCTTCCACCAGCTGCCTCCTGCTCTCTGTCCCTGTTCATGTCCTCGCTCCTGTGAGCCCTGCCTGATGTATACATGATAGATGTATAACCAGGCTGGCAGATGCTTTGCTGTTAAATGAAGGGGGCTCTTTAGTATGTCGGTTCTGGCAGAGTCTATTTTCTTTTCATTTTGGGACATCACGAATTTGGGGGGGAGTGGGGGGAAGTCTTAGGAATACAGATTAGGTTTTTTCTTTCCAGAAGGTTATGGTCTCTGTGTGTGTCTTTCTCTGTGTTATTGCATTAGAACTATAAAGGGAATATCTGTCCAGGTGATGGGCTCATAAATGCTATTAATGCCACTTAGATCTTCATGTATTTTTCATGAGGTGAACACATGGCTGCAGATAGCAGGCCCATGCAATGTATGCAGTGGCATAAAATTTTTAATTTACTGGTGGGCAGCATGTCTTATGACTGGCAAGGGGTGTTTGGCCTTTTTCTTTTATTTTATTCCTAATCAGAACTTTTATTGCTTGACATTTTGGGTTGACTCGTTGCACCTGCCTTCTAACATGCCCATGCAGGTAGTGCATGCGGTCACCCTGTGAAAAGCCCATGTGCCTCCCGCTGTGCTGAGCTGCTTCCATGGAGAATCGGGTTGTTGGGCACACGTTGGTGTGGAGCAACAGTGTGAAGTGGATGTGTGAACTCAGTGTTACTGTAAGAAAGGCACTGAGCCACTGAGGAGGCTGTCCCCTCTCCTGGGGGAAAAGCAAGTTTGGCAAAGGAGGGGTTGGATATCAGCACTTGGCACTGGTGATACACACCTCAAGTGCTGTATCCAGTTCTGGGCTCCTCACCATAAGAAGGACATCAAGGTCCTGGAGTGAGTCCAGAGAAGGGCAGCCAGGCTGGGGAAGGAGCTGGAGGGCAAATCCTATGAGGAACAGTTCAGGGAGCTGGGGGTGTTCAGCCTGGAGAAGAGGTGGCTGAGGGGAGACCTTATGCCCACCTACACTGACCTGACAGGAAGGTGCAGAGAGGTGGGCGATGGTCTCTTCACCAAAGTGACGGGAGATGGGACAAGGGGAAATGGCCTCAAGCTGTGCCAGGGCAGGGTCAGATCAGACATTAGGAAAAAGTTTTTCACTGAAAGCATTATCATGCATTGGAACAGGCTGCCCAGGGAAGGGGCTGAGTCACTGACCCTGGGTGTATTTAACAGACGGGCAGATGAGGTGCTCAGGGATATGGTTTAGCACAGGACAGGAATGGTTGGACTTGATGATCTTAAAGGTCTTTTCCAACCTTGTGATTCTGTGACTCTGTGAAAGGGCAAGTTGACCAGCATTTGGGAATTTGAAGTTACCTATGCCTCTGAGTGAGATGATCTTTGTGGCTGTGATTTGGCATTCAGGGCTAAGGGCTACAGGACCCAGGGTCTGTTGGCTGCAGAAAAAAGGGAGCAGACCAGATCAGAGTGTTCAGGAAAACCTCAGCTGCAGCAGAAGGCGCCTTTTTGTAGTTCAGATCCCTGTTAAGTGTGAGTTTGGGGTGCAGAGTCATCCTGATGCACCTTGGGCTTGGTGGGTTTTTTGCTGTTGTTTCTTTTGCCTCTTCCCTTTTCTCAACACGCGGCAGGAAAGCCCAGCTCTTCCTTTATCTGTGGGTGGTACGTATTTATCAGCCTGGCTCACCAGATCAGAACAATCAGCAATTGACCGTATGTTGAAAACAGACACGCTCATTAATTTTAGGAGCCAACGTGCACTAACCAAAATGGCTCATAAACTACCCCAGGGGAGAGGGAGGAGATTGGAATTTCAAGCTGTGGTGGTGCTGCTGCAGCAGCCCCTTTCTCATCTCAGCCCTTTGGTGGTTATCTGGGAGCTGGGCAGCTCATGTGTAGCAAACACAGACCCCTTTTCTGTGTCCCTTTGCTTGTGCTCAGCGCCAATTAAAAGAGTTAGGCTGTGGTTTCCTTGCTGGCATGAAAGCACCGCTCTGTAGCCTCCTGGAAGCTGAGCTGCTCTTGTTGGGACATAGGGAGCAACCATCCTCTAGGTCCTCTGCAAATTAAACCATGGTCCAGTTAGATCCACGGTGCAGTCCCCTGGGCAACAAACTACAGTCGCTGCCGAAGTAAGAATATCAAGCCACAGCCACCTCGGCTTGTTTAAGCTATTCTGGTAGCTTTGAGTTAGAGATCTCTTTGGTGTTCCTAACACTGAAGACTTCTCCCACCCCCACACACTTCAGAACTTCTGTTCTCTTTCAAGTTTTCTTTTTTTGTTCTTTTGTTAAAATCATTTCTCTTCCTTCAAGCCTTTCAAAGCACTTCTGAGGCTTCTCAGTCACACAAAGAAGGCTTTATGGGTTGAATTCCTAGTTGTATTCCTAGCTATTTCATGTTTCACATAATATAGGCAAGGTTTTTAGTGGTGACTACTGATTATGGGCCATTCCGTGAGGCTGCTTGCCCACCTTGAGACCTCTTTAAAAAAAGCATAATTATCAGAAGGTGATGAGCCCTCATTCTTTAAAGATGAGATCCCTTTTAGTTGTCTCAAGGCAGACTTTGAAAAATGTACATATGAGGGTGGGGAGAGGGGACAAAAATCACAAATGACCTGGTCATCTATAAAAATCACGTACCTTTTCTAAAGGTAGCGGGCTCTGTTTTAATCACTGGGATAGAAGAAGCATTATGCTGTGGCTCGAGGTGCGTGCAAGGCAGGCTTATGTATGGTAAGTTTGGTGAGGAAAGGGGAAGTGAACTGCTATGGTCTGGTAGGTGTAGGTACATTCATGCAATGAATGAGAAAAGGGATGGTGGCACACGGTATCCCTGCATTTATTTTTTTAATAGTCAGTAGGAGTTGACCGAGTAATTAACAGTAAGCGAAGTTGTATTTGGACCAGTCATGGTGTGCCATACTCTGTCCCTACTACAGGAACACAGCTCTGTGTCTGTGACCAGTGGAATAACCTGCCTTCTCCTGTACTGCCCGTCAACCAAGGGCGTGCAGATCTGCTGAAATACTCAGTTGGAATAGGCATCTGAGTAGCGTCTAATGAAACCAAGTGTGTGTCTGTGCGGGGGTGGAGAGCTGTCAGCATTTATTGCAACAAAAGGAATTAGTCATCAGGGGGCTTTGTCGTGAACTTCTGTTTGTCTGTCTTCTATTCCCAGAAAAAGAAGAGAAACTGGTTTTTATTGGCGCTTTCCCTTGGATCTCCTTCCAGTAGAAGTAATTCCTGCTGAAATAACTTTCCCTCTGCTTTTCAGAAGTGAATAAGAATCAGGGAGAAATAGGGAAATACTAAGAGATTCCTGGTGGTCTGGTGCAAGGAGTGCATAAAGCTACAACAGTTTGCCAGAAGTTTGTGTTAGAGGCTCATCTAATAGGTGAGCCTCAAAAAACTGAAG
Organism: Zapornia atra; assembly: GCA_013400835.1. Classification (NCBI taxonomy): domain Eukaryota; kingdom Metazoa; phylum Chordata; class Aves; order Gruiformes; family Rallidae; genus Zapornia; species Zapornia atra. The sequence goes on along the minus strand of VZTU01021246.1, from coordinate 692,759 downwards.
ACTTTGGTACATATTTCATCTTCTCTCATGAAAACACTGAATTTCTACAAATGGCTTGAAAACCTTGAGAAGAGCGTGAAACCAGAAACTTCAAGGGCTTATAAAAGTTGGTTGAGGAAATTTGCAGGTCAGTGGATTTGTCAGAGGAGGGAGAGAAAGTAAACCCAACTTTTTAAGTTCTGTGCAATCAGTGTCTGTCTTGTTTGAGCCTTTTTTCCTTTGGTGTCATGCACTTAACTACATTGTCAGCAGTGATCACATGCATGGACTGCTGGGTAAACAATTTCTAGATAATGGAGGGGTGAAAAAACATGACAGCTTTGGAAGCATCCTGTCTTTATTTAAATTTGACCACGTTTGAGCCTGTTGTTATTCACTAAACTTCAAAGGTAGTCTGCAGTGTTGAGTCAAATTCACATACTCATTACAGGGAGAATTCAAACAACTTTTAGAAGCAGCCTGGCAAATTTAGCTTCCTGTTCATGTTCCCAAATTGCTGATAAGCAGATCATCATAGTTTCTTGCCCTCCCTCAATTTATTGGCTATTTCAGATTATTCAAAGCATTTCTGTGAATAATTTTGGTCTCACTAATTTGTGAACAATTTGTTTGATAGTCACAGTTTGAGTGATGTGTGTAAGATCTGACTGGACACAATAAGCCATGTGCTCTTCTTCCTGCTTCCTAATTGGATAATTAGAGTGCAGTCATGGGCGTGACAAGAGATTTCCAGAAATTGTAAAGAATATTCAATGTTCATCACTATTTACAGCTGCAGCAATTTCTTTTATGGCAGCAAACTTGCTTCTGAGGATATCACTAAGCAAAAAGAAGATGCAGCAGTGCTGAGAACAAGTGTCACACTTGCGAGGTCAAAAAACAGCTTTGAGTCTTGAGGAGGATGTTTTCTTCCCCTTCTTTCCAATCTTACCAGAGACAAGTGGAGAGGAGTAACTTTTTTTGCATCCAGAGAACAGGAAGAGCTTTATTACACTGTCTGTCCAGGCTTCTTCTCACCCTGAGATCTTGCTGAGATACAGCTGAGCTCTGCACGTTGCACTACCCTTCCTTTGATCTTCCAGGCTTCACAGTTACTGAGATGAGCTGGTAGGCAGGGTTGGGCAGATGGTAGGCCTTGGGCAGGCTTGTGGTGCTCTAATTCTGGTATACGAAATTGCGAAGGACGGAGACAAGGGTGGAAAGTCATCTGGGTGGGAGATGCCAGTATATTTTTCACACCTGCTGTCCAAGCTATACTGTTAGCATCTGCTATGGCAAAGGTGCAGGCTCGCAGCCTTGGATATGTTTTGCTTAGGTGAACTAGGCAGAGGCCATCACCCACGTCCCTAGTTTGTATGAAGGGGTGCTTGGTGTTTTGGAAATAGGGGTGAAGATCTGTAGAGACATGGGCTGTACCAGGGTCAATGCAGACTGTGTAACCCCTCTCCAAGTGATCTAGCCCCAGCTGACTCCATGTATGTGAAGCTCTGTTAATGCTGGAATCACTTGGCTTCCTTATTTGGTCATCTTTGAGTGGGAACTTGGTGTTTTTATTAGGGATGTTACGACTCAGGATGCAGCTTGCCTTTGAAGATGAGACCTTAGGGACTCCCTAAGTCATCTTCCATAGCAAAGGCATCTGCCCCACTAGGATGAAAGTTAACTTTGTCCTTGGAAGCATCTGTGGCCTCATGCAGGCAGTAATTGTATTTGTCTGTTGTTTTGATCCCTGACGGCTTAGCTGCATGGTACCACGGGGGGTGGGGAGGATTGTTGCCTGGAACCAAATACAGCGTTGTAAATGAGAGCATCCCCCTAATTTATATGGTGGTACGAAGACCCATAATTTATATGGCATACTCGGGTACATTCATCAATCGTGCGTTTCCTGTGCTGCCCCTCACCCTTCTCTACTGCCTCTGCATGTTAATCAGGCTGTCATTGAGCTGTCCCCGGTGACACCGGGTCTTTTCCTTGAGCGGCCACAACAAAGAGTGGCTGCAGCCGTCGGTGTGTGGGCAGTGCAAGCTGTGTTTTCCACTGTGTGCTACCTTCCATTAGTCGGCAGGGGATTGATCTGCTCCTATGCTGTGGGTGCACCCAGCTGGATTAGAGACATCAGAAGAGCCTTGTTCTACAAGGCAAAGCTAGATGTGGCTTGCTACTTCTGAAGGGTTGGGGTTTTTTTTTTTCCACTTCTTTACTTATTTTTACAAATCATCAGTATATACAGGGGGGAAAAAAAAGTCCAAGAGTTATCATGCACTGCAATCCAGGCTTAATGCAAATGTTTGGTGTTTACTCTCTCTTGCTGATTTCTGATTAAGTGATGGCACCTTGTGCATCTAAAAGACTTAGATTTTGTTCTGATTGCTGTTTTAAGAACGTGAACTGGATGATATTGCGGTCACTAGTATACATTAGCTTGCCAATAATTACATTTATTTTAACTTGTCTGAATTAATGGAAAAACAATTTTCAGTTCTCTTACACGTTGAACTGGCAGTTTCAAGAAGCACTTAAACTAAAATGGTTTCTTTTAGTTTCCCTCTTGCTGTGGCTGGTCAGGTTGCTGTTATGTTATACATCCATTCCTCTTTGATTTCCTTCATCATTGTGGAATATGCACCCATTTTTTCCTGAACAGAAAGCTCGGATTGCAACTTCAGGAGATGTTTGCAGCTTGGTACTTTTGTCGATACAGATGCTAAGCTAGGACTGTGCCTGCAGTGGTGTCATGTCACTCTCTATGTTGGGAGTTGAGTCCATTGCTGCTCTGGTCTCTCTGCATTACAGAACCATTGTCTTTACTGCCATAACTCTACTGAAGTCACCGGAGTTATGTTAGAAGAAAACTTGGCCCCAGCCTATCCTTCTTGAATACTTTATAGCCAGGCAATACAATATCCCATTGATTTCCCTTTTGACATTTCTCTACTTTTTGCCATCGGAAATGCCTGTTGAGTTATGATCCCATTCTTTTTGCTAGGAATTCTGTGCTGCTTCTCAATTTGGTACAAGAGCTAGCCTTCCATACGTCTTGTTTTTGGCACCGTGCCTTTTACTTCCTTCACAAAAAGAAACTTAGGAAACCATCTCCTGTGTGTGTCCATTCCTCTTTGTTTTGCCTCGTTCACTGAAAACATTAGCTTTTTTCAATCAGAAGTGTCAGAATTAGGTGATTAAAAGGCTTTACCCTGTTCCATGGAAATAGGTAGCTGTTTGAACTGATGCAAGAGAGAAGCTGCAAAGTGAGCTCTGCTGTTTTGGGTGTCTCAGTTCTTGCACGAGAAAACCCAGTGCTTTTACCCAGGACCAAACAGGCATTTAAGAAGCTGGGCTCAATCCAGTTCTGTTGCCCATGGCTTGAGGTTCTGTACACAATCCTGTTCCTCTGCTGGAAATCACATCCATGAGGCTTATTGTCTTCTTTCTGCTGCCAAGATGTAATTTCTGTCATGCCCTGCATTGGATGAAGGATACTTTCTTCATTCATGCTTCCCTGCTGTCTTTGCCATGAATGTCCATAGCATGTCAGCCTCTCCTCACACCAGGTAACTGCAGTAAGGTCCCTAAACCCTGGTGCATGCTTGGGGTGGGTGTCAGCGTTGCTTCGGTGAAGGTGGAATTGGCTCATTTTGGTATGGGCACCCCCGTTCTGGGGAATTGGTCATTCTTTTCTTGTAACTGTGATGACCTGTTTTATGTATTCTCATCTGCACGTTGCTACTTCAGAAATGATCCTGCTTCAGCTGTACCACGAGGGATAGCAGCAGCATTGCAATTTCCAACTCTTTTCCCAAACCCTGTATCAGTCTGTTTTCTCTTCTGTCTTGCCATGTAATGAGGCAACTAAATTCAGACCTGCAAGCTTCACCACTTGCTAGTGAGTTGCCTAAGTGTTGTGTAAAAATTAACAGCTCTGACATTAGGAAGTCAAAGAACCAGATGGTTTTCATGTTTACCATAAATACAGCTTCCCATATTTCTGAAGATCAAAGATTCTGACACCCCTTTTTTCTTTTATCTGTGCGAAAAGGGAAAATTAGCCAAATCTCACTGTTGGAAACCAAATCCCAGCTAAAGGATTTACCATGTCTCCTGTTTTCCCTCCCCTCTCCCCCTCCCCCGCTATTTTTTAATTCATTACCACCCAGAATGTTGGAGGTTCTGGCTCTGAGGTGTGGAGCCATCATCTCAATAACATCCCCATAAGCTGTCACTATAAATAATTCTGTCTCTCTACTAGTTCATCAACTCAGGCCTTGGCAAGAAATGTGAGATGTCTTAGTTTGCCCTGCCAGGTGGCCCTGAAAGGAAATTTCTGGATGTAAGTGATGTTTGGTTCGACTCAGCACTAGGGCAGCTGCAAAGGACAAATCTCTGACCCTAATTTTCGGAGAGTGCTGATGGGAAGGGGGGGGGTGGAATTGGGAGATGAGCAGAACAGCGAGCTCAAAAAAATGACAGCAGATCAGGAGTGGACCAGGTACAAAGATGCGCCTGAGGAGAGGGTGAGAGAGAGGGGAAGGAGTAAAAAGCATGAGGGAGCAGGGATAAATGAAAGCAGGGAGGGAGGAGGTGGTGAGGAGAGCCCAGTTTTCATCTGTTTTCAGCACTGCTGCAAGTCAGAGGAGGCTTGGGTTAATGGAGTGTCTGGGTGAAAGCCTGGCCTGCTCAACAAATGGAGGAGAGAAATGAGAGACATCATCAAAGGGAACAAGAAGTGGAAAGAGAGGGAAGAAAGGCTGTAATTCATGGACAGGGAGGCAAGAGAAGATAAAGTTCTAGGAGGATTGCAATAAAGGGGTGTTGGAGTGATGAGAGGGAGAAGGGCAGGGCATGAATAAAATGATGGAAAATACAAAGTGGGGGGAAGACAAAAGATCTTATGAGAGCTTAGAACAGCTTGGAAAAGGTCATGCATGCCCTCTGGGCTCCAAGCCACACAAGAGCCAGAGAAGACTCATGGTAGGTAAACAAGGGATGGTACGATTGAACACAACTTAGAACTTGCTTGTCATCTGTCATGGGAATGGAAATGAATATCCCATTCCTGTAGGGTTGTCAGGGCACTGGGGAGACTGGCCTCTGGATTTCTCTTGGCTGTCAACTGTGAGGAAAGGTGCCAGATACTTGCATGCACGTGTCTCTCCAGCTGTGTGCTGCTGTAAGGATTTGTGGAAGAAAAGAACAAATCTCCTTAAGAATACAGACCTCGTGGCATTGAAACCCATGCTTTTGCACCACCACCTCCACTGACCCGTGAAAAGTGATAGAGAACAGAATATTCTTGTGATTTGGCATTTGGGTGATGCTGTCTGTGGCTCAGATAATTTATTATTTCACCTCTTTAAGGGTAAATGACTTGGGTCCTATCTAAATTTGTTTGAACTTGAGGGCACTACGAACTTGGATATTGGCTTTAACTCAAAGAATTAGTTTGTGAGCCCCTTCTAGTGTCAGATCCTTTATCTGGTTCTTCAAAAACTTCATAGCAGGTATATGAACTACTGATCTTCCTGTTAAGAATAGGAGACTTCTGAGAGACAAAGTGCTACTCTTTGTGATGCCACAGTGCAGCTGTCTACATACAGCTACATATCTTCCTAGATAAAACAGGGGATGGAGAGGATGCCAAACCTTTGCGACAGTTGTCACAAAGTTCTTGCAGCCAGCCCAGTGGAAGGCTCCTAGCAGGTTGAGAAGGCACCTCAAGGGAAAGGGTTGGCTTTACTGGATAAGAAAGGGTAATGTAGCATTTATACAACCTGTGCCTCCTCTTGCATTATGCTTCTCTTCCTTCACAGCTGTCGTTCAACTTGATTAGACTTACATTAGAGAGTGGCACAGGGGTCTGAAGTGGGCATGGAGTTTTAGAACCAGAGCAAAACCTTAAATGCAACACGCAAATGGGATTTATGCTTTTGGCAAATTGGAACAGACTCCCTTTTCCTTTCCCTGTGTCCTGGTTCTGGCCAGTTCAGCCAGCCTCCCCAAACAGCCAGCCCAGGTGAGTTGAGCCAGCCCAGGCTGTTTCCACACCACCTGACATCACTCCCCCATAAAAGGGTCTGGTTGGGGAAGGGTTTTCCTGGTGCCTCCAGGGCAGTCTGAGTGTGGCTGGGGCATCAGGTTGGTCCTCAGTGTCATTGTGCAGTACTCTGTTGTCCTCAGGTCAATAAGGTACTCTGTTATCATAGAATCATAGGGGTTGGAAGTGACCTCAAGAGATCATCGGGTCCAACTCCCCTGCCAGAGCAGCTCCCTAGGACAGATCTCACAGGTCTTGAATATCTCCAGAGAAGGAGACCGCACAACCCCCCTGGGCAACCTGTGCCAGGGCTCTGTCACCCTCACTGTGACAAAGTTCTTCCACATGTTGGTGTGGAACTTCCTGAGCTCTAACTTGAGGCCATTGCCCCTTGTCCTGGCCCCACAGACCACTGAAAAGGGGCTGGTCAATTCCCCCTGTATCCCATACTTAAGGTATTTATTAACATTAATAAGGTCCCCCCCCTTAGTCGTCTTAGCTCACCCAGCCTTTCCTCATAGGGGAGACGCTCCAGGCCTTCAATCATCTTCGTAGCCCTTCTCTGGACTCTCTCCAGGAGGTCCCTGTCTTTTTTTATACCAGGGAGCCCAGAACTGGACACAATACTCCAGGTGGGGCCTGGCCAGGGCAGAGTAGAGGGGGAGGATCACCTCCTTAGACCTGCTGGCCACACTCTTCCTGATGCACCCCAGGATCCCATTGGCTCTTTCAGCCACCAGTGCACACTGCTGGCTCATGGCCAACCTGTCATCTACCAGGACCCCCAGGTCCTTCTCCACAGAGCTCCTTTCCAGCACGTCATTACCCATCTCCAGCAGGTCACCCAGGTTGTTACCGGGTGTAAGTGAAATTTACCATGGGCTGTTCTTGTTCTCCTTTCACAGTGCTTTTATCAGTAAACTGTCCTTATCCCAACCCACAGAGGCTCCATGTTTCTCCTTTGGGAGTGAACAAGCAGCTTGTGGTGCTCAGTCACTGGTTGGGGCTGAACCACCACACCCTGGTATCATCAGGAATACAGTTTTCCTTACTTCCAGTTTTGGTGGAATGTAGAAGGGGAGAGAGTTTTGAGATGGAAATGGATTCAGAAGTTGCTAGATATCACAGAGCTATTCCTGTTATTGAATGTCTGTCTGCTTCTGGGATGCTGGCAATCCTTTTACTCTCACAGCAAGCCCTTCATGCTGATTAGCCATATGGACACTCTGAATTTGAAAAACAGCTGAGTGAAGAAGTTTGGGGGGGGGAAAGAATTTTGTTTCTCAGTATTCTTAGGGCTCTCTTGTTAATCCGTGGTTACCTGTAGCTCAGACTCTCAACTCCAGTAACTCCATCTCCAGTGGAGGTGAAGAACAGCCAGCAGCTCTATGGGATGTGCAGCAGCCCTCCAGAGAGGGAAGGGTGCTCTCCCTGAGACACTGCTTTGCAGGGCAAAAGCTGGAAAGCAGTTGAGCTTTGGCAGAAAAAACATTTCTGAACATTTCTCAGCCTGAGAAGATAATATTGCAGGAACTACAGAGGAGTGGTAACAAAGCACTTTGCCATGTTTGTAGGACTAATGACTATCCAGCTGAGAGAAGAAGCTTTAACTTTTCCTGCTGTCTCTTATTTCTGGGGAGGATTTTGGGGAGGTGGGTAGCTGAGCCCTGAAGAGTCTGATCAGCCAACTTCCAGGGTGAGGGAATTTCTACAGTGCACACATGTATTTGAGACTCCTGTGTGTTTGTGTAGGCACACGTCCCTGCCTGTATCAAGCATATAAATTATCTTTCCTTCTGTAATAATAATGGCTTCTCAGTTTGAAAATCCACATGTGCTCCCTATAGAAGGGAGAAAGCATCGCCTGTCTGAGAAGGTTGCCGTTGCTTCTCACTGATGCCTGAGGGATTTTGCAAGTGATTCGTGCTCAGTTCCTTGTCCTTACTGGACTCTGTGGGAAATGGCAGGCTACCAAGTCTGCACGCTGTCTCTTATTTCTAGAAGCATTTACTTTTTCAGCTCACCGTCTTAATGCCTGGCATGTTTTATGATGACTCTCATTCCACCAGCAAGCTCCCTGCCCCACTGTGATCTCTTGCATGTGGTTTGGGGTTTTGAGCTGATCTTTTCCTAACAGAGATGGCAGGAGAAGGGGAAAAAAGTGACTTCATCAGAAACTCAGGGACAGGGTTAGGAAAAAAATTAAAAATGCCCTCTCTTCTTCACTGTTCTGCGAACAGACTGTATAGGGTTTGAATCTTCATTGGTGGTCTCTCTAGTGCTCTTTGTGTGTGAATGTTCACCCGTCCCTGCTTTCTTTACCAGATGGGCCCAAGCTATGAATCTTTGGTCATATTTGAGTCTTACAATGCCCTAGGGAACTGAGAGGTTTCTGTTGTCCCTTGATCATGAATGGTAAATAAAGGTTCAGACTAATGGCATGACTGTGCTTTGGAGGAGAGAAACCTTTTCTCTTCCTGTAAGAGTTGTCTCCCAGACCTGAAGCCTGTGTCTTGTCCTTTCAGTCATAGTGCTTGGCCCATTGTTTCATGCTGACTGCCGCCTGTATTTTGACCGTTTCCTTCATGAAATTGTAACAGATGATGAGCCAGTAGCAGGCACGTAGTAGGTGATCCATTTCCTGCCGCCGACAGTCAGCGATGTCTTGTTCCTGAAAGCAGGAAGGTTATAACAGCACAGTCCCCATTAAAGCTGTAAGAACTTACAAAGCTACAACCTACAGTCGCCAGCCTCGCATGAGCAGTTGACAGTTATTTAACCTTTAGTGACAGGTGACATACTTCATAGAGAAACGATGCTTTGTGGGTAATGGTTTATTTATTTCTTGAACAGCAAGCTGTAAATTCACCCATTTATGGAAGCCACAATTCTTGCCTATTGTTCAGTGTTGCTCAAAAGTGCTGTTCTGTTATCAGCTGGGATGTCAAATAGTTGCAGCTCTGTCAATTTGATGTCATGTTGTCTGTAGAAGGAACTAAGGTGGCATACAGTGTGTGTTTGCATTTTGAGAGAGTATGTGTGAATGAGCTGGAGAAACAGCCGTGAGGGAGGTGGCCCCAGATTTCACCTGGTCCTTCACTCCTCCTTGACAAAAGTGCAAGGGAAGTACTGCGTACTTTTTTGGGTGCTAGCACCTTTGTTTCATGGGGCCTGGCACTATTTTTACCTGTGGAGTATGAGAGGAGATGAGTACCAAGATTACGGCTCTAAATCCAGCAGATACAAATCAGTGAAGCTCTGCTGATTTGTGAGTGGACAATAACTGTTCCCCTTTTCTTAATCCAGCCTGTGGGATAGGGGTGTAGGGGTGCCTGCATGTGTGCTGATGCACTGAAATGTTCCCTCTTTGTGTTTTGGTTTTCTGTAGTTTTGTTAATATGAAGGTATAATGTGTGTAAGGGTATTTGCTCAATCAACCTCATGACTTCATCCTCATCCTAAGAGATCATGTGAGAGGCCAAGGGCAGATTTTCAACTGGGTGGTGCTATCTCTAGTTTTGAAACTATTCCTTACTTTAAGAAAATTTCCAAACCTGTAGGGATGCTTTTGCAAATTTTCATCTCTCCTTGGCTTCTTCTAAATATTTGTCTCCCATAATGCTTCTGAATTTCTTCCTTCTCTTTGCTATGACATCTTAATGCTTTTATTCAGTACATCTAGTTGTTGTACTTCATCAGTGCTCAAACAAGTCTTTAATTTTTCAGGTATATCTGGATGTGCAAATGACCATTTGCATGTGAAAAATGAGAGCACACACAACTCTGCACTTTAATCCATAAATATCTGAAAATACAAAATTGGAGACTGCAGTATGCAATTTAGTACAGTGTCTTTGTGCCCTGTTCTGTTCAATTTATTGTGGGTGAAGCATGCATCTATACATAAAGCTTGAAGTTGTACACACATTTTCACTCTAAATGCTAAATTTCAATTGGAGCTGGATAAGATTTTTGGTTGTGTACCTCATTCAGCAAAAATGAATATTCTGTTTGACCCAAGTGATCTGTGAAGTGTTTTATCTTCACCCCCTCTCCCTCAAATGGAAGAATCAAAATTTTCTGCTTCAGCCTTTTCTAAAAACAAATATTTTTACCTCAAAATATTTTGTCACTTTTATTGATGTCTCATTCTTTTAATTATTCTAAGAAAATAAGGAAGCAACAAGGATGAAATTACATTGATTAAAAGCATTTGCAGGTATTTCTGGAGAGTCTTGGCAAGAAAAATCAGCATTTCGGATAAACTGTAAATAAAAAGATATTTCTCTTTGGCCAAAAAAAAAAAAAATCAATTAATGTTGAATAATTCATTCCTAGGCAACACAACCTGTAGATAAAACACGTTGCTTAGGTGCAAGGGCAACCAAATGGGATCTGCACAGATCAGTTTAGGTTTGACAGCGCTTAATACCTCTGCGGTGTGAATGCGGCTTGGCTGGTCTGGTCCCAGGTGTTTGTGCAGCACTCTGTCCAAGCTCCATAGGCCTTTCTGGGACTGGAGAGAAGGGGTGCAGAAAAATCTGAGCTATTGCATGTGTCAGCTGAAGTACAGAAGTAGTAATGCTGTTGGTATTGTCTTCTCTTAGGATCTAGCTCCCTGTTACCATGCTCAGTAGAGAATTAATTTACAGATCTCTATTTCAAGGTGCTGGCAGTTTTTAGGAGGGAAACTGAGCATCTTTGCTTCTGAAAAGAGTTTGGGAGGGGAGCTGAGAAACCCTCCCTCCTCCCCCATTCACAGCTAAAACTGGCAATAGCATGTCCGTTTACAGTTATGAGAGAACTTGCTGTCTGGCTTACAGGTAGATTTAGTCTTTTGACTTTTTTTTTTAAGGTGCACAGAATTTGTAATTTGCATGGGACTTAAGCCACTGGGAACAAACATGCCTGGGAATCTTGGTGAGGCAATGAGAGTGTGAACAGGAGTTAGAGCTGTGCCTCATCTGGGTGCTTGCTTAGTGAAGCAGTGATGAACCTTCTCTGAGCAGCTGGGTTTTTTTCTCCAGCATTTTGGTTGTCCTCAAAAAACATAATGAAAAGGCCTGTACTTCTCTCGTGCAAGATAGCAACAGTGTGCTTTCCTATGCTTACTGAATCTACCTCCACACTTTAGGTCGCTTAAAACTGGGTGGTGTGGCCTGTGCAGAGGGGCCTGGGCCTGTTAATGAACACTGTGTCTTTCTGGGCACGTGGCATCCTCTGCCTTCAAGTCCCTCCTGGCCTTGATCTGCCCCGAGCAGCTCGCAGGCTGTTTCCAGGCAGGGAGCCTTTATGTGTGGAGTGGCTGGCACAGCAGGACCTCGGCTGTGGCTAATGGGTTATCGCAACATAAATAACAATATCCTGTTTTGTGGAGTAATTGTTTACTTCAGGCCCTGATCCTGCAAGGGAGCCACCAACCATGCACAGTAAAGACTGGGCCGAATCCTGTGGGTTTGCTGCCTGTCTTCCCCCAGCCCTACCACACTGTGTAATCACATTAATTCATTGCATCGTGTGGCCTTTAGGCTATTAACTCTGTGTGAGGTGTAGCTACTCATGCACTTAGTTTATAAATAACAATGAATAGGTGAGAGCAGAAGCAGGGAGAGATTCTGCCCAGTCAATTGCTTTAAACCAGGAGGTGGGTGAAACCCAACCTTCTCTTCTCCCTTTTTCTGAACAGCATTTTAGAAAAATACGGTTTTAAGTCAGTTGAGACAATCATGAGCTCAAGTTTGAAATTGTGACATGATCTTTGGGGGCGGGCGTAGGGAAGAAAAGCGAAAGAACTTCAAGGAAGCAGGAAGATGATCAAAGTAAAACTTTGGGGGGTTATTAAAATCAGAAGGGAGCGAAAGCTTTCTTTTGAAACTCTTAGAAATCTTTAAACAGAGCAGTCTGTTTGCAATGCAGTGCTTTAGACAAATTAGTTTGGGGGCTTCATCTGATTCTTTTTGGTTTTTAACTTAGACTAGACTTTTATGTACGTCTTTTAGGGCAACCCAAAAATAACTGTTATTTTGATTTGCTAGCAAACAAAAAAAATCAATTATTTCCATAGCTCTAAATTGCACATTTATAAAAGACAAATGCTCGATGGGTCTGTCAATCTGTTGCTCATGAAGGAATTTTTGTCCGCTTTTTTAAAGAGGCAATGAAATTCAACAGAAGATGTGGATTAAAGTAAAAGTGAAATTAAATGCACAGAAGTCAGGAAATTACAATACAGTCTTTAAATGCTCACAGGCTGTTCATATTGCAGGATTTCTGCCTTGTTCAATGAGGGGCTTAGTGTATGATAAATAAGATGTAAGGCCACACAATGAATAATGAAAGGAAAAAGAAATACTGAATAGCTGCTCATTTAGCAAGTCCCAGCCATCCTGTGGACTGAATATGGTAGGGTCTGAGGGAAGGGGGGGTTGTAAGAAAAGGAAAGGGGAAAAAAAAGTGCAACAAAGCTCATGGAAATGTGTATGCACAGGAGACTCTGGTCATGAGTATGAGGAGAAGTGTTACATTGGTATTTTCTGACTGTGCTTCACTCTGCAAATCTAACTACTTTTGAAAATTAAAATCAGTCTGAATTTCCTTATATTGCAACTGATTAAAATGACTGTGAGCACTCTTGGGATTAGCTGAATCAAGCCATTATGCAAAACAGGGTCACAGTCTTGCCGGTTGCTCCATGTGGGAATGGCATGGAAGTCAGCAAAGGCTCTACGTGGTCACAGGTACCTGCGTGCACAGAACAAATAGGCAGTTTTGCAGGACCACATGCCATACATCATAGGCTGCTTTCGACACCATTTGCCAAGCTTTTACAGCCTCTGTAAGAACTGAACTAGGTTTCTCGATGCGCTCTTTTGAAGGGTGTTATAGAGCAGTCATATAAAGCAAGATGACAAATCTGAGGGCTCCTGTGCTGAGTAATGCCACTGTTTCCCAGTACCTTGGTAGCAGAAAGGAGTGTAGCACTTGGCAGCATTTCAGTTAAGCGCAAGGTGAGTTTTCTGCTTGGTGGTGTGGTGCTGTGCAGCGTGGACTGGAGACGCACCGGAGTCTCAGCTTAATGCCATAGCATAGTGTTGCTGCTTAGGCACATGCCACTGCAGGCTATATGCTGGTGGAGATGCACATCTGACAGTTGCTGACACTGCCCAGATGGAATATCGTTGAGAAGTAGTATGAGTGACCTGCCTCCCACCATCTAGTTTCATATCTGTTGAGTTATACTCAACAGCACAGAGAGTGTGCTTACCAGTCTTTCCCCTTTCTCCCTGTATTTGTCAAAGTTCCCTTGGAAAGATGGCTAGCTCAGTGCTTATGTATTAGGACTGTTACCTTTTTATAGGTATGGTTTGGCCACTGTAGAATGGCAGTAACCTAGAAAAAAACCCAATCAAGCAAAAAAACCCACATAAACACACACACACACACACACACCATTTTCAGTAAAAATAGATGCTTTAAGCTGAGTTAGGCTGCAGCTTCTTTAGTGGATGTGTTATATTCTCTCTTGTTGCTTATGCCCATGCAACCAACTGCAGGACTTGTTGAAAGAGCATGCAAGAAAACCAGATGTCATTGCTCACCCATCCTGTACTTTCTGTAACCTCTTGAATGCATTGCCTGCAATTAATAAATAGCTTGTTGCTAGCTCTACTCTCTGAAGGCTTATGCAAGGGAAATTTGCAAAACCTTCATCACATATCCCTTTCCCACCTCTTCTGTCTTCCAGGATGACAAACTGATTAGTTTTCCTGTGACTTAATTAAAACCAATTCTTTCTGTCCCTCCTCTTCCAGATACCAAAAGAATATCACTGACAAAATGGTCAGACTCATGACAGTGAGCATTGATTGAATGTAAAGAGGCTCTGTATTCACATCTCAGGGACTGGAAGCTTTGCCTACGGACTCCAAATGCCACAGTGTTATACTTACCTGCTTGCCTTTTTCTGCAGTGCCATTTTATCATCTTTTTGATGCAGAGATGTTTACATACTGTGAATCAGACCCATCAAAGAAAAGACCTGTCTTTCTAATGCTGGTTACTAGGAAGGGATTTGCACTCTTGTATGTTAAGACTGGATTTTCCCTGCAGTGGGTCTTGACTGTTTTACAAATTTCCAGCTTGCAGAGACTTTGAGTGAGGATGCTCCAAGTGGGAGCGGCACTCAAGCAGCTTGCTACCACCCGTAGACTGAGGGTGTGCCTCCCCCCAGTGCATGTTCCTGCCATTTACCTTCTACTTGCTCTGGTGCTCAGTGGGTGCCTCTGAGGTTCATTCAAGTCCGAACCCAGCAAATAAAAGTACCTAGTTTTCAGGTTGGTTAGTGCGCCTGAAAGGTCTTACAGAGCCACTACTGAAACTTGTACTTACATCTGTTTAAGTTTTCACAAGTTCTTATGCTACTTGCCCCTGCAACTTAATTTAGCAGTGAGTTGGCAGAATGCCCTGCACAGGGTTTTAAGGAGATCGTGGTTAGCTGCAGTGCTCTTAGCCCGCCTGCCTTCCCTCCCTCCCTCCCTCAACTTCAGCTGAGTAGATCCTTGAGGTTTAGTGCTAATTTGGAGTCATTGGTGCACTGAATGGTGTATAAACACTTGCTAAAGGTTGAACATTTGAAATCCATTGGGAGATGCTTCTGTTGTGGTTTGGTGTTGTTTTAACTCTTAGACCTAAACTTGGTGGACTTAGAAGATGCTTAATTCTGTCCAGAGTTTTGAATAGTAGTGATGAATGCCATGCTGAGTGCTCTGTCCTGGCTAAGTCCCTTTTGCCACTCGCTTTCTAAATAGGAATCTCCATTGCATACCGTTTGAGTCTAGAAAATTTCAGCGCTGAAGATGAAAATTTTTGCAATTCGAGTGACTGAAAATAGCAGAGAAACTCGTTTGCATTTTTAACTGTAGCAGATGTTGCCGCTGTTGCCCTGCAAGCCAGACAGCATGCTGCAGAAGCAGGGACCGCTGTGCTGGCACAAGACCTGTTATTGCATTCCTGCCCTCAGAGAGGTTGGGAAAGTACAGAGTATGTTTGAAACTTTACCTGCTGGTGGTGGATTCTTGGTGGCACCAGACATGTTTTTGAGCACCATCATATCTGCCTATGTAGGTGTGCACTTTCTTTAGCCTGCTGTTGGAAGCTGTGGAGTAGGAGAAAATACGACGAGTTGCTTGGAGGAATGGGAGCCCTATGTGTAAGGACTCAAGGTAATGCTGGGTCAAATCCTAAGCCAAGTCCCAAGACTCAGGACTGGACGTGCATCTGATGCTGAGCATTGTGGAAGTGATAGGTTGGAGTGTTTCTGGAAGAAGGTCCAGGCACAAGACAGTGTCAGGACTGAAATATGGTACCTAGTATACGATTCATGGAGTACCTGATCAGTCAGGCTAGGACTTCTTAACAGCCTACATGAAATTCATCTCCCCATCCTGTGGTGGAATTTAGAGGGCAAGAACTCGCATGGGAAGTCCTGGAAAATCAATTTCACTGACCTTCCCAGCACTGGGCAGTAGGAAGCCTGGAGTAGCAGCAGGAAGTTAATGCCAGGTCTACCCCAACCTCTTCCATAGAAGCAACTGGGATATAAAAGTTACAGGAAAGGCATTGTCTCTACTGCTGTCGGGCAGTCTGCTCTAGCCAGCTCTTTGCTTCTGTGGGAAAATTATCTTTATTCAGTCCTGTTATCAGTATGTTGCCATACAGACTTTATGTTTGGGGCATAAGCATAGAGAAGAATTTGCCTTTTTGATATAGACCATGTAATGTGATGCAACAGTGGCAAATGTTAACTCTAGAAGAGCTGTGTGCTACTGGAAAGGCCAGCACAAGTCAGATGGGATAATCCAGGGCTTATAAAATGGCACTACATAGCTCAGGTGAAGTATCTAATCCCCATCCTGCGTGTTTACACTGCCAAACAGGGGCTTGAGGTTATTGTGGTACGGTCTTGCCACTGTCCATTTGGTGCTGTTTTGATTTTTCTGAAACTTTGAAGTTTGACAGTAAAATAGCTCATATTGCACTGGGCAGTGGGCTTCAGGGTTGGGTTTTTTAATTAAGAGTTGCTACTACCAGCACTAGCTCTTCCACATAAGGAGCACCAAAGGAACCAGCCTGTTCTGTCCTCCGGCATTGCCGGAGCCCCAAGCCCCTTCATACCAGTGCTCAGGCCGGGTGAGGTGAACCAAGAGAAAATGGCAGTGATGCCTGTGGGAATGCAAGGTGAGGCAATGGAGCAGTGGTCATTAGCAACTCCTGTGCATCTGGGGCTTTTCGACAAAGGGATGTAAGGGGAGAGACCTCATTTGGTGGTGTGAGCTTGTGAGAATCCAGTTTCCATAACAACTCACTTCAGGTCTTCTCTTCATGTTCCAGCGTTATCTTTTCATGTCGCTCCCAGAGCTTGACTTGCCGTAGCAGCACGATGCGTTTGAACAGCAGCGAGCTACTCTCCGGGAGCTGGAGCACCTATTGTTTTGTGAGGAGATGACTTATTCATTGCAAAGATAATGCAGGAAGTGGGACACAAATCTGTAATATCTCTATCTGCTCTTTCTAGCCTTTGCAGTATTTGGTGTTGTTCTCCCAAAAATGGAGACTCGCTGTTGCTAGCTAAGCTGTGTGTGCAATATGGGATGCTCATTCCTCACATCCATGTTCTGTCTGCAGTCACCTGGAGGAAGGAAGTCTGACCCTGTGTCCTCAGAGCCTTCTGCTGCTATGTTGTCCTTGCTTTCAGCCCTTTGGTGCAGGATAGTTAGGAAGGGATCAGTACATTTCGGTATCCTCTGTTTTAAATCCTCCTCCTCTTGGCAACCTACAGTTTTCCCAGGGCAGGTAAGGAGGAGTACTAGGCCTGCCAGAAGTGCCACAAAACTTGAGGACATCAGTGGTGGTTATGATCATGAGCGTGTCTGCTAACTGGGAAAGGAGAACCCTGCAGAACAGGCTGCATGTATTTTTCTTTTCTGCTGCTGGTGACATGGCGCACCACATTCGGTGAAGATCCATATTCTTCACTGCTTGTTTCCTTTTAAAATGTTGATACAGCTTGGGGAAAAATATCAAGTTCTTCCTTCCTCCTGTGACTCCCCCCCTCCCCCCTTCTTAGGAATTGAATAGTCAGAAGTAAACAGGCTTTATTTTTCTGTGGTTTGTTATGTAGTTACAGACCAGTTGGCAGTCCTTTGCATCGGAGTTCAGCTGTGTGCTGGAGCACACCGCTGGCATTCCTTCCCTAATTTTACAGACAGAGTTGTTAGAAGGCACAGAAGCTTTTGGAGGGAAAGTTTTTATAAGGTACAGCAGCCTGGAAGTCATGGATAGCTGTGACAGCCACTGCCTCACGTGGGCCGAGAGCCAGCACCACAGCGGCATCACAGGCAAGTGTGGCCCTGGGAGCAGCTTCATTTCACAGCCTCTCTCTGCTCGCAGAAGGGTTGCTTCCCTTTAGCTCTGATGCTCCTCCTCCCTTAAGAAAAATCCCTCTGGCTTGGTGAAAAATCAAAGCTCAGGCTAGAGCAAGAGCTGGAAAGGCATCCTCATCTTCTGCTCCCATCTATTGTCCCTCCATCCTGGCTCTTTGCAGCTCTCTGTTTTCAATGTTTGTCACTAGGGAAGCTTGAATGCAGAAAGGAGAACCACAAGCGAGGCTGGCATTGAAGTAATAAATTCAACTCTGAAATAAACGATACCTGTGGGTAATAGGTTTGAAATTGCTGTGTTCCTTGGTAACAGGATATAATTACAAGTACCACAAGATCTGCAGGGCAAAGGTGCAATTATCCCCCTCACGCCCAAGTTTCAGTGAAAGCATTACCACAATGTTGCCACAATTCAGTGGCATGGAACAGGGAACTTATTGGGAAGATAACAGTAGTTCAGCAAATGTTTCTTTGTAATCCCTTCATACCAGCTTCCCCCAACAATCTTGAAAATGCACGATGTGCTGGGATAAAAATCCCCACAGCCACGATGTGCCAAAGCTGCTGTGGATTACCAAAGGGTTCCCTTAGTAACTACCAGGGAAGGAGCGATGAGTGATGGGACCACTTTATACCAGCGGGCAGGTCATCATTTGTTACCGTGCGGTTCTGCAGTAATTAAAGGCTATTGAATGATATTTCTCCACTGTAACCAGGGCTGGGGGGCTGGGGCGGTGGTTGTGCCTTTGTGTCTCTGCATAGTTGCACAGTAATTACTGAGTAATGATTGATAGTGTTTCTGTGTTACACCAGGCTGCTTATTGCGTTCCCCTGTGTAGGGTTGTTAATCAGAAGGAAATGTCCTAATTGTTGCTACCTCTAGCGGTAAGGCTTGGTTGTGTGCTGCTCCCCATCCCACCCCAATTACAGGTGGGAGGCAGGGAAGTGGCTGTGCTGAGATCCGGAGACTGGGGGCTCCAGGGAGAGACTGGGGGCTCCAGGGGGCTGCTGAAACTTGGGAGGCATCGGGCTGGGTATTCAAGCTGGTGGCTGTGCTGGGAATTGTTTGATCTGGGGGCTGTGCCGGGTAATACCTGGCTCGGACGTTTGCCTTTATTTCTGATGTGGTCCTCAACATGTATCTGCTCAGTGCTGTTTGGATGGTGACCAGTAACCTGGCTTTGGAAAGTGGTCTGTTTTGGTTTTCTTTTTTCCTCCCTGTGCAAGATTCCTCTGAAAGGGCAACTCCTGCATTTTTGTCTTCTACTTTGCTTTCACTTGTGTATGTGCCTATGTAACAGCCCACAGGTCTGTGGCTGGTAGAGCTGCCCAGCCTGCTAAGGTGGTATCTCCATGCAGTGTGACTTGAGGTCATGTCAGATATGTCTGTATGACACAGAGCTTTGTTGAAGATGTCAGTTGGTAAGTTCAGAGCACAAACAGACAAAAAGCCACGTGGACATCTTCAGTGTGGTTTGAATTGAGCGAGACAGCCCTTGCAGGGTATGTCACTTGAGATGCAGCATTACCATAGTCGCAGGGGACTTTGAGTTGCATTGCTGGCAGAGGACAATATGGCTCAGGTGTGTACCTAGCCTGGCCTAAAGCTGGCCATAGTTCAGAGCTCAATGATTGTGTGATAGTGTGCTGTGTGCATGACCCAAACAGGGATACTGACCCAAACTGTGATTGCTCATCATTGCAAGGATAGACATACCCAACAGTTTTCCTTGTCCAGGTACCTCCACACCAAACAGCGAGCTCTGTTCTCAGGGGGGAAAGCAAGGAGAAAAATTCTGGTGGCATTTCTCAATATTTTTGTTGAACTTTCTTGCACCTCCTTGCAACAAAAGCGTTATGTGCTGAAATGTTGGGTGTGGTGTAGTGATAGAAAGGTAAACAGCGGAGCCACTTCAATAAAGGAAGAGTGATTTTAATGTCAATTCTGGTCCTTTATAGAGGACAGTAAAGAGAGCCAGGCTGGTGACTTGCTTTTCCACATCCTTGCTCATCCCAGTAAATCCTGCTGTGTGTTGCCACTGTGTTTGTAGGGAGGCACTGGTTGTGACTGTCCTTTGGAGCATCTGAGAGCTGGCAGTTTTTTAAAGGAAGATACCAGGCCAAGTAGCATGGTGTGCTGGTTTGTCATAGCTCTGGGGACTCAGTAAAACCAAGAGAAATAAGGCCACGAGCTGCAGTGCAGATCTCTGTAAGCCTTGGGACCGCTGGGATTCTTCCTCTGTGTGAGAGTATTTGAGAGGAAAAATCTCCAGACACAAAGCTGTGAGGAGAGACGCCTGTCACATCCGAGCCCCTCTCCTTTTGGAGGCTGCTGCAGCGCTGCCAGATTCTCTTTTCCCGTGTGTGAGCCTGGCTGTCTCCATTTCTGGGAGTGATGGTGGTTTCTTTCTTTCTTTTCTTTCTTTTTTATTAAAAGTGTAACATTTGGGTCTTTGAAATTGAAATGGATTTCAGTCTTCCTTATATTAATTATTGATAAATGGAGCCTGAGAGACGGAGATGAAGCCTGGCATGATTAAAGACAGACAGTTTTTAATTTTATGTCTCTCACAGTGACAGAGGAATCCAGTTTAATAGGAGTCATTTATTAAAAGGGACTTAATCACAAGCATGCAACTAATCGGGAGTGAGGTGGCAGGGGATCAGGGGGGGAAAGAGGTATGAGCTGGGGCCAGGGGGGCAGCTGGTTGGGGTGGGGAGTGGTGCTGTGGCGTAGGGAGGCACACTCTTCAAGTCTCAGCACGTGTGGAGAAGGCACTTGGAAGCCACAGAGCCTGCAAAGGCGAGGGAGCTGCGGGCCAGCAGAGCCAAGGAACAGGCAAAGCTGCTGAGCTGGGGTTGGCTGCTGGTGGCTCTCCTCTCGGCAAGGCTAACGCGGCCTCGCCGTTCACTGCCACCCTCTGCCCTGACTGAGTGTGGAATCCGAATGGCAGTTCTATCCTCAAAAACGTTTTATAGGCTAATTAAAAGGCAAGACACAAAAGATGGATAAAGACAGACAGGGAGATGGTATTTTCCTCTGGATGTGGGAGGAAAAAAGTTCCTCTCCCTGTCAGGCTTGCTGAAAACGATGTAGGCAGGTGGTGTGTTTTGTATTGTCTTTGCTGTCCGTGACGGTGCTTTAAGAACATTACTTCATGCAGCCTGCAGCGATGAGGCCGTGGTTTACTCTTCCCCAGCTGAATGCTGCCTACTGCTTACTAAGTAGTAAGGAAGCTTTTTTTTTTTTAGTAGTTACTCTTCAGGTTGCGTGGTGGGTTTTCTGGTTGTGTGTATTTGTTGGGTGTTTTTTTTGTTTGTTTGTTTGCCTCAGAGGACTGGATAAATTAGCAGTCTGCAGTCCCTCTTGCCCCCATTGTCCAGGCTGTGAGATAGGGGAACCGTGTGTCGTGACCTCACCTGACACCATCAGCTACTGCTGCTCTGAACTGAAGAAGCTGCAGGTGGCTGTACCAGAGTCAAGCCTTTTCATTTCAACATGGCTTTACTGCCATTTCTGTTTGGGACATTGCTGCGTTTGTAATTGATGGCTGTGCAAATCAGTTTGCTTACTTTTAGTATACCCTAGGATGGGGTTGCAACAGTACTGTGAAACCATGGTGCAGAAAGCTCCCCACGCCCCAAAAAAACCCAAACTGGGGCAGCTCCTTGTCTAGTAAAACCCAGACACCCAGCTTTAGCTGGACAGACTCAAACTGTTGTGAAGTTTTTGCCTGATTTACTACCTTGTTTAGCGAGCCTATCATGAAGGCCAGTGTTTACTATATGGAGTTTTCTTGATATCTCTCTCCAGGGATGGGCCTGGACCAAGGAAAGAGGTTTGTGATGCTCAAAGTCTGCAGTAATTTTCTTCTTTCTTCGTTGACAGAAACCCAGCCTAAAGAGATTTCTGTGTGGATTAATAGAAGCAGGCTTGATAGCAGTGGAGGACAAGAAAAGCTGCTGATGCAGGAGTTGTATTTGTTGCAGGGTAGAAACAGAAGGGAGCATTGCTGTAGAGACACCTTCTCTTCACATAGCATTCTTTCGTCACTAACTGTTGAATTATAAAGCCTCAGGGAGGAAAATTAAAAGTTATCTTCTACAGGGATGTTTATGGCCATAAGAATTTGGGGGGTTGGGGCCTGAGACAAATGGTAGTTTCTGGTAAGAGACCATGAATTTGAGGGGAAGAAAGAGTGAGGAGACACTCCTCTGTCAAGGAACTTAAGGAGGCTTCAGTTTGGTTTCCATCTCTCTGTTCCTCTCTCCTACATTCATGTGGACTCCCTGTGGTTATCTGTGCTTTTATTAAAGTGATATGAGCTGCTTGAGATGTTTCAAACCTTCATTGTCCCTTCCGTTGCACCAGATGAGAAGCTTCTTCCACTTTGCAAATCTTTTTCTTCTTACTATTAAGATAAAAAGACCTCTGATTTTGACTGCTTTTTCAAATGGGGGGAAGAGGTTGGGGGAGAGCAAGTTCCAACTCCCTTCACTTTGGTATTGAAATAAGGACGGATTCTCAAAGTAATGACGGTTGCTTTTTCCAGGGATGTTATAAAAACCCACTCCTCTGTGAACCTACCCTTTATGGCTGCCATTATATTTGTTTTTTCTTGGAGCAGGTTCTTGAACCAGTCTTCCATACCTGTTAAGATACAGTTTCTCAGCTCTTTTGTAGTATTTGTGTGTCCAGGAAGCAAACACTGTGTTGTTTCTCAGCAGGATAGCTGTTTATACCCAAGGTAAAGGAAAAATCTCTTGCTCTGTTCTTTTCCCTTCATCATCCCTCCACTCTCTTTGTTCCTTCCTTGATCCTGACTTAGTTGCAAGTAAGCTAGAAATCCCACAAAGCAGTAGTTAGGGAAGATGAAAAGTGAGGCACCTAATGATCAAATGCCAGGCCCTCAGAGCCACTCTTGTAGGTAGGTTTCTGACCAGGCTGCCTAAGACCTTCATGGAAGACTGGTCTGGCTAGGAGGGTAGAGGTTTAGCATCAGTCATGCTGTCCTTTGAATGTGATAAAGACTTCAGCCATTTCCCCAGGGCACTAATGCAAAAGATTATAAAGCTGCTCTATAATTTTTGTCTATTCAGAATTTAAACTACCATCAATCATCTCAAGTTTTTAGTGTCAAATAAGATAATGTAGCCAACTATATTATTAGAAAGAGATGTGTTTCTCAAGCAGTGAACGTCTGTGGGTGCATCTGAATAGCACTTAACTAGATATGCAATCTCTCATCGACAGTGCTATTAAAAGAGCTTCAGTTTGTGGAGGTGGACTCTGACTCAGGGAAGCTGTGCTGAGGGATGTGGCCATCTACTACTTCACTTGACTGTTTTCTAAGGAGGGAGAATAAACAAGGGAGAAAAGATTGAGCATCACCCAGTCTGGGAAGTGTCTTTTCCACTGTCTCCACGTGAAATGGTTCCAGTTGCTGGAGAACCATGATTGAAAAGTGGTGTGGAAAAGATCTGCTTACCTGTACATGGTGGTCACTCCCAATGCAGCATTACATCTTTGGTTTTGCTCTCTCTTAAATGGCATTTCCTACTGATGCTAGGTGCTATAAAGGTGGGTAGCTCTTTGCAGACAGCAACAGCCTGGGTAGCTGGAGGGCAAGTCAGAGTTGTTCCCACAGCTTCTCTGTGGGGAAAATGGGGGGAGATGTGAGCAGGGAAAAGAAAGACTTGGGAAGAGATGTGAGGCAATGTGCAGGGAGTCAGAGAAGCAGATTACGGGATGAGGTGCACGAAAACAGCCATTGTCAGGGATGAGACTGAAGATGGTTCTTGGAGGGAGATGCTTTCACAGGGGAGGTGCTGCAGCGATTGGGTGACTCACACTGGAGCAGGGATACCCCAAAGGGATTGCAGCCTGTGAAGGACCTGGGCTGGAGAAGAGGAAATTAACAAAAAGAAAGGAGAAGAGAAAGAAATCGTTAAGCAGCAGCAAAAAACCATCACATACCACCCCAATCTCCTGTGCTCTCTGTCACCTCACCCAGGGGACTTGCAGGGAATGAGTGTAATGTATGTCCAAAACCAGGGAAGGGGAGGCCAGCTGGTGTGTGTGTGGGAAGTTGTGTTGGACTGCAGTGCAGCCTGGGGAAACTGGAAAGAAAGGTTTACCTAAGTGTTGTTTAATTGTTTGTCATATCTGTTTTCTAATGCCTGAATCCGTAAATAAAAGTTTATGTTAATTGGCAATAAATCAAATTAAGCAAAATTCCCAAAGTCAAGACTCTTTTGCCCATGATGCTGTAGAACTTACTCCTGCCAAGTGTCTCTCCCTCAAGGTTATATATTATCCCCTTCACATCATGATTTGCCTAAATTTTAATAAGCAATAAGGTAGATTTTTCATTTCCAGAAGGCTGTGTAGCATTATGCCTCTCTGGAAAGTTGTGGAGGTTCCAAGCACGCTCTGATTATTATTTTTCCCCCCAGTGGTATCAAAACCAGCCTGGAAGGCTCACGCTGGGGTTGTGCTGAGGAAAGGTTTATTGGCCTCCTTCACTTTGTTGCTTCTCATCTGAATAAAATACGAACTTGAGTGCCCATGAGCTCTCATAATGCCTTTAAACAGCAGTGTCCAGAGGACAGAAA
Source organism: Zapornia atra (assembly GCA_013400835.1). Classification (NCBI taxonomy): domain Eukaryota; kingdom Metazoa; phylum Chordata; class Aves; order Gruiformes; family Rallidae; genus Zapornia; species Zapornia atra. Next base: position 668,672 of record VZTU01021246.1, on the reverse strand, counting down.
GGAGGTCTTGTTATGTCATGTACTGGCAGGTGACTTTAAGATAGTGATGGCACTCATCATGCCTTATAGTATAATGAGAAGAGATACCTGTATTGATCTCCTAACTGAGGGAGCACAGTGAGCTATATAAATGATGTGTGGATGGTTTCATGTCATTGAAACGCAGTCATCGCTGAACTACTGGCGTAGGGTGCAGATCTGAGGTAACAAAGACTATTGAGGATGTGACAAAGTGATGGTGCTGCCGTACTCTGTCCTCCATGCAAGGTTCTTCTGTGTATGGCAGTGGATGCTCCTGACCCAAGGTTTTCTGTCGCATCTGAATTATGCCCAGGGCCAGGCCTGGGTTTGCTGTCAGGCTAAGGAAAAGGGGAGGGTTACACAGACAGTTGCTCCTTTCAGTTTTGCTCCCTTCTACCAGCTGGGAGTAAAGAGGTATCAGCTTTACATTTGAATTCACTCGGCTGCTTTCTGAGGCTTTTGCTTTAGTACTGTAAAATTCTCTACTTGGGTTCAATCCTTCTCTTCCACTGAAGTCAGCAGCCAGACTCCTCCTGCTCCAGGGAGAACAGGGATTGGAGGCACCATAGCAAATGCTCCTATGTTTTGTTTTGGGAGTTGACTTTTTTTCCTTTTTAAAAAGTCTCTGAATAGACAGATTCATTCCCACAGCTATTATAGTAATAATGACCTTTACACCAAAAAAGTAATAATAATGGTCATAAGGGTCTCCAGCCAGGCTATTTTGGGACCCCCAGTGCTGGAGGCCAAGTACCTAGCCAAAAAAAAAAAAATCGCATCTCTAAATATAATTGGCCCCAGTAACAAAAAGAGAGCAAGCAGAAGGAAGAAAGGAGAAGTCAGCAGGTCGGATGGTGGTTGCAGGCGTTCCTATCTAAATGGCCTCCCAATGTACCATTTTGCTCCTAATGACACAGGATTAGGAGAGAAACATAATTGAGGTTTTATCAAACATGCGAGTGAACAACATGGCCCATCCCCCTCCTGTCCCCGCCTTGTTCAGCCTAAATTGTAAAGGACTTTAAGGATTTGGAAAGCCAGATTTAGCAGCTGAAAGTCATTTGCTCCCTCCCTTCCTCCTCCCTCCCCTTTCCTATTGCTGCCTCCATTTCCTATTTCTGTTTCGTTCAGTAATTAACCTTTTGAATAATCTCCCTTGCAGAGCTGGCTAAGCTGCTCTTCTATTTCCCTATTGTTGAGTGTCCTTAAGACAAGCTGGACCGAGTGTCTTGAGTGACTGATGGGTAGAGCTATCTGAAAGGCAGAAGAGTTCAGCAGGAGCAAGTGGGGGTAGAGGATGGTTTGGTGCCTTCTGGTCATAAGGAGGAGGCAGTGGTGAAAGTTGTGCTTTGGGATTTTTTCCGTCACACCCAATGGTGTGAAGAACCACTCCTTGCAGGTGGTTGTGCTCTTAGGTTTTGTGCAGTGGGGGCCAAATCTGCTGCGACCTTACCCTGGTGGGTATGACTTTGAGCAGCGTAAGCAGAGGAAATCCCCCTCTCTTTCTTGCCCTGCAAAGGAGGAGCTAGTGTTTTTCCATCAGTATTTATGTTTTATTCTCTATTGCTCATCTTTCTCCCTCTCTCTTTTTTTTCCTTCTATCAGCTGCTCCCAGTTATTGTCAGTCTACTCCATGGAAGAGAGCAGGGCGAGCTGTTGGCAGGCAGCAATGTGTTATCAAAATGTATACTCACCCCTCTGTTCAGTAAGTTATCTGGGAGCAGACTGATTTTATACTAATTTGTTCATTATTCCCAGTTGTTAGATAAATAGTTTGTGTGACTAAATTTTAGCCTCTGGTTTATTTGAGAATGTCTCTTTCTCAGTATCTACTTCTAATTCCCTATGCCACTTGATGGATTGGTGATTGCTGAGTCTAAGCTTGCTACAAAAAAAGTTTCATCCTTTAGTCTGTTCACAGATTGTCTATGAACACTTATAAATAAGCATTCAATGACTCTGGTATGCACTGAGCACCAAGGACTGTTCAAAATATCTGCAAGGCCACTTCTGTAGAGAATCTGTACATTGAGATATGACTGGGTTCAGGGTGTTCACAAATATTTTAGTGTTAGATGCTTTTCTGTCTCTGAATAACCATCTTCACCCTTTGCATACAATTTTGCTCATTCTTGCATACAATTCACTGGGAAAAAAGTTACCCTAAGCCAGCCTCTTTGAAACGTGCCTCCTGATCTTGCTGAGAAACGTTTTTTCCCCCCTTGTCCATTAAATGCATTTCATCCTATTGAGGTGGGTGGTGCTGGCTACAATGGAAGGCATGCTGTAGAATTGTGTTGATGACTAATGGAGGAACAAGACTGCAGGAGTCCTGGGTGAATACTGTCTGGGAACGACCACCTTGTTTGGCCTCACTCGTGGTGATCACATCTGTGTAGGATGTGATACTGAGGTCAAACAGCTGAGCTGGTACAAGGTTTTGTGGGTACCTCCTGTGCTGATGATTAGGGACTTGTGCAGTCAGAGGTCCCCATGTTGACAAGCTTGCTCAGGTCTCTGTAAATCAAGTCGGTGTTATGAGCAAGCAAGGATCAGAATTTGCTGATGTGGGTTTATATCCCTCAAAAGAGATGTTCCCTTTCTGAATTATCACTTCACTGTAATCTGTTGCTCCTTTCTGCTCTGGGCTATTGACATCATTGTATTTTGAATCAGGTCCCCCTGAAAATAAGATTTTTTTGAAGCAAAATAAAGCAATTTATTACAGGAGTACTTCACTGTATTCTGTGATACAAGCTTTTATTTTCTGCATTCTGCTCAGAAGTATCAGTGAACTATGATAACGTGTGAAATATGCGAAGTACTCATCCTCAAGGAGAAGTGTTAGTGTGTGGGGGCTTTCTGCACAGCAGCTGATACCCCTGCTCAGCACAGATCCTTCTGGCACACAGAGGCACGACTGTCTGAAGAACAGCAGAGGCAATTCACTGAATTGGGAGGATGAGCCTAGGGAGGGAGTCAGATTCACTGCATAAAAGTGAAGAGGAGGGTTACAGTGGCAGGACGACGGGAAACATCCTGGGTAGGGACCCAAAGGGTGTGAGATTTTCAGCTGTCTGGTGATGTTTGTAGTTTCACCATCAGGTTTCACTGTTTTCTGATGAAAACTCAGAAGAAAAATTAATGGAAGCACTTTGAAACTCCTTCAAACAAAGCAGCCTTTGGTTTTCTGTTCATATAGTGACCTAGCATCATGGATCCTTGGCCTGTAACAGCAGTTCCGATGTACCACAAAGAACTGCGTGCTTAACAATAATAATAATAATGAAGAGAAGGATCTTGAAAAACTCCTACTATTTTTTTTTCTGCATGCAAAATAACCCTGGGAAATAAGCCCCCTTCACACTCTAGAGCCAATTCAGAACTAATTTATTGTATTTATTTTTTAATTGCTCCCTTATGACAGCTAGCACAAGTATTCCACATAATCCTTAAGATTTGTCTGATGCTCTTGCAGCCAAATATGAGGGTAGTTTTATTTTCCGGCTCCCCAGGTGATCATCTGCTGATGTGCTCATCTTAAATGAGAATGTAAGTTCCTTGGGGCAGGAAATTATACTTTTGTTTTCAGCCTACCTGTAAGCATGATTAAAGTCACCCTTGTTCTTAGTGTCATCTGATAATATTGGTACGCTCTGATTCAGGGGGGTGTCACTGCAAGGAAGGAGATCTGCTTTCCTTGGTGTTCTGTCAGGACTCTTGTCATACATCTGAGCTCAAATTGTTGAAGGCCTTCTGTTCTTCTGTTTCCTCATTCCATAACTTTGCTTCTCTTTTTTTTCCCCTTCACAGGTAAGTCTTTGTGCTTTCTAATCCTCTCCTGATTGTCTTGGTAATGGTAAGTTATTTGTTTTAACTACTTGTATTGGTAATGAAACTGCTATTGTCATATGCCTACCTGTGATGAAGTTGAGAGGGGGGAAATAGAGATGACTAGCCATGGTGACTTGAGTCCCAGTCGCTGTTGAACATCTTGTTGTGAGTAAATACCAATAATCTTGCTGTAACCAATTAACATCCATGAAGTTATGCTGAAGTATGGGAGTATTTTATAATCCAAATGGTATCTGTTACTGCTTTTGTGACTGCCAGAGGAGGTGGCAAGCAATATGTGTTCTAGAGTTGAAGGAGTGGTTACTTTGAGGATGTTGTGTTAATAAGGTCCTGGCATGGCAATGGTTTTTTTGTTATGATTGTGGTGGAATGTATAGATTGCAAAAACATTAAAAAAACCTTCTGTCAGGTGGCAGGAAAGATGGTATGTTCATATGAGATAGGAAATTAGCAGAGCCTCATTGGGTTTCCAGAGGAGGTTTCATGTTCATCAGAAACTTAATATGTTCTGTGTGGCAGCTTTCCTTTACTGTGAGAACTGAGTTCTGCTGGACATCTGGTAAGTTGGAGTAAAACAGCAAGATCAAATTGCAGTCTGGAGTGGACTGCAAACCTGCATTGTGCTCTGGTCAGCCTGTTGACCCCAAGTGGGTGACAGATGGTAGGGCATGGGTATCTCTGCTGGGGTGGAGAGACGTGGTCTGAGATAGTGTAAGCAGACTGTTTCTTTAGAAGAAATTTTCAATCTATATCTTGAGCCTGGCCTAGAATAACTGCTGTGGAGCACTTTCAGAATTGCTTGCTATTTTTTTCAGTAAAATACTTAATTTTACAAGTAGACCTCATAGATTGCCTCTCATTGTCTGCCTTATGTGATAAAATGTACACGTGGGACGTGTCTAAAATGCTTGTGATGTACTTGGCTTAAAAACAGAAGTTAAGCTTGTAGAATTAAGATTACTTTTTGTGGTCACCCCTTCACTGGAGACTGTGTCCCTCGCCAACAATTTCACGTGCGTCAATGGAAGCATCTAGTTTCTGATCAGACATTCAAATCACTAACTTGGCAGTAAAGAGTTGTTCCCTGACATGCTGGAAATGGCAAGGTGTTTGCAATCCAGGCGTGGTCTGACAACATGATTACAGCCTAGTAATAATTTTTCAAAAAGCCTTATTAAAATAAATGTAAAAATCCATCTTTTACTCAGACAGCACTTCATGTAGCGGTTGAAGAGGATAGGTGGGAACTTGGGTTATCCATATCCTGTATAAAAAATATATTGTGGTTTTGTAAAGTGAGTCATTCATAGAGTATAAGTTAGGTCTGAAGCTGAAGTCAACAGCCTTTCTCTTTTTTTCTCTGTATTGTTCTGTATTGTTGCATGGTCAGTGATCTTCATGCATATAGAAAGGAGTAAGCAAAGCCGAGCAAAGTTTGTCATCTAGCCTAGTATTTCAAGCTCCATTAGAATCAAAAGGTTAGAGACACAGTTTTCAATATGGCATAGGACAAACCTATGTTGTGTGACAGCAAAGGGAGAGTAAATCAAAGTGCCTAAAATGACATTAAAGACTAGGGACAAAACTCTCAAAAGCACCTCAGCTGCTCAGGAGCTTGTCTTCCTGAAAATCAAAGGACTTGGGGATTTGAGTTCTTTTTGAAAGTGGGGCTTGTTTTTTGAAAGCTACTTTTGAAAACATACCCTTTGCATTAAAAACTTGTTCGTTCTGGACCTATTGAACAGACTGATAAAAAACAGTTTTGGTTGCTGTGATGTTCAGGGTACTGTGGTTTGATAGTACTTGTACGTAGTCTGCTGATCAAGGGAAAAACCTTCTGGGCAACTGGAATGGGGAGACTTTCCCACATAGCAAAGTGGTGTGGGATGGTTCTTACGCCGGTATAAGATACACGGTAAACATCTGGATTATCTGATCTGACTCTTGTTTTTGTGTAATATTCCTTTCATAAATTTGCATTGTGTTTGGGCAGGCTTTCCCTAATACTGAAGTTGGAGGTCCCTGTCTAATCTCATTGCTCTGAAGGTTTAAAAGCCTCTTTTTAATTCCCAGTCTAAGTGTATTCATGGCCAGTTAACATCCATATGTTCTTATGTCAACATGATCTCTTAGTTTAAAGAGCTCTTTTTCCTCCCTGGTGCTTACCCATCTGATGAATTTATAGTCTGTAATCACACACACCTTCATCTCTTGCTACCTTTTTTTTCTGTCTTCCTGTGTGTTTGCACAGGGAACAGAGGAAGGGTCTCCAAGAGATCTCCTGAGCCGATGCAGCACTGCCCTGACAAGATACTGGGCAGCCATTGACACAGCTGAACAAATCTTCACCTCAAACAGCCCGATGTACCACGTTTATGTGGGAGAGCAGGGTTATAAAAATTGCAACCCTGTGCTGCTACAACAGTGCTAAAGTGGCCAGATGGATGTCAACCTAGCAATATAAGGGCTCCCAAATCTGCACAGTGACATCTGATGGCATATTTAGTGCTGGTGCTCAGATGGACTTTGCTGCAATGTTTCTTGAACACAGCTGCTAGTATGTGAGTTTTCTTTATTAATGAATCACAGAGAGGCACTGGGAGTGGATGTATAGTTATAACCAATTGCTCTGCAAATATTTTTTTTTTCTTGTTGGCTTCTAAATTACCTGCTTAGTATTTTAGGGATTGTGAGTTGTTGGAAGCGGTATGCCTAAGGGCCATTTATGCTTCTGGAAGTCTCCCCCATAAAGTGGTTCTTGGTCAACATTTCAGGGGCGAGTTTTGTTTGGGGGGTTCTGTAGATGCCTGTCCAAAGCCCCTCAGTCACTTTACGACCATATAGAGATATATATCAGCATATGATGGATTCCAAAAACATGCAAGGTGTGGTACCTGGCTGTGCCTTTAAAGAGCTCATGAATCTTCAGCATTGGTGCTCTGGCCTGTTTTGTACCTTTGAAGATTTCTAAATGGGTATTATGCAAGGCCTGAGTTAGCGTATGAATTTCACTGAATTTTGTATGTCTTAGGCACTGTTGCACTTCTGAAAGTATCATTAAGCTCTGCATAGACAGTTATGTTCCTCAGGCTCAAGGAAACTATTTCCTGACCATCAAGATCAACAAATGGCTCCTGCAATACCTTTGCTTTATTGCCTTACAGACAGATTTACTCATTTTTGTTCTACGCTGCCTGTGTTTCCTCCTTAGGTTTACTTGTAACGCTGCTGTTCAAACGTAGCACTGGCATGCGCTGTGCTTCCATTCTCCTTTGGTTCCTTATTTGCTCTTTATGCTCTCTTCTGTGGAATTTGTGTGAACCTATGGAGGAGTGGCTTCAAAAGCAGAAAAATGAATTTCAGTACAGGGGCTCACAAAAAAACCCAATAATCGTGTTCCTGTAGGTCCTCACGGAGTGTTACAGCCCTGAGCAGGAATAGCATGGTGTTAGGTGGTAAGCAAAACACTGCTCTGCTGGATAAATTACCTCACAAAGTTTTCCTTATGGGAGGCACTGGGATGCATGTCAGATAATTTAGTTAAGGGTGGAGGTAGGGATGTGTTATTAACTGTGCCAGTTACGCTGAGTATTTCTGGGAAGAGTTTCTGATATCCCTGGCCCTACGCTACTGGTCCATCCCTGCTGCTGGTAAACGTAGATTAGGCGGTTGGTGCTCAGTGTATCATATAAATGCACTGCGATTAATCTGCGAAGTACTTTGCCAAATATCTAGTGCCTGCTAAGCTGTTTCTTGCAGAAGCCAGGTGGGCAGTTGGCAAGGACTCCTCATTAACAGTGGGAAATGCCAGTTCAGATTGGATCACAGGCAACCCACCAACCACCCCGGCACCGAAAGAGCAGCTGCTCTTCTGCTGCTGCGGGGGCCGAAGGTCTCCAAGCCATTTCGTTGCCACTTGAGACCACAGATTTTTGTATTTTATTTTGTTTTTTTAAAAACTACAGAGAGTGGTGAGGTCTTGTGAAGAACACACAGGCAGTGTCAGGGAGTGTGGCTGAAAGTTCAGCCTGAGGCTGATGCTTTGGCCAAAGAGCAAGAAAAAATAGTGGGTTTGTTGATACATTTCTCCATCTTTCACTTGAGCGAAGTTCAGGAAGGTGAACTTGCATGCATTTGGGATTACACCATTGCACATGTGGAATCAGGATCCTTTTTCCCCATTGCTCTGACTCATGCCCCACAGTTCAAGCTGTGCATTGTCTCCAGTGATTCTCAGCTTTGTGATTCTAAAATCTCACCCCTGTGCTTGCCTTGGAGGATGCACTAAACTCTGCCCTGCAGTCATGGCAAACTGCAGAAGACTTGGCCCACAGCTCCCAACGTGCTGCACAAAAGAGCTGTGTGTTCAGGATGCAACTCTGAGTATCTCTTCCCAGTGGGTGGCCATGGGAATAGGAAGCTTGTTTTTGTAAGGCCTTCAGTGACTGCTATTCATTAGTATCTGGCACCAGCCAAGTGATGCTGTAGCAATAGCTGCGGGTTGGAGAGCTCCTGCCGAGGTCACGTTGCGGTGGTCATGTTGCGGTGGGAGAGGAGGGAGAGATCAGAATCTGGCATTTAGGATGCGCTTTATTCTTGCCTCATGCCATTCCTGCTTTCTCCTCTTGCCTGTTTTTTCCTTTCTCTCTTTCCTAGCTCTAATGTCTGTTTGTTAAAATAATCATTTTTTTTTTCTCTGCATGAGCTTCTGTCATTAGATGAAAGGTCATGGGTATAATATGAATCTGGAACGATAAATACAGTGCAAAATGGATTGAAACGCACACGGCAAAGAGTTTCCAATTAAAAAACACTTTGCCGAGCTTGCACCAAACAGACAGCCACGCAGCCTCCGATTTCTCTTTGCTTATAATTAGCTGCCATTGAAAGTTAATTACTGTCAGGACTGAAGGAAGTGAAAATTAAAAAAAAAAAGGGGGAAGAAAATCTTTCAGAAAGTTGCGTCTAAAACAAATCTCTTCTTGGAATAGCTTTTGTGTGGCATCCATTCCATAGACATGGAAATCCAAATCAGGTTCTTCATGTCCTAGAAATCTGAGATGGAAAAGGGATGTGTGAGTGTGTCTGGCACCTGGGGTGTGTTCCTGGGTTACTTTAAAGGCACTCTGCAGTCTATTCTAGAAGGTATACAGAGATTCCAGTGGAGAACCCTGATGTGCTGGTACGATGTGAAGGGCAGGTACTGCAGAAAGCCAGGAGCTCTGCTCCCCATTTGAGAGCATGTCCTCGGGACTCATTCCAGCAGAAAAATTCCACCCAGTTCAGATACCCTTTCTGCAGGGACTTATTTCATCTGCCCGTGGTGCTTCAAGCGATGGTGGTCTTACCTCTGTTTTCCTACCCTGATAGCTGAATTTTAAAAATCTGTGACCAGGCTTCCTGAATTCCTTTCACCTTTTTTAGCTTGCTCATATGGGTTGTTACAATGCAATAATGAGGTGTCTACGCATAACGGCTTCCAAGTCATGCTTTATACTGGGGTACCTACACTAGTTAGAGTATCATCAGTCACAAATGTCTTGTTTTGAGCTGTTAGATATTTTTATGTACAGGTGACAGTAATAGTTAATTATTCTAAAATGCAGATCTGTTTTAGACTATGCATCAGTGATGCTTCCTGGTGAGGGGGGAGACATCAAACAAGTAACGGCTGGGGAGAGGCTGGGATTTCTACTGCTGGTTGTTTAGGCCCCATCTTTAGAGCCCCACACTTGAAAGCTAAGAAAGCAGTGTTTGTTTTCAGCACTGCTCACTGTGCTTTCTAGGGATTAGGCTCGTTCAGTGTGTTTTCAAGTTGGGCATCTGGAAAAGCACCCATGCTTTCAAGTCACCACTGACTTCAATCAGTCTCCATAAGGGACTGTGCACACAAGCTGTGAGAATCTTGGAGAGGGAGAGAGAAATGAGTGCTATTTCTCTACAGAAGCAGTAAATTAAACTTCTAATGCAGAGAAGGCAGGCTTAAGTCTCTCATTCCTCATATTCACTCAAGATCCATGAATCAAACAAATAGATATTTTCATCTATCACATGATTATTAATTATATCAGGAGACTACTCTCCACTGCAGGTGAAGCCTTTGTATATTTAAGAGAACATGACAGGTTGTGTTAATTCCGGAAGAAAGAACCATGTTCCCACTCCTTACAGCATGAGGAATAATCTTCAAAATGCCAATGAGTGTTAATTTCTCTCCCAGCACAAGATCTTACCAGCAATTTTTTAGACAGAGGGAAGCCATTCTGGATCTAACTTGGTATGTGAGGGATCTATTTCTACAGCATTACATTTAGGATTTCCTTTCTCCTACTGGCAATGTAATATGGAAATGCTCAGGAGACTGGGAAAGAAGGGGGCATGGACAATGTATGCTGAGTAGTTGAGTGTCCTGGTTCTGGACAGGCCACAGTTAATCTCCCCAAGCAGCCAGCCCATGTGAGTTGTCAGCCTGGGCTGGTTTCACACCACCTGACATCACTCCCCCATAAAAAGGGGCTGGTTGGGGAGGGAAGCTCCTGGTACCTCCAGGGAAGTCTGAGCGTGGCCAGAGTGTGGGGTTGGTCCTGGCATCGGTACAGTAGCAGTAGTCTGTTATTGACAGGTAGGTAAGGTACTGTGTGTTATCACTGGGTATAAGTGAAATTTACCAAGGGGTGTTAGTGTTCTCCTTTCATGTTGCTTTTGTCAGCAAGCTGTCCTTATCTCAACCCATGGAGGCTCTGTCTGTTCTCTCCTTAGGGAGTGAGCAAGAGGTGTGTGGTGCTCAGCCACTGGTTGTGACTGAACCATGACATTGAGCAAGATACTTGAGTAGGAGTGGAAAGAGAAAGATGCTTTATGAAGCTAGAGGAGCAATAGCTGATAAAGGGTTGATAAGCTTTCTCTTTGTGAAAAGAGAATATAAAAATCTATGCTAATTAAGAGGACAAACCATTTTCTCCCTCCTCTCTTTTTAATAATCTGTCTCATGGTTTTTTATGTAAAGGGAAGACTTGGGAAAAATGCAACCAGCTTGTTAGATAGCTGGAACAACCCAGCTATTGCAGAATGGTAGGGATTGGACGGGACCTCTGGAGATCATCTGGTCCAACTCCTCTGCTAGAGCAGGTTCACCTAGAGCAGGTTGCACAGAATCGTGTCCAGGTGAGTTTTGAGCATCTCCAAAGAAGGAGACTCCACAACCTCTCTGGACAAATGAGTGAGCTGGTACCACCACTGAAAGCTGAAGCCAAGATGTAGACTGCAGCCTTCTGGGAAAGGCTTGTTCAGCAAGAGTGATACATGAAACAACTTCAGGGACATCATTCCCTTATGTGATAGACACTGGTAGCTCATGACGTTTGTGTTGGGGGGGAGGAAAAGCAGGGTTTGTGGTCTTAGGTGCTAGGTGTAGTCAAAGTTTTTTCTTGGCATTGCTTTGCAGGAGAAGTATGTGCAAGTATCTGGGCCACATACATATTCTCTGACCAGGGATACTGGTGGCACTAACTGGGGATGAACAAAAGTCTAGTGGTGTGCAGGCTCATTCTCCCTGGCTACATTTCTGACACTACTTTTACAGTGAAAGTTTTGGAGGGACCAATTAGACATTCCTTTTAGCCTGCTTTGAGCCTTTCTTCTAGACAGAATTGAGTTTAGGTATCCTTAATCCTTTCCTGCAATGGCAAAAGCCAGCTTGTCATTTGAAGAGCAAGGTTCCCTTTGAGCCAGAGAAACATAGGCATTCCTATGCCAAATGAGCAGAGCTCTTGGTGAAGGTGTTTGGGGGAAGCTTTTGGAGGGGCAGGAGGGAAGTGCAGCAATTTCATTTCCCTCAGAGTCACCATGGCAGCAAATTACTTCTTCCTTCCCCCACCTTGTTTAAAAAGAAAATGGGGAGTAACAATGGCAAGCAAGGCCTTCAGCTAGCAGGAGCAGTAGAAACTCATTTACAGCTGAAAAATATATAGAAAAGAAGTCAGGAAACTATTGAATGATTTGTAAAAGGAGCATGGTTTTCTTGTTTGCTGCTCCATTCACTGTCCTCTATGTTAATCTGAGAAGAGAGACAGGCCATTTTCTCGGCCAAGAACAATTTACCTGTGTGCTGGCACACAGTTAAGAGCAATTTAGAAAACAACAAAAAAAATCCTATTCCAAATTAACATTTAGCTGGTGACATTAGGGGAATTCTTTTCTGATTTTTTTCTCCCCCTCTCCTCCTTTTCCCTTTCATTGGGAAGTTAAAGGGAGCATTCTTGCTCCCTGAATGCATGAGAAGTGCTCTGCACCCAGGTGGGGTGTGAGATGCCCTGAAGGGATAAAGAAGCCAAACTCCCTGAGTCCCAGGGATGTGAGCTGGGCACGTGTTGCTGGCACAGGGCATCTTTCCCACTTGCTGTGTTGGCACCCCAGTTGGCCCAGGCCAAGTGCTTCTGTGGGGAGCTGCAGCGGTGTGTGCAGAGGGTGTGGGGCACGTTTTGAATTCAGTCCCCCCGCCTCATTGGTCCCTGTGCTTTTCCATTTGGGTTCAGACATTACTCTGAAATACTGAAAGGCCTGATACCAGAGTCACTTCTGGGGATTGTACTCCAGGACTTAAGTGCAAGGATAGATCTGGAGGGGTGTATCAAACACTGGGGGAAGCAGACTCCAGAGGTAGCAGCTGTGGGGCAGCTCTGGCCCCTCACTCTCTGTTGGGGACTCACTATTTGCTCCAGTTTTCATATTGCCACTCTGATCTTGCAGCATCTTTTCACATCTGTGTCGTACAGGTATGACTGAGAAATTAGTAAGCCTTGTCCTTGCACTTTTTTGAACCTTAAGTTTTTTGCCAGATTTTTAGTCTTTTTATGGAGAAGGAGAATATAACCTGAAAGGCTCCTTGATATGAACCAACAGTCTTGGATCAGTGGGATAGGAAAAGCTGTTCAGCTTTTTATCTGTTTTTCAGATAGGAAAAGCTGTTCCTCCTATCCACCTCTGGTACCCCCATAAGCACAGCAGCGGCCAGGGAATCATGTGAGCACGTAAATTCCAGCTGCTGACGCAACCCTTCCCTCTGGGCCCTGTTCAACCATGCCATAATGTGTGTGTGACTGCAGGCTGTACTGGAAATAACAGACTTTCCTGATTCTTTAAATTGCATTTCAAAACCACCATATGGTCAGGAGGTAGAAAACTCCTCTCCCAGATCTCACAGCCCTGTGGAGAGATGTAGCTTCCTGGATGTCTCCTGATCCAATGACCGCAGCATCTCTCTGAACCCTCACTATGGGACAGGGCTAAGCCTGCTGCCAGCTCCAGCATATGTTTGGTCTCTCCTGCAGCCACAGTTTGACAAGGGTGCAGCACATGGCACAGGCTTCACAGAGGAGCTTGGTTCAGTGGTCTCAGAAAGAACACGTAGCTCAGGAGTCACAAGTTGGCTGCCTTAAAAGAATGGCATTGCCTGTGCTGTCAGTGGTTTCTTCATCTCCTGAACCAGTAGAGATGTGTCACCCCAACATCAGCATCTAGTAGGACTACTTAGAAATAACAAGTAGAAATAACCTACTGATCTCAGACTTGTAACAGTCTTTTTGTTGAGAGAGAAAGCACGTGCCCTGCCGCTGCCTGTGCCCTACCTTTTTGCCTGAGTAGGGAGGCCATCCCCTTCTGCCTGCCATCACTGACCTCCCTCAAACCTTCATGAAGGTCAATACTGACATTAGTCAGCTAGTGACATGGGCTTGGTGAAGCTGGCAGAAAGCGAGAAAGTATGTAGGTGGGAGGGAGCTATAGCATCTGTAGGGTGAGGACAGCCTCAACTACAGCCAAGGGGATGCTTGTATGCAGGTGTTAGGAACTGGGGAGGAGCACTGTCCTGAGGCTATCAAGCTCTGCTTGGGGCAACACGAGTCACTGGGGAAGCAGACCAGGTGGGTATCTTCCCCTGCCTTTGAGTGCCTTTTTGAGAAAATCCCACAGGCATAATGGGGCCTTAGCATGGGGATGGCAACACCCATCCCCTGTCTTTGAAGGGAAATTTCCAATTTGAGGCTTTTTGGTTTTGCTTTTTGGATCAGGCATCAGCAGCTCGAATAAGTGACAGGCCAGTCTCGTTGTGGCTCATACCAGTTCCACCAGGGAAAGATGTTGACTCGGAGATCTGGAAAGACCAGCTAGTGCATAACGGTGTGGAGAGCGTGTTGGGAGAGATGGAGGTGAGGCAGGATGTTATGTGAATAGAGAACTTCGTGGAGGAATGGTTCTTTGCAGGACCTAGTGTAAAATCGGTCAGCTTCTTGGCAGCTGGGGGGGAGACATAATTTTCAAGGAAACCATCCCTCTCACCTCTGCTGTGCAAGCCAGACAGGTGGTTCCCACTCAGAAGATGTATGTAGAAGCAGTGTCCTTGGCTTACCCTTATGTGTTCACGTGGATGCAGCGCAGCTGCATTTTTGCCGAGGTGGGTGCTGTGGGCCAGATGGCCACACCTTGTGCATGGCCAGCTGAGTCACCCCAGTCTCAGAAATGCCTGCCCTGCTCCATAGTGCTCCTGTTGACAGGGATTGCTAGAAAGAAAATGGAACCAGGGTCTCTGTCTGTTTATTTGCTGCAGGATAAAGCCCCCCTATATGTGCATGCACTTGTCTCACAACCCCCGTGTTCCTGTAGAACATCACTTTAAAATAAACACACAGGCGGCTCTAGAAGTAAGCCTCTTGCTACTTGTATACAGTGCATGTTCCCTCTCATCCTACTCCTTCCTTCTCTGTTAGAAAGCACCTATCCTGGCTTCCCTGGAGCAGTCCACCCTATCATCTATTCTGCTGCTGTACATGCCATGTCTCTCTTCTTTTTTATTTAATTTAATAAAATGAGTGCGTGGGTTGATTTGCATATTCATGGATCACTTGATTAATAATTGATGAGAGGGCCTGGGGCAGGTGGTTGAGAATAAAAAACATTTAGCAGAGAGCAGAGTGGAAGGAACAGATCCCTGGCTGGCACATGTCCATGGGGGGAAGAGCTGCCGGGGGCTGGCAGGGAGGGAAGGGGAGAGCGAGAGGCAGAGTAGACACAGCATTGAATGTCACCAGTGGAATGTAATTTTGTCAATTTAAATAATTAATCACGTCCTCAGAATCTGTGACATTTCAGTTCAGGGGCTTTTTTTCCTTTGTGGAGCTATTGCCAGGAGAACGGGGGCAGGAAGGTTTCTCTCCTTGGGGTGGGAGGAGGTTGCGGGGAGTCACTAGATGGCTTGATGTCTTTACTGGTATAAATCTTGGGAGTTTAGAGGAACCAGTTTCACAGGTCCTGCTGCAGCGCTGTGGTTCTCTGATCTGGCTGGTGTGGTTGAGCTGTGCTGAAGTGTGAGATGAAGTATGGTTCAGACACCGGGTTGTTGCCCCACAGAGAGCAGAGTTCTGTAGCTTCTGTTCCCAGCCGGTGCCTGTGTTCAGCAGTCAAAGCCAGCTTCCATAACTGTTGCATGTGTGAGAGATGGGTGGAGGACCAGGAAGAAGCTCTGATATTTGAGGGGAGGGAAAGTGTTTTAAGGGTATTTTAATGCCATGTCCAACTGCTGGTCTCAGATGCTGCGGGACCTCATTCCTAGGACCCTCTTAGCAGGCAGGATCAATGGTATGATAGGAAAGAGGGGACAAAGAAAAGCTGGGAGCACAGAAGCTTCTTGGGATCCCATTCAATGAAGCAGGAACATTGGCTGCCTGTCTCACCTCACTAAATCCCTATCCTGCCCACTCTTGGAAGGCTTTGCCATGTTAACATGCCAAATGTAAATACTGCTGGGCTTAGGCTTAATGGAACCCCAGGTTTTGAGGGCAAGAGAGTAAGGGGTGGCCTCATGCCTTTTTTACCATGATCAGAATACCTTTCTATGTATTTACTCTGAATACAGATGCCTGTAGCGTTCATCTTGGGATTTGTTGTTGCTCCTTTTTCCACTAAATGCAATGTATTTTGCATGACTTGGGGGAAAAGACTTTCAGTTTGTTCACTGGAAATTATCATCAGCGGCATGGAGCGTTACTGGAGTAATTAATCTGTTAGTGCTGGCATGGCAGAGGTAGGGAGACCTGGCTGCTGCAGGAACACTGGCAGAAGCTCCAGCGTTGCTTGCAGTTGCAAAATTAGTGGTTTCAGTTCTCAGCTTTGTTACTAAAGCTGTGAAAGCCAGTGGGGCGGGTGTCCCTGAGCCGGTACCTGTTTTCCTGATTGTGTCTGCACAAGCAGAGCAGGCTGGCGCAAAGTCTTCCTGCTGTCTCCTCAAAGGCTGGGACTACTCTCAATCTGATTAGCAAAAAAACCCAAGCCTAACATGCACAAAACCAAAACAAGCTAAACCCCAGATTTGGCTCTGGAGCAATTCATGCCCAGGACCGAAGTCTGAGCCCCTCACTATTCCTCGTGACAGCACGTGGAGGTGGTTGGGGAAACTTGGACCCATAATAGAGATTATTTCTTCTTCTCTCCTGGTAGGTGGTTTGATGGCTTATTTATGAAAGCTCTTCATAGAGAGAAATGAAAGCAGCCTTTAACAATAGCCCAAGGGAGGCACTGACCATTCGCCTCCATTCACTTCAGACTTTAAAGCCTAGCTGTCTATTAATAAATAGTAAGACGATACATTATGGAACAGAGTTAAGTAATTAGGTAAATTGTAAGTAGTTATTATTATATTACACAGTAATTAATGATACAACTCTTCTCATGCTGTTACACTATTTCTGCTGGGGAAAGGGATCAGCTCTCTGCACTCTCTGTGCTGCGGTGCTGCTTCCCTCAGTGCTCCTAACTGGGAGAGCTGGGGTCCAGATTGGCTTTGAACCCCATCTTGCTTCCATGTCTTCACCTCTGCTGGGTCTCTGGTGGTCTGAAGCTAAACTGGAACCTTTCTGCTGGTGGGGTTTGTTTTTTTTTTTTGTAACTGTCTTTTAAAATGGAATTATTCTCCATCTGGGGTCCTTGCCTCCCTTCCTTACATGCAGATGGACTCTTCTGAGCACTGGGCTATAAAACCGTTGTTTTGAGGACATGATCATGCAACCCTACCTATGTATGTAGTGAGGGATTTGGGGTCAGGATGCCCACTGGCACAAAAGGTGCCATGGATGCAAAGCATTTCGTGAAGTGGCATTTGCACATAGCAGAGATTTCCCTGACGAGAGCCTTGTCACGCTGTGTTCTTGTAAACATACCAGGAAAAGCTGCAAAGACATGTCTGGTCTCTTGCTTTGGCCTGTCTGTTCAGGGCAAAAGAGGATAGATGAAGCTTTAGTAATGTGGAACAATCCTGGCATCCTCTGGCTCTGCCTTATAATTTCAGGACTTTGTACATGCTTGGGTGATTTTTATGCCTCCTGCCAGCTTCCCCCTCCCAAAAATCCTTCAAGAACACAGAAGGCTGGTTTGAATCGGCATATAAAATACAGCAACTTCCCTAGACTTTACAACCAAATCTTCTGAGCCAGAAAAAAAATGAATTGAGCATATTTAATGAGTGTAGCAAGATATTCTTGTTTATCTTCTGCACCTGAGGTAGAAAGATACTAAATAAATGAGTCCTTCAAAACTTTTTTGCTTAATAATGAAGATATTGGGGGAAAGGTTCTGGGTTTGACTTTAACTTTTTTCAGAAACTTATGTCAATCTTTATTTTAACCAGACTTTCACTTCTCTATTAACTGAGAGCCCATTATCCAAGGAAATTGACTGCATGAGTAGATAGGGGGGAAAAAAAGCATCTGAGATGTGTGTAGTCAGATGTCTGTCTCATGTCTTTCTGTGTACCTGCACATACATCCCTTTTGGGATGTCATCCAGAGGGACCTAGAGAAGCTGGACAGGGTGGCCCATGTGAACCTCATGAGGTTCAACAAGAACAAGTGCAAGGTCCTGCACCTGGGTCGAGGCAATCTTCGTCATCAGTACAGGCTGGGAGATGGTGTGCTAGAGAGCAGCCCTGCAGAGAAGGACTTGGGGGTCATGGTGGATGAGAAGCTTGACATGAGCCGACAATGCATGCTTGCAGCCCAGAAGGCCAACTGTATCTTGGGCTGCATCAAGAGGAGTGTGGCCAGCATGTCCAGGAAGGTGAATCTGCCTCTCTGCTCTTGTGAGACCCCACCTGGAGTATTGTGTCCAGTTCTGGAGTCCTCAGCGTAAGAAGAACATGGACCTGTTGGAACAGGTCCAGAGGAGGGCCACAAGGATGATTACAGGGCTGAAGCATCTTTTCTGTGGAGACAGGCTGAGAGAGTTGGAGTGGTTCATCCTGGAGAAGTCTCTGGGGAGGTCTTGCAGCAGCCTTCCAGTACCTGAAGGGGGCCTACAAGAAAACCGGGGAGGGACTTTTTAGAAGGTCATAGAGTGATAGGACAAGGGGGAATGGCTTTAAATTGGAAGGGAGTAGATTTAGGTTGGATATTAGGAAGAAATTCTTCACTATGCGGGTGGTGAGACACTGTCACAGGGTGCCCAGAGGAAGGTGGTGGATGCCCCCTCCCTGGAGATGTTAAAGGCCTTGAACAACCTGGTCTAGTGAGAGGTGTCCCTGCCCATGGCAGAGGGGTTGGATCTTTGAGGTCCCTTCCAGCCCTGACCGTTCATATCCAAACCAGCTTGAATAGAAGACATGACAAGTGTTGGACATTCGTACAGTCTCATGAATTCTGTGTATGTGTCCTTCTGCAGCAGATTTTTTCATATTTCCTTTTGCAGGGGTTGAAAATTTACTCCTGGGTACCAAGCCAGGCATATCACTTACTTCAGATCCATTTTTTCCTTCTGCAGAGGGTAGTTCAGTCTTCCTGAGTCGGTCTCTAGTAGTTTTGCCCCTATTATCGCTGTGTCTAATCACAGCTCTCGAGGTGATTACCTGCACATGTTCCTGGTGGAAAGGAAGTGTTGTTCTTCCTGTTTTAGGGAAGGGGGGAGAAGCACCACGTTAACTATGTGACTAACGCAAGGTCCCCAGGGGATTAATTGAAAGCTGCGGCTGGGGACAGCTTCAGGAAACGCAAGTTTGCTGCCAAGCGCTGCCCGAGTGGCTGATTTGTAGCCTGAATCCTACTCCCTGGGATCTCGGCTGAGTTTCAGCTGTACGTTTTCTACTTGTAAGCTGGTGATGAACACCAATCTCTGCCAGCCTAGCCCATGATTTAACGTAAGTGCATCTTAGCAAAGCTGCTGACTTGGTTGACTGGAGACTTTCCACATCTGGATAATTTTCATCGGAATCAACTTTTTTCTCTTTTTTCTCCCCCTCCAACTTTTTTGATTTTTATTGACATCTGGGACTTTGGATGGTGGCTGCAGGAAGGAAACCCTGTACACAGATTTTGGCTCTGTAAACAAGTTTCTACAGAATCCAAAGGTAGAGCTGGTGGCTTGTAGTTCAGGCCTGTTTTATCACTAACCTCTCTTTGCTATGTAGTTAACCTCAACAGCGATTGTAGGCATATTGTACCTGTCTTACAACTGTCCTGCTGGTACCATGCACAATTAATATGACACCTGGGAATGTAATACATGCTTCATGTCACAAAATTCAATTCATTTAGCCATTTTCTTCCCTGGATATATCTTGGCTAAGGTCAGTGAATTTGCACTGAAATTTCGTTTGTGTCTCTGTGCACATACTGCTGTATTACCACAAGATCCCAATTAACAATGTCAGACACATTTTTCTCCTTTTCTCCTAATAGGAGAAGAAAACGCACAATAAGCTGATTTTTCACAATGCTTTTCAGCACACAGGCCTTGGCACAACCTAGGGAATACCCTTCTATTGCTAAAAATAATAGCTCTAAAGTCTTTGCCCAACTGTTAACTAAAATTTGTATAGCATGGTGGATAAATCATCTGCTTAGTACGTCTGAAGCATTATGTTCCAATCCTGTTAAAGTTGTAGTTATTCAATATTTCAATTAACTCTTTTCTGCTGATATGATTATATATTAATTAGATCTTGCTAATATTTCCAAAGCCATGATAGAGGAATATATTTGATCAGATATTTCTTTTCATGTGTATGAAAGGCCTGCTAGGGAGAGCGCTGCGGAGCTGTAAAGAGATATGCTATCGCTAAACAGAAACGACTTTAAGGAAAGGGCTGGCTGTGGGAGATGCTTGCAAGCATCTTGCTCTGGTGCAGGATCTCATTTTTTTTTCCCACCATGCAAGCGCAGTTGGGCCTCAGTAGAGGCAAAATTGTAAAGAAGTGGTGATACAGCAAGTTGCTCTTCTCCTTTTTAGCTGGTCCTGTAATGATATTGCCGTGTAGCGAAAGGATTTTGTAGGTGTTGGGAGTGTTTTCCCATACAGACCCATTGCAAGCCATGAATTTTGGTTGCTGTGATGCTTTCAGTAAATGCAGGTTACATTAAGTCGCTGGGCTTTCCAAGGTCTAAACGAAGCAATTGAATTTTCACGGTGCAAAGCTGAATTCGCGCTGTGCCTTCTGTTGGAGGATGATCTTCCTCTCTAGCCCTCCTGTGCTGTTTAAGGGCATTCCTGCATCTCTCGGGGGGAGTGAAGGTGAAACCAGGTTTTCTGTGGCACATAAGGAATTAAGCAACAGAGCTGTGTCTTGCTCAGGCCCTGCTTTCTCACATCTCGTGGCCTGTGAGCCCTTCTAGGACAGGGGCAAGCTGGTGGTCTTTCTGCCCTGTTTCCTTTGACCATGCAAGCACCTCACCCGTTTGTAGTTTGGCAGCTTTAGTCTCTTGCTCCTTTCCTTGTGTTGCTCTGTGGTTTGGATCCACCCCACGAATCCCGTGGGTGCTGCTGTATGAAATCACCAGCTTCCTTTTTGATTTTTTTTTTCCTTGCTGTATCCCCTCTTGTGCCACGGCCCCCGTCAGTCACAGGGTGCGGAGGAGCTGTGCTGCTGGCTCTAATGGATGGGCTGAAGCCCCCAGGGTGCAGGAGGTGCAGTGCTGACAGATGGGAGGCCACCTCGATGGCACCAAATGCTGGTCCCTGCCTTGCCTGCTAGGGAAGGCGATGGCAGAGAGCTGCAATGCTGTGTGTTTGAGGGGAAGGGGGCAGGCAGTTTTTGAGGGGAAGGGCTGAGAGGCACAGGCGTTTGCTGCATGACCTGCCATTTGCTTTGTTGTTTGGATACAGACACGCTGTGTGTAGCACTGCTGCCACATGGGGAAAAAAAAAGCACTGTGGCTTTTTTAATCAAATCCTTTAGCGCTCTGTCTCTTCCCTCTGTTTGTCCAGCTCTCTAGTCCCTCTTCTTTTATCTCTCTCTTCCCTTGTATCTCTTTTATTTTGCTTTGCTCTCTTGAGATACCTAAAACCCACCTGGATACTGTCCTGTGTGACCTGCTCTAGGTGACCCTGCTCTGGCAGGGGGGTTGGACTAGAGGATCTCCAGAGGTCCCTACCCTTCTGTGATTCTGTATCCTCTTCCTCTTCTACTCCCTTTTCCTGCCTTCTCATTTACCCTCTTGATGAGTGGAAGACAGCATTTCCCTTTTCAGATCAGGTCCGCTTGTCCCATCTGTCCCTCCCTACATCGCACAGCCCCACAGCAGCATGTGCTGCAGCCCATCCTGCATGCTTCAAAGGAGAACATGTGCATCTGCCTAATTGTACAACACTGTACAGGAGTGGGGAAAGCATTTCTTTCCTCCCCTTTCCAAGCCCTGATGCCTTGAATTCTCCTTCACATTTGTTCAGCTTAGCTCTCAATGTTGTTATATCTCCTGAAATTACCCAGTCGTGGTATCTGAGCTGACAGCCTCCCACAGCTGTGGATCCCACAGGTTCTCCATCACAGCAAGAGTGAGAGTTCCCTGCTTTCCAAATTGCCTGCCTCCTAATCACCTCTTGGCCCCTTTGGGTATCATGCCTGTGCCTCCGTTGAGGGCCGTAGCTTGTCCGATGTGTTGGGCATTTCCGTGAATCCAATATGGTCTCTTCAGAAGCGCTGCCTTCACAAAGCTCTCGCGGTCTTTAGGCACTACCTCTTTGGCACCTCCTGTATTCAGAGCCTTAGGTGGGTATTGTAGCACAGACTTTGCACTCCTTTCTGTGGTTGTGAGCTGTGACCCAAATTTCCAGGGGGATCTTGTACAGAGCAGCAAGTCTTTTCGTGCAGGTTTTCCTGTCTGTAAAGTAGGAAATGAGTGGGTTTTTTTCCTCTTCCCATCAGTTTTGCCTAAGCAACCCCTGTTCCCAGCAGTATGTACATGACCACTTGTAGGTGAAGTGCAATAAGGACCTCTCACTGGGAGCCTCTTGGTTACTAATAGGAAAGGAAAAATAAATTGTATCTGGGTTCTTCATGCTCCAGAACTAGTAAAACTTCTTCCCAAGGTCCTCCAAAAGGAAGTGCCAACATCCAAGTCCTGGATGCAGGTCAACTGAAGATACTGTGTGTCTGGAAGTGGCTTGGCTGCTTCTGTGCCAAAGGGAGCCCCCTTCACTGATGATCACTGATTACCATCCCTGCTCCTTTTCTAAGGTTCGCTGGACCTGACTTCTTTTGTCTGTCATTCATGACTTGATGGGAAAATGTTTTTATTAATTTGCAGCATTAGGGTGATAATAGCTTGTTTGGTTTCTTTGAAACTTTCTCCTCCAGTTATTCCTGACAAAGTGAGAGTTCGGGTGATTTGAGCTTTGTAATAAAAACTTCTAGCAGGTAGTGTCTTGCTAATGCTACCCATTTTCAGGTGATACTGTTTTGCCTTAACCCCAGCCCAGCAATGTGGTATATAGATAAGGCCCTGGATGCCAACCTAAATCACTGAAACTAAAGGCTTTGTAATAGACAACTATTTTTAGGTAGTATGTCGATAACCTGCCTTTTTAATAATGGGTTCATCTTTCAAAACAAACCAACAGGGAATTGAGTTTGTTTCTTTTTCCCCTCCTCATTGCTGAACTGGGGTGTTAGACTAAATGATCTCCAGAGGTCCCTTCCAATCCCTATCATTTTGTGTAATTAGACATTTCATTTGTCAGTGTCTTGGATCCTGAAATACCCCCAGACATAGAAGAAGGTGCTCAGCACCCCAGGCCAGCCCATCTTATTTTAGAGTGCACTTGTGTTTTAAGTTCACCCCTGCTGCTTACCTCTCCCCTGCCATTTACCCTCTGAGTGAATTTGTGTTGAAGATGGAGTGGCAAAGTCCCGCTTGCACGGCAGGATGCTGAGCACTGGATGGATGTGTGAGGGTGGGATCCTTCATCTTGTAGCCCCAGAAACTGCCAGTCAGGCATTTGGACTGAACTTGTAAGGCCAACCATTTAGGAGCTTAGCTTTAAGTAGTTCAGTTTTTGAGTGGGGTCATTCAAATATTGTCTTCCATAAGTGTCAATTGACACAGTTGATTGATGCATGATGGATATGTTCCCCCTGCTCTAGGATTGTCACCTCCTGGGTTACTGAGTTGTATCATGCAGTGACCATAGCATTTTCTGGAAATTTAAATTCTTTCACTGTTTAAAAATAAATGTTCTTCCTGGGGCTGAGGAAAACCTTCTGAATGTAAACAGCTGCAGTAGTTAATATTGCTGAATATATAGCACTGGGCAGTGCATAGTTCATGAAAATTTCATTGAGAAGGTATGAATTTTGCTTTCTTCTATGTGAAATACGTAACAAAAAAAGGAGGCATTGAACCCAAGAGGCAAATTTAGCCATGTATGGGGCAATGAAAATAAATTAAGCTTTATAGCATTTTCATTCTGTTGCCTAAAATGAAGCAGGGGATTCTGAAGTGTGAGGTCATAGATGCAAACAAAACTGAGGGTCAAAAAATGGATGAATGTAGACCAGGGGACTGTAATGATGGCAGTGTCATGAATCTGTGGTAAAAATCCAGAATGATATGCATGAGAGGAAATCCGGACTGGAAGGTCGTGGGGTGCTGCAGGGCAGAAGAGGGGGGAGTGTTGGGGGAGCCTTGTAAATGTGATTCTCTTATGAAAAATAGTAGTTATTTTAACGCATAGAAATTTCAATGATAAATGTGTTCTAACACTTATACAGGAGCTTCCTAAAATGGTTCCTGATGCAAGAACTGCAATTAAATCATGCTTTTTTTTAAACTCTGAAGAAAATAGAGTGACTTTTTTCCTACCTTTGTTTAAATACGCAGCAACAGAAAATAACCACACAAGTGCAACACCATGCAGGAGCAATCAGCTGACCTCCAGGGTCACAGATGGCCCTTATCTCATTTTACTACCTCAGATTAAAATACTGAAAGGTGGGCTGTGTGGGAAGGGCTATGAGGAGATGTGTGCTGCTTGGGTCTCAGTGGTAAGGGAGGATTTCAGTAAAATGCCTTAGGGGTGGGTCAAATCCTGTCCTCAGTCCTCAACCTGTTGGGCATGTTTGTGGTGTTGGATTCACCTTTGAAGTATCGAAGCCTTTCATTCACAGGGAATGCTGGGGGTGGGAGAGGGAGGTTGCAGGACACAAGAAGTTATCTGAATTAAAAAACAAGAGCAAAATTGAAAGCCAACTGCAGTCATTAAAAATGAATTTCCAGGAAGGCTGGGGAAAGGGAGATTAAAAAATATTATGATTTCTGTCACGACCACATTTAAGCTGGGCCATTAAAGATGCTATTGTCTGGCCCAGCTGTTTTAGAACAATTATCTATTTGACAACAGGCAGAAGGATAAGCTGGCTGCTGCCCCCTTTCCCTGAGATGCTGTACAGAGGTGCACACACTCCTTCCCAGCTGACCCCCATGTGAAAAGGAAAAAAAAAAAATATCCTGACCCTCTTCACCTGAGAGGTAGAGATACCCAAAATCTCAGCCTTGAGCCGCCTCATTGAAGGAGGCTGCCAAGCAAAGCGTGTGCTGCAAGGATCCTGGTCTGTATGTCTTGATTTTTATTTTATTTTTTCCCCCCTCTTCTGTGGGAGCTTTGTGCCACACAAGTCTGGCAAGATCACAAATGTGAGTTTGGCGTGTGGCTGTATGTGTTTTAACACCTACCTCCGCAACCATGCTTCAGCCTTCTGTTCCACTCTTACTTGGTGTGAATTAGGCTGGTGCTTTGAGCTGAAGAAAGCTACTCCTGGGGGGAAAAAAATAGTAGTGACCCATTTTTTGGAAAAATCTTCCTTCTGTCCCCATTGCTGTTTCTGGCTGTGCTCCCTATATATAATTACAGTCCCAGTCTTTACCTCTTCAGCTTTGGTTCCCAAGGATGGCCAGGTGGCTTCCCAGAAAGCAGCTGCAGATTTTTAAAAACACAATTCACTTTTGTATAGAGGCTGAGTAAGCACAGCCCCCTTGGGACCTGTCGCTTGTTTCTTACTGACACCAGGAAGGTTCATGTCACTGTGCATATCTAGAAGATCAGGATCTGGGGTTTATTTTGCTTCCACTTCCAGACCGTAGTCCATGTTGAGGCCTGGAAGCCAGGTGGCTTCTTCATAAATCACATGTAACTGAAAGGGAAGACACAGCAAAAAGATTTTAGTTAAAAAACCCAGACATAATGTCTTTTAGCTTTGCTAAAATGTGGTGAATGGTTATGTTACCACTCTGCTGAGTAGAAGGGACAGATGCAGAGAGGAAGAAGGTCTAAGCAAAGACACTTTACAACATTTATGTGTTTCATAGAAGACTTCTGTGACTAAACTTCTCTGGGTAATTCCCGTCAACAAAGTTGGAGAATAACAGTAATCTATTTCTTAAGGTAAACAAGAAGTTTGTGATTTTTTTTTTTTGTCTTCTACCCAAGGTTACTTCAATAACAGGCCCAGGCCTGCAAGTGTTCCATCTCATGTATTGTGTGCCGATTTCAGAGTCCAGGCTCATTCCAGGAAGAAACACTGCAGTTTTCCTTGAAGGCTTTCTCTTTGCTGTCCTCAACATAGACTGTCAAGTGATCTCTTTTCTCTCCTACAGACTGCCCTTCCTGAGAAGGGGACTTCTTTCTCCTGATCCCCAGCACTAAGGTGAAGCAAACAGGGCTGCGCTGGTTATTTGGGGCTGTGCTCTTGCCCGTGCTCCTAGGCAGGGTTATGGAATGGCTGAGATGCTCTGCTTCATCTCTCAATGGTAGTGGGTGATTTCTGAACCTTTTTCCACGTGCCTCGTGCACACAGCAGCTTCAACATCTCCCACAGCATTAAGCCAGTTATATTTAATAAAGCTGCGTTTCGGGGCACGTCTTGCCAAGGGGTCGCTGGCCACGCTGGCTGGCTGGCCACTGGTACCACTCTGCTTTATGCCGTGGTTGCCTGGCAGCTGGGAGGGGAATGTCTCCTCTGCCAAAGCCCGTGTCATTGACACTCGTGTTAAATCAATCTCTCTGCTAACAACTGACAGTATGGAGCCCCTGACACATGGCTCTGCTCCTAATTCCACTTACTCGAAAGCAGTAGTGATGCCCGCTAGCCAGCCAACTCATTACTGAGTGCAACCATTGCGGCAGCTGATTGTTGTTCCTTCCCTTTCACTTTGGATTTCTCCACCGCTGCTTGCAGCCCCGTTTCCTATCAACTCAGATGACCCGATCACAATGAAGTCCTGTCCTGTTAATGTCTAATGAGCAGTTCATAATGGCTATGGAGATGCAGCATCCCATCCAGGCTAGGCATTGACAGGCAGTAAATAAATACCGCGCTCTTTGCTTCTGTCATAGTACTTGTCATGCTGTAGTCTTTGTTCTGCTTTCTGTAGCTGCTGGTACGCATCTCCTGTTAGTTCTGTCTCTTGGTTGATGTGTGGGAGGGAGGAGAGGGTCACCTTGGCTGTACAAAGTTAGAGTCTGAAACTTGCAACCCCTACATGTGATGGGGGACTTGGAGCATGATGCGACCTTGCAGTGTGAAACGCTTCGTAGGGTGGATTTTTTCTGTGAATGAACTTGTTTAAGGGTCTCTTCTTGCTTTTGAAAGGTTTGCACTTGGCTATCTCCTTCAGTTCATTTCAAAATATATTTCCAGACCCTTGCGTGGGACCCAGTTAAAATTCCACCTCTTCTCACTCAGAATTATTGAGCAGAGTTGGCCCAGGAATGTGGCATTGGGGATTTTCATTGCAAAAAGGGAAATATATTCAAGCTCGGAGACATTTGTAACTCTTCCATCTCTCTATAAGCATCTCTCTATTAGGTTGAAGTTTCTTCCTCATAGCAGCTTTCAACTTTGAGGTTTTATAGGCAAGGGATGTGGACAGTTCAGGGAGATTTTACAAGGTAAAATCTACTGCACAAAATCTACTGCAGATGATAATGAGGGCTGATTCAGAGATGCACCATCAGGCAAGAGCTGAGGAGCATGACATTCTCCCCCAGGCAGACTTGGGAAGTCATCGTATTTCCCGTGTTACTGGTCATGGGCACATTCCCAGCAGAGTGCCTTGGGGATTACTCCACCTCCGTTGGGAAGCTTCAGTCAGACTTTAGGACACTCAGCACTGCGGTTTGCAGGTGGTCCTTTTACAACTTCCCAGCTACCTGCTGTGTCTGATGTAAGCCTCCACAAAGTTAAAAGTGATATTAGGATGAGATGACTCATTTTTGTAATAGAGATGGATGAGTTTTCAAATATGGGTGTTTACTCCTTGCCCTACTTGTGAGCGTTTGTGGGCACAGCTATCTGCACAAACATTTATGGTGTGTGGCCTCCCCTGACCTGAGCAGAGGCATGCTTCATTTCCTTTTCTCTCAGCTGTTCACGGAAGCACCTCCAAATAACCCAGGGCACATCCCTGGAGCAGCTGGAACAGCTACCAGGTCTGTAGCACCCTCACCTGGTGCAAGTGTGGCGATTCTCATTAACATCCATTCCTCCATGTAATCCATGAACAACTTTTTGGAGGACACAGCTGCCCAAAAGCAGCCTGATCCCACGTGTCACAATGTAGCTGTGACCCTGGAGCAGCGGCAGAACTCGATCTCTGCATCTCACCTCCTAGCCTGCAGTTAGGGCCATATGGGTCGCCATACGTACAGTGGCCTGGCTGTTCTTTGGACCACACAAAGTTGAGGTGTCAAAATGTCATGACTCGAAGCAAATGGGATCCTGGATATCCCCTCAAAGGTGTCCCATAAAACAGGCTTCTGGAAAGCTGGTAAGGCTGGGTCCTTGGAGCTGGTGGACCTCAGCAAAGATTTATATGTTCTGGCCATGTGTGTCTGTAAAGCTCCGAAGTCACCCAGACTCTGAATCCTTTTGTATGTCTTCAGGTATATGCAGGTTGTGTACACATACAATTAACTATAGCTGTACGAATGGAAAACTCTCAATGCGCTTTCATCCTCTCTTGCCCTGCAGCAGCTATTGTCTTTTCAAATTGCGGTTTTTGGTGGTTTCCCCTCATTGCCTGCTTCGCTTCTGCCCTGCTGCATCCCTCGTGTTTTCAGATGTTTTCTTGAGCAAAGTTCTCTCTGCCAGACCCTTCAGTGGTTCGCATGGGATAAGACTGTGTCTTGCCTCTTGTATGGATTTATCTGGTGAGGGAACCCAAGCCTTCAGAAGAGAAAGGCTGTCCCTGTAATCCCCTGTCCTGTATGGATTCCCCAGGTTGTGCCTTCCTCTCCGCCGCTTATGTGTTGAACAGGAGGATGTACAGCACTTGCAATATATTTTGAGAGGCTTGACTGTTTCAAGCTGCTTGTGGCTCTGAAAACAGCTTTATTTAAATACTGCATGCAAGCTGGTGTTTCAAAATAAGAGAATAATTAAGGCAGGGAGGAAGGGAGGATATCAAATATTCATGTACTTCAAAGAAAATACAATCTTCTTAGGTGTCCTGTGGCTACAGACTATTCAGGGAGCAAAACGTGCTGCGACAGTTCAGTGAACTCTTCCATGCACAGGCACCTCTCTGAGAGCTTGGTCTGGCAACTGTGGTGGCATTTGGGAATGGGCTGAAGATTGCAGTGAAAAATGGGGAGGGGGGTGGAGTGTGGAGAAGCATGAAGTGGAAAAATGTCAGTGGGAGTGGTACACATTTTGGGGAGGGTTTACACTCTGTGTGTCATGTTTGTTTTGGGGGAGGGGAAAAATGGATAAATTATTCAGCAAAGATGAAGTATTTTAATTTCTCATTTTGCAGCAACAGTTTTGTTTTGGAAAACTTCCTTTGGGGGGGGGGGAAAACCAAGGAATCTTGGATAGAAAAGGCAGTTTTTTAATATAGGTCAAATGAAATCTTTCACCCAATCTGAAAATATTGTTTTTTCTAAAAACACCAGCCAAGCAAACAAGCAAAAATTAAATGATAGGTCTTGAGTCTTCCTGGAAAGAAATATTTTCAATTTATCATTTTGACCAGCGGACAGAAAAATTGTGCTTGGTGCTGAAGAGAAAGGTGGGTTAAAGGCAGCTGAGAAGAGAAGAAAAACGCGTAGCTGAGATTGATAGCAAGGCTGGAGCAGGTGATACACAGGCAAGGAAAGATGGAGGGGGAGGCAAAAAGGCTTATTGCCCTTGTGGTGCTGCTGGGGTGTGTGAATGACCTCCAGACAAAAAGAGGCTGGTGAGCTTGGTGGTGCTGCCAGCTCTGGGAATGGCGTGCGGAGGGGCACTGTGGCACGGGCTCAGCTGACTGCTTTACCTTGAACGTGTGGCACGCTGCTTAGCCCATGGTCTTGGTCATGAGCTGCTGGTGGTGTTGCTGAGGGCATCCATGCCCATGAGTGCTGGAGGAGGAGACAGAGGAATAATTGGTTGGCTGCAGCGGTCTCCATGCCCACTGATCGGTGGGGAGCAGAGCCATCCAAGTGGCACAGCCAGATGGTGAGCTCTAATATGCCCATATTTATAGATGTCTTCATTAGGTGACATCTGCATGAGCGTCGAAGGGCCTATGCCTTTCAGGGCTTGTCAGGGACCAGCATGGCCTGGTGATGAAGGGGGGTTTGAATTAAGGGAGTGAAGCACAGGCATCAGTACTTTTTTACTACACAGTTTGAGAGATGCAAGTTGAAAACAGAAAACACAATAAGAAAGAGGGAAAGAAGATAAGGGTAGGGGTTGAAGCGAAGTTAAAACAGCCTTCTCAACATGTCCAACCCTACCTTACATCCATTTTCTGTATCTCCCCATCCCACTACCAGGACTCTGTGCAGTCAGAATTCAAGCTAGCCCTACACTTGGCAGTGAGAGGAGCACAGGGTGGCATTCCCTGGACTCAAAGCTGAGTGCTGCCGCCTTACCATGTCCTGTTCCTAGACACATACATATATATGCACATCAAATCTTTACTGCTACTGGCTCCAGGATATCTGATCTGTGTAAGAAACCTGCCTGAGAGGGCACTGAAGGGATATTTGGAGTGGGGAGGAGTTGAGAACAGAGTCCACCCTTGCTTGTATGCCCGCATTTACCATCAGTCCTGCTGCAGCTCCTTCTATGCTCATTTCCCCAGTTTGTGTCATAGTCACTCTGCAAATTCCTCTAATCCTGAAAAATTTTCACCTGCAAATTGTTGTTCTTATTGCCAAGGCTATCTTTTTCTAGTCCAGTATTTCCCTGGATTTAGTGCTGCCATTATTGTTACAGGAGAATAAGGAAGCATTCTCTTCTTTTATCCACTGTTCCCATTTCAGTCAGATGTTCCTCCACCAGGGATGACTTTCCAGAATGTGATCATGTACGTCAAAGCAAAGTTACATGGAGGCTTTTCAATCTCGGTTTCTATAGATGAATATTGTCTGAAAACAGGCAACTGTACAGCAAAGCTGTCTTCAAAGGATTATGGGCTAGCTTAAGTGAATGAAGCATTTTGGGTAGCAATGGTCAGGTCACAAAAGCCTGGAACTGGAGGGTTCATGGAATGCTACCTAGGATTTTAGGAGGCCTGGTCTGATGATACTTTGGCAGTGCAGGTTGGGTAAATTAAATGGGCATCTCAGGAGCCAGCAAGCTCTGCATAGTTCATCTGCATCTGGCAGCCTCAGTAAAGAATTGCCTTTCAGCTGATTAGATCTCTCGGACCACTTTTCATTTCCGAAAGACGTATTGCGTGCCTATGGAGCTCTCTGCACTTACATCAAGTCTGGGTTTGTGGTAGCAGCCCTTGAAAGTTGTTTCTGAGGAAAAAAATCCATAGGTCTACAGTAGGGCAATTGAAGAGACAGATTTTGGCTTGGTTCTTGACTGCCGGTAGGTTTTACCCTGACCTTGCTAGGGTCCAACAGCGTGTTATGTCTTTTGTGTGCCTGCGGGTTTTTTTTTTTTACTGTTCTCAGTGTGTCTTGGGTGGCTGCCAAAATATAAGTGTACTGCAATTCTGTGAGTGGCTCATCTGGAAGGTGACACGTAACTTTCCGTGGTTGGAAGTATCCAACAGTCTCCCGTTAACCCTGTGCTGATGAATGGCTGTTCCCCAGCCCTGGGAGGGAGAGGTTGCTGTGTAGTACAGACACACCCGGCAAGCTGGCTTGCAGCCAGTACAGGTAACTCCAAGCTGTACTCGGACACCAGTGATCATGGTACAGAAAGAGCTCTTTACTGAACCAGGAGCATAGCCACAGGCCAGTTTTGGAATCACCAGGTGGTGATCAGGAAGGAGCAAAGGAAACTGTACCCTTCCCACCTGTGTAGAAAGGAAGTTGGGATCAAACACTGTTGATCTAGTACATTATTTTTAGTAATCAAGAGCACTGTCATCTCCCTGTAGTCTCAGGAGAGCAGAGCC
Source organism: Zapornia atra (assembly GCA_013400835.1). Lineage (NCBI taxonomy): Eukaryota > Metazoa > Chordata > Aves > Gruiformes > Rallidae > Zapornia > Zapornia atra. Next base: position 637,146 of record VZTU01021246.1, on the reverse strand, counting down.
CTACCCCATCAGTCTCGCTCTCCCAGCTGTTGGCTAGGAGGACATGGTCTTTCTCAGCCTCCCTGTGAAGATCCTACAAACACACCTAGAAGTCCTGGGTCTTCTCACGTTGAGCAAGCCCCAGAAGCCAAGTCCTTGTGAAGTAACCTGAAGCAAGTGCAGAGATAAAAATCCCCCTTTGCGTTGGGCTGTGCGAGAGCCACAAGGTGCCCAGACAGATTTAAACAGGTCAGCGCTGGGTTTTGAGAACATGTAATAATAATTGCATGTCTGCTGCATGCGAAGATAAACGTGTTTCCAGCGAAGGCTGATTGAATGCGAGGGCTCAGAAAGGCAGAGCTCTTCTCTCTCCAGCCTACTCCTCCTCCTGCGGGGTGTTGTTACACGCTGGCCAGAGGAGCGTTGTGGTACTGTTTTCCGCTTATATCTGAGGCGTCAGCACCGTCTGCTGCTGCAGACTAGAAACTGTAAAGTGGGACCAATTTCTGGCCACTCGTTAAAGAGAAGCTCGTTGATTTAATTGTGCAATCCCATAAATGCCAATAGTTTTCTCTCTTTCAGGACCCGTAGATGCGCTGCGCGTTAGGTGCTGCAGCCCTGCTAATGAAGTGGTATTAAACTTGTACCTGCGTGTAGGTGCATTGACCTAGATTTATCAAGCTGTTACACTTAATGCTTAAATTGCACTTGATTGGCCCAGTGGTCTGATCTGGTCTGGCAAATACAATATTCGCTACAAGCCTCCTAAGAGGAATTCCCTAGCTGATCACACATTTCTTTGCACTATTATAGATCTTCCCCTATCCATTTCTTCTCACTCGTTTCTACTTATTATCTAGGGAAGCTATTTGCAGCAGCTTGTTCACAGGAACATGTGAAATTGCCTTGTTCCTCTCTGCTCCAACTCTCCACTGTTAAAAGAACAAATATTTGATTCCCCCCCTTTAGCTGGAAACATTTTTTTGTATACAAGAGCATTACTGGGGTTTTTTTCTTCTTTTTCCCCCCAATCTTCCGCTAGAGAGAGGAGCAGTTGGGAGTTTTCCACTGAAATGGGTTCTCATTAGCAAATACCATTTTGTTGAAATCAAAACATTTTGTAGCAACTTACTGGTTTCAGCAAACTTACGATTCTCCCCAGTGCAGACGCTGCCAAAAGCCAGCTCACAGGGCAGGCTGTTCAGAACTGCATTTTTCCAAGCACCATGATCTCCAAGGATGCTGCTCTGCAACAGTTTATCTGATACAAGTCAGGGTTAACAAAATCCTACTCTTGCCCAGGAGTGGGTTTGAGAAGGGAGCAGGTAAGACTGTATGGTTAGAGACAAGGTAAAGGTGATGCTGCAGCAGTGGTTAAAACTACAGTGGAACAGCAGCCGTGTTGCACACTTGTGCCCTGTATCCTTCTCGCTCAGCAGCACATTTCCCAAATTCCTCAGCAGGAAATTTTTGCAACATTCCTACAGTAGAGATTCCCACAAAGCAGAAATCCTCAGGTTTTACCCAGTTTAAGGCTGTGCTTGTGTTTGCTTTTTTCCCTCTCAAAAGCATTAAACAGTTGTGTACCCTTGAGGGCAAACTCTAAGTGATAAACCCTGCTTCATTGTTAGTTGTGACCATGGATACCATCTAGCATCCATTTTTTCAGAAGCCCTCACAATCCTGGGTTAATGTTTATAAATCCTCTACACAGATGTGAGGTTTTGCTTATGGAGCACGAGAATGTTATGATATCCCTAAGGACGCAGCGCAGGCAGTAGCCAGGATTTGCTTGTGTACAAAAATAACCTGCGTAATGATGCGTTTCCCCTCGCCAGTTTGGGGACACAAGTTACATACAACTTGGTGGGAAAAGAAGAAAATACCTGTCTCTAGCACCTCAGCTCAGGCAGGAGCTGTTTTGATTCAGGTCAATAGGCTACTGTCTGCCTTGTAGGCTGGACGTGAAAAGAGTTATTTTGTAGTTAGCTGCCCCCCAAAATGTAAAATGCTGAGTGCTGTGTAAATAGCTGATCAGTTCCCCTAGTCTGGGTTAGGCAACCATATCCAGAAGCATTCTCTGTATGTAGCTTGAATTGAGATTTTAAAACAAAACACTGCTTTTTGTTCCATTTGAGAAATTTTGAGGGACTTGTCCATCCTCCTCTTGCAAATGTCCACCTGCAGCTGCTTAACAACTGGCTTGGTTAATACAGCTTTATCACTGACTTTTGTCCTTAGGCTGGCATGCTAACCCTGTCCGGGCAGCCTGGTCCCAGCACCTAGGACCTCTGAAGGAACAGAGCTCTTGCTGTGAAGGAGGTGCTTCAGAGGTACAGACCCAGGCATGAAGTTCAGGGTACCTAGCTGTGGGTCAGGCAGAAGCAGGTTCTCACTGCTGCGGACAGCATCACACTGGGCTTTTGGCACATGGCAAGTGCTAAGAGCCTGGAGCTTGCAGGCTTTTCCCTGAAACTGGTCTCATCGGATTTGAAAGGAAAAACTTCACAGCTGAATGGGGATAGGAACCTGCCATGTTCTGGTACCAATATACTCCGTGTTTACCTCTGTTTTTTTTTTTTCTTATTGGCTATAGGCAGGATATATGCCAGTTCTCTTCCACACAGGGACACTCGGGTATTTTTCAAACCATCTGAATGTGACGGAGGAAAAAAGACCCACCCCAAACTATGGATCTATTTTAAAATCTGTGAGATACTGTTTTAAAACAGGGGAAGAAGCAGAAAGTCGAGGAAGAGAGAATCAAATATTTATGTGTTTCAGAAGCAAAGCAATATAATTTCAGTGACACTGTTGCTAAACGACTGCTCATCCCCCATCTTGATTGACAGATAAAACAGGTTTGTGTCATTTTGAAGTGGCTCCTCATCCGTGTAACTTCTCCTTTGCAGTCAGGGCTCTGGCAGCTCCCTTCAGAGGCCTCCACGGGGAAGGAGGGAGGAAGATTACAGGGACACAAAAATATCAGCTATTAATTCAATTGTTTCCTTTGCTTGTTCTACTGTTGTTGCCGATGGTATTTGTTATATATTCTGCTGCCAGTACAACTATGTATGAGTTCTGTTAGCTCGGTTCAAAGAAACCCAAATTCTAGTTGCTTATGAACAGGGAAGATGGTAGGGAGCCTTAAGAAGGTGGGAACATAAGGGGTTCATAATGTAAACATTAGTTTGTGATAGTCCTTCTCAAGTTGTCTGCTGCCCTGTAATCCTGGAAACACTCACAGCAGTCGATTTAGCTGGGTGCGAAGTAGTGGCCCCACAGGGACTCTAGCTAATGCATTTGGGTCTGCATCCTGATAACGAGACAGGGGTGGGGTGAAAAGGCGTTTGTCTCCATGGGACATCACTTGAGGGAGCCCAATATTCGTCTGGGAAGTTTGAAGAAACACTTAGTATTACTACCTGCTTGTTCTCTGCAGAAACAGCCAGCTGAGGGGATGCATTGATTTGCAGGCAATACGCTTAAGTATTTCTATGGAGGCTTTATTGGGCCTCTGCCTATAGAAATGGATTGGGTTGGAGTGATCCCAGCTGTGGCTGGGCATGTGCAGGGCTGAGAGTTTCAGAAGAGAAAAGATGAGGAGAATAAATCAGGTGTGTAGGGGTGTAGCTCATATTAAATATTTCAAATACTTGAAAATATAACTAAATAGGAAGACCAAGACCTTATGTTGAACATTTGGGGGGGGGGGAGAGGGATACTTTTTAGCAGTGATAAAATTAATAAAAAGCTAACAGTTTTTCTGGACATGTTAAGCATCATCCGCCAGCTGCCAGAATCTAACCTGATGTCCCAAATGGCTCAGGCCCAGTATTTACTGACTTCCTTGTAAAATCTGGCCAGGGAGCTGGGAGCGGGGGGAAGAGATGGGTCAGAATCTTTCCATCGTATTATACATAATCTATCTAAGTCATACCTGATGCGAGCAGCTTCAGCTCTTCCACTTCACTGGCCTGAAACACGTCCAGCATTTCCTTTCATTTTAGCTTGGTTACCACAAGTGTCTCTTCACAGGGCAGCATTACCAGTCCTTTGTTTTGCTGCTTCTCCTGTCCCTGCTTAGGGGAGGAGAGCTAGGCCTTCAGCAGAGATAGGGTTAAGCAGTGGGGCGTTAGTATGGGTAACAAGCAGTATGGGAGCAGCGCCATAATTGCAGAGCAAAGGTGGAAAGTGAGGAGTTCACCAACTTCAGCAGCTACTGGAGAGATTTGCACGGCTGTTTCTTGAGCTCCCATGTTGCAATGGTTGCAGTGTCCTCCTTCACTGCTAGGGAATATCCCTAGAGCAGTTGGGCATTGGAACGGGTTGCCCAGGGAGGTGGTGGAGTCACTGTCCCTCAGGGTGTTTAAGGAAAGTTTGGACAAGGTACTTAGGGACATGGTTTAGTAAGTAATATAGGTGGTGGGGGGACAATTGGACTAGATGTTCTTGGAGGTCTTTTCCAACCTTAATTATATTCTGTGAAATAAGAGTCCTGTGATTGTCTTCTAGTACTGTAGCTATTGTTTGAGTGTCTCAGCCAGTTCCCTGTCCCTCACACTGTCCTACTCCCTTTTTCCTCATTATTCTCCTCTTGCTTCATTGTGATGGGGTTTGCAGAGCAGCTATTAACATTAGAGCTTTTAAACGATGGCTCTGTTTTCTTTAGCTGCAGACTCCATTTCTGCATTGTTCTGCTAAACTGCTGGATGAATGCACCAGAGCTCTCTGTCACAGAAAGCTTTCCTCCTTATTATATCTCTTTTGGAAGGACAGTAGCTCTGTAATGCTGTGAATAAGGGTAAATATATACACACTGAATGGAATTGAATTGAACCTCTCGGTCCTTTGCAGGGCTTAGAGTTTGTGAGCATCTCTACACACACAGTACTGAGCATTAAGTGTCTTTAGAGGCATATTTTCCTTCTTATCTCTCCAAGCCTGCTCAGCTCTTTCAGATGGTCCGGAGATACCTTTAAAGAAAAGAAAATCGAGTCTCTTAAATCAGCAATGACATCTCTGGAGAGCAGAGTGATTAATACATAGTAATACAAAATGTTGGGATAATCACAGGGTTCTCATTTGTATAGCTGCTTTTCCCCATGTGTAAATCACCTAAAAAAAAAAAAATCTTGAAACAACCCTGATGGTAAAGTGTCTACTCTGAGATGGATGGCTGGCAGCAGCTTACTGGAACAGAGCAAGCTGGATAGTGCTGTGAGAAGGGAGGATGCTTGGGGCAGGATTTGTGAGATACTGAATCTTTCAGAGGGCATCATGCACTATGTACCTGTTCCCAGCAAAAAGAGACCCAAACTTTATCTCTTAAGGTTAGCAGCACAGAGAATGTTCTGGATTTAAAGCCTATGTTAAGGTCCTCTCAGCATACTCTGAATACGTCAGAGGGAATTTATCAACCTCACAGAGAGGGAGAACGGTCTTATGGTGGTAAAAATTCAATTCCACAGCTCTGAACTGGAAGTGATGATTAGAAAAATATCAATAGAAAATCTTCCTGTTGGGAGACATTGTATCAGCAAAATCAATGACTTCTGAAGTCAAGTTGATGTTGACAAAATTCACACTGGAACAGAGTGGAAAACGGTGATATTTTCAGAAGGGGAGGGTGCTGTTGCTAATTATAGATTTGTGGTAAAGTGTACCTTTATTTGTACTTGGAAGCTTAGCTTTGTTTTCATTTATGAAGATGGAACACTTGAACTGGACCAAAGAAGTTGTTTTGTGGGGGTTTTTTATTCCTTTCAGCATGATGTTTTAGGGAATATTTTGAAATTTTAAATACTGCCTGGGAACAAAAGAAAAGCTTTTTCCCTACCAGTTTTACTGAACGCACCTAGATTCCTGTGCCACCTGGGTCATCTGTAGGTGTTTTATCTAAGCTGTTATTGGCTGAATCTCCTCGTTAGCTGGCCTTCTGCTCTGCTGTCTGCTCAGGTTTTGGCTGCTGGCATGGGTTCCTCTTTAGCACATATTTGCTGAGAGCTTGGCATGGATGCCTCCTCTCCGCTCCTCCGTGTTGTTTTTTCCCGTGGCCATAGCCTGGTGCTTGCTTGATGAAGCTGGCCAGCCTATCTCATGTAGAGTTTTTACACCTGAGGATTGCTGTATGCTTAGTAAACGTCAATTAAATTAATCGTTATGACATAGGTGTTAGAATGTGAGTTTTTACAGCCATGCGTCTGAATGTGTGCTTAGAGTTTAAGAGGAAGGAAGAACAAAATATAAAGAGGTGTTGCAACCTGCCCAAGGTCGGGCAGTGGCCACCAGGAATGGCCTCTCCCTCTGTTCTGGTATGTGCTGAGGTCATGAGTTTTGGGGTTCTTTTTGCCCACTTTTAAGCAGCCAAGGCCATACTTTAGCTTTGAAGGGTGTGTAGCCCATCTTGGGTACTTACACTTGGAGCTCAGTATGTAATGGTGTGATGCTGGCCCAGGTGCTGGGAGTGGAAGGCTTCTCTTGCACATCCTGCACAGAAGGGCCTTCTTTAGGAGGATGTTAACAAGAGAGAGACTAGGGCTTGCTTCCTAGGAAAAGCAGTGCCTTGATGTTTGGGTTCATCAGTGGATCTTACAGGGTGGTCTCCAACCTAGCCTCCTTACAGAATCACTAAGGTTGGAAAAGACCTCCAAGATCATCTAGTCCAATTGTCCCCCTACCACCTATATTACAAATTAAACCATGTCAGTAAGTACATCATCCAACCTTTCCTTGAACACCCCAAGTGATGATGACTCTACCACCTCCCTGCGAAACTCCTTCCAATGCCCAAGCGCTCTTTCTGAGAATAAATCTCTCCTAATTTCTAACCAGAACCTCCCTGATGCAACTTGCAGCCATTCCCTCTCATCCTGTTGCTAATTATCTGTGAGAAGAAGCTGACCCCCAGCTCACCACAACCTCCTTTCAGGTACTTGTGGAGAGCAATAAGGTCTCCCCTGAGCCTCCTCTTCTCTGGACGGAACAGTCCCAGTTCCCTCAGCTGCTCCTCATAAGACTTGTGGTGCAGACCCTTCACCAGCTTCATGGCCCTTCCCTGGACACACTCAATGTCTTTCTTGTAGTGAGGGGCCCAAAACTGAACAGAGTATTCAAGGTGCAGCCTCGCCAGAGCTGAGTACAGAGGGTTATAACCAGCTTGGTCCTGCTGGCCACACTATTCCTGATACAAGCCAGGATGCTGTTGGCTACCTTGGGCACACTGCTGGCTCACGTTCAGGCAAGTGTCAACCAACACACCCAGGTCCTTTTCCTCCTTCATTATTTTAAGTGTCCCAGCTTTTCTCATTTCTTTGCTTGTCCCTGCAATGTGAGTACTGGTCTTCTTCACCAGTTGGTTTATGTTTTCTCATGAGTAAAATTGCCTGGAAGAAAAGGTTATGTTGCTCTGGCAGGGGGTGTTTGGTCTAGACGATCTTCTGAGGCCCCTTCCAACTCCCAGTGTTCTGTGGTTTTCCATACCTGGGTGGCAGAGTGTGATTCAGGAAGTGGAGCAGGACATGACATTCACCGTTAACATGGCTTGAGGGAGGAAGAGGAGGTACATGATACAGTGGATGTCTAACCTCTGGTGCGTATCTTGCCAGGACCTGTTGCTTTGCACTCGAGCAGGTTAAGAAGATCTCCTTGCACTCCTTAAAAAGCAGAAAGAGAGGAGAATGAACTGTACTTGTCCTCTTCTGAGCACTTCTTGTCTTCATTATGGACTGATTTGACAACTTTGTTAATCAATGACCTGCCACCCTCTTTCTCCAACCTGGTTTCCAGGAAGATTATTAATTTTTTTTTCACTGAACCGTGGTTTCAAATGACTACTCCCTGTTTCTCTATCAGAAGAGAAAGGCAAAAAAAAGGTCTGAGAAACAAATACAGGAACCCCCCTGCTGCCACTCAGTGATTCTCAACTGCAAAGGTCAATCTCCTCTACTTTGAAGGATGGTGTCAGCTCTGGAGTGGGCAGAAGTTCAGTGTCTGGCCTCCCTGTTGACACATTTAAAGATTTCACTCACATGTCTCTCTTCCTGAAATACTTTTAACAGACCCTTTTGAAAAAGCTGCAGCCACGAAGCAGTGCCCCTGCTGCTCTCTGCTTCAGCTTGTTACCAAACCAACACACATTATTAGCAGATAGTCCCCTGTAACCTTGCAGTGTTCTTAAGCCTTGCACCCTTTTCCTATGCACTTCCAAGCTCTTTAATCTTTTCTAACAAATAAGGAGACATGACAATGGAAATAGGTTTGTTAAAATAATAGCCTGGGGCTCAGAGGCTGAAAAAACCAAACCCAGAACCCACAAGAAAACCCCATAACTTACCTGATCCAAACTCCCAGGGACAGCACCCTCTGAATTTGCTGATGCCTCCGTCTGTATGAAAGCTGTATTGTCTGGAGCTGGCCAAAAGTTGGTTTTGTTCTTATCACTGTTGATGAACTTCTGGGGTTTTGGTTTGTTTTCCCAAAGAAAATTTTAAAGTAGAAAAGACTTTTTTTTTACTTTTCCTGTTATGAAAAACCTTTATTCAGATTTTCTTTTTCATTAAAATAAATGCTTTTCCCTTCCAGTTTTACTTTGTTTAGCAGTGAAAAATGGATGTCATCTTGTACGCAGGGATGATGTAGTAGATTATGGATGTTGGGAGTATGGTTGCATATTTCTAGGTTCTTGATTTTTCAATTTAAATACTAATGTATTCTGTGGAACACATCTGATGAGTCAGCCTCCAAATTTCATTGAATAATAGTTTTGACAAAAAAAAGTCTTTTGAGGGGGAAAAGATAATTTCATTAAGTGTCTTTGTGGGTTTTTTCTACTGTCCTTTAAAAATGTAATTATTTCAACACAAGCAGCAGAAAGAGGACAACTTTGCAGCAATGAATATAAAATGGGAAATGTAATAATTTTTTTCTCTTGAAAATTACCAGATGAGTTTGAGAACATGCTAATATGCTTCTTTTGACCCAGCTCAGAGCATGAGGTCTTCCAAGTCAACCAGGACTTTGATATGGTCATACCAATGAGGTCATACCCAGTAACAGACCTGGGGAGCTGTAGAACATGGGGGAGGGGGGCGTTTTAAGGAAGACAAAAATGCCTCAGATCTAAACCAAAACTTTGCAAAAGCACTCAGGTGTTTAAGGGGATACTGCTTTCAATTTTCCTCTGCCTCACTTTTCCCGTCTGAAAAATACAGTTGATAAGTAGAGCTAATAGAATTATTTGGGTTGAACAAATAATTTTAAAATTGTAGCTGCTTCTGTTTGCAAAACAACTCCAAGAGGATTTTGGATTTTTAAAAGTATTTGCTACTTGCAATTATTCAAGTCCATTGATTCAAAACTGAATCATTCCTGCAAACAAATCTGGGGTTGTAAGTTTACTTCTAAGATCTTTCTGAGTTTCCCAGGCTTACAGAAAAATGAATTCTAGCTAGATCTTGGTTTGCCCCCAGTGCTGCTCCTCTTCTTGTGAAGTTTTGAGTGCTTTTGCTTCCCCCACCCCACCCCACACCCCTTGCTCTTCTTAAAAACCTGTAATATTTCACTTCCTCAGAGGAATGTTTTTCTTCCAACTGGCTTTCTGTGTGGGTGCATGTTTGCTTTCTACGTTCTTGCATTTAGACATCCTGAACTAAAACTAGGTGGTAAGGCATCTCTCTCCGTCTCTGTGACTGTTTCTGCAAGGAAACGAATTTCCTTAGACACCAAGCAGAAGGTGCTGATTAGTGACTTGTCAGCATCTTTCTGCCTGATCTGTGCCTGTCAGGTCCATCCGTTACTCTGCGTGTCCTGGAGACGCCGGTCAGCCTGCACGCAGAAGGGGATTACCTGCGTGGTGGAAGGCGAGCCAGTTTGTAACCCGAAAGCAGAGCTACTTGCTGGAGTTCACACCCCTCCCCCCCCACCTTCAATTTAGCTGCTTAATTAAAATAAATAAATAGATTAAAAATGCATGAGTGAGACTGGCGCTGACAACGCGCAGCTTAACATTTGGATTATTACCCCAAACACAGAGAGCTGCTGTTCCTGTTCTTTGCTGGGGTCTGCTCACGTGCTTCTCATAAGCAAATTCTCCTGTGTACAACTTTGCAGTTCATTTCCTGCGAGCCCTTTGTGGCAGTAAAACTTGATTGCTTGAAACTCCGTGGGAAATGACAGCGCAAGGGTGCAACCGAAATGAATCAATTCATACCAGTCAGGGGAGGATTTGTGGAGTTTTCAGTGTCTTACTCGCCCACCTCTCATGAAGGTATTTACTGCACCTTTGTCCCAAGGGTGTGATGAGACTTAATTTAATAAAAGCTTGTGAAGTACTTTGGAGAGGAAAAAGAGGTAAGTGTTGTATGTTGTTATTTCATTTTAATGTGCATTTGAGCTTCACTGTTCCATCTGGGCTCTCAGGTAGGACTGCTATAGATAAGCCTGTCCCCTGCGTTTCCAGATCTGAAGGAATAGTCGATTTAAAAAATAATAAATAATATTTCCAATATTTCATTTGAGTGAGGTCCACAGCCTGCTTTAACCAGCTGAGTTGACCCGAAAATGCTGAGAACAGAGTCACCAAAGCCTCGTGCAAACACTGAAGAAGTAGCTCCAAAACCCATGAGCCTTCTCAGCCAGTGCTGTACAAGCCCAGCTATGTTGCATAGTAGATCAACAGGGTACAAAGGTGCCGCCACACAGAGAGGCTTGATTGGTCTTGGAAGCCTGGTAATGCTGTGATAGCAAGGCACTCTACCTAAGCTGATAAACCCTGCCTCTCAGCTAGGCTTAGGCTTTAGCACAGGCCTCTCCTAACTCCGTAATCTTTCTTGCACATTGCAGCTGGTGGTGCAGGGAACAGCATTTCTACCAGGCTCCACTTGCCCACTCTGAGTGTGTCCTGAGAGCTCTGCTGTCCCCTTCCAGGTGTGCTATATCCTGACTTCCACAATAGCCCACCATTACCTGGGCACAGATGTCGCTGAGCTCTTCTGTGGCGTTACCCGTTTCTCAGTGCATTCAGTGCTTGAAAGCTCTTAGTCCTGTTTTCAAAATGGGGAGGATTTGAGACATAGGGATATACATCTCCTATTTATCATTACGAGGAAACTGAAAGAGACAGGTTCCCTTGACTTCTAGAATGAGGTTTACCTCCAGATTAAAATGGCTAAATTTAGGGTTCTTTCTGAAGGTATCTACATGTAGAATTGGTGTCTAAATGCCTATTATAGCTGATAGAGATTCAGTGCAGTCAATTGAGGCTGGGAACTTAATTCAACTCATCCTAGAGCAGACATCTCCTGATCAGCTGAATTAACCTCTTGACTTCACTGCCTGTAAGGACTGAGTCTCCATTAACTGCAGCAGGAAGTTAGACCACGCACCACCTACCCGTGGGAGATTCAATCTCAGGCTGAATTCCACCTCAACCCGCAGCGCGCCTACATCTACGACTTTGCTAAATGCTCTGCAGGAGGAATTTTAAGGAGATAATCCCAAAGTGAAGCTTCCAGCCAGGGGATCTGACTGGGGACTGAGGAGTCTTGGAGAACTGTCTCTTGTATGAATCAGAGGGCATGTATTGTCCTTTAGAATATAGGACTACTCATGTCTCTCTCGCACTCTAACAAAGGAGAACAAAACCCAGATCTGCATTTAACATCTCTAAGGAGAAAAATGGGAGGGAGAAAAATTTAAAAAAAAAAAAGAAAAAGCAGCAAACAGATGCATGCAGGCATGAGACTGAGGGACTTGTATTTCAGTGGCAAAGCAAATTGTCCCTTCTTTTTCAACCACTCTTCTCTCTACCCTCTTCTGGCACTCACTGGAGAAATAACAGCTGTTTTAATGACATGGACGGACTCCTGTCTTCTGCTTTGTAAACCTGTTTTCTATAGTAATGCATGGGGGCCTGTAGGGCACAGCAAGAACAAGATTGAAGTTTCATTACTATATCCCCTTAAGCGAGTGTTTGGAAGGACTAGCTCACCCAGCTGTCTGGATCCCTTCTGGGTGAGAATGCCAGGGCAGGCGTCTAGCAGCCAGCTCGTTTGGAAAAGCGAGGGAAAGAAAGTAGAGAAGAGGGGGGAGGGCGAGATGGAATTGGATGCTTTTCATGTATTTATTATCTCTAGTGCTTGATCTAATTTTGGCAATACAGAAAACGCATTTAGAAGGTTACAGAGTTGCAGAATTCTGTGAGAAATACATACACAGTAAGACATGTTCATTTTTAAGCCTGTTTCTAAATGCTGTAGTAAAGTCCTTTGCTTTCAGGCTGCGTTTGTTGCCAGTGTGTAGTAGCAGTGTTGTAGCTTGGTCTATGATGCTCCCACCTGGCTTTCTGGTGTCAGCCCTGTTGAGAGAGCACCTCATGCTCCCCTTTAACTTGGAAGGGGATGCAAATGATGCATTCCACCTACTCAAGACCCTTCTCCAGCTAGTCCTTATAGACTCTTTACTACAATTTCTTAAGGACAATTATCTGGTGGGATTGTTTACATTGACTTTGAGCTTCAAGCCATAATCAAGGAGGCCTGGGGTGGGAAAGAGGGAAAAGAAATCCCAGCAGGTCTTATAAGCAGCACAGGCAATAAGATCATACGTGAAGGGGGGAAAGGAGCTGGTGAAAGATTTAGAGTGGTAAGCAAGGAGCGGGTTGAACAGGACGATTTGTCTCTCTAGGTATTGTTTCTGTCTCCCTTGAAAACTCAAGGAAGCACTGATATGTCAAATATGTCTGCCTCACATTTTCTTTCTAAATGAAAGCAAAAAGCTGCAATACTTCCATCAAAAATATTAGAAAAAAAATAATAAAAATCCAAACACAGTAAGCAAACGAGTACCAAGCTCAATGCCTGCTTGTAACTTTCTCAGACAGTTCCCTCTGGGCTGACATTTTTCATGCTTGAAGTAAAGAAGTGTGTATATAAAATACACACGCACAGTGCTACCATAACAGGAACTTTTGTCAAAATTCCAGTGATAGAGTTTTATGTAGTTTTGGTAGTGCTAGTTTTTTTTGTTTCTTGAACCAGGCAAATAGTTTTCAGTTGCTTCTGTTGTACCGAGATGACATAAAATTCTCATTTAATTGTCAGTGTACTCCTGAACATATGCTCTCGCTGAGTCTTGCTTAGAGGGATTTGGGGTCTCTTTCTGGCTAACCACAAACATACACACACGTAAACAATGCAGTTGGTGCTGGCATATGTGGAACAGGATTCCCCCGGCTCCTGCAGGTATGGCATGCATGCTCACACAAACACGCCCCTCTCCATTGGAATCCTGTTTTACTAGGAACATCAAGGGCTTGAAAGCAAGTGTTTTGGAGTACGACTGCTGCCTGATTAGGGATCATCAACCACTCTGCACAATGACCGCTGTGGAGTCTTGAAACCTGCCTGGGAATGAGTGCATCCCAAGAGGAGGCACTGCCTCCAAGCGAGAACTTTTTTGGCGGTGGCAATCTTATGACTTAATACCTACATGTATGTTGTAGAGGGGCTGAGAATAACAAATTTTCTGAATTGGAAGGACTACACTTTAGCAATAACTCAGCATAGTTTTCCTGTTGTCTCTATCTTTCCTCATCATTATGATGCCCAAAGCTCTAATGCTACATGGTCCGTGTGTTCTTATGCCTACCAAGACGGCAGAGTTCCTGGTTTTGCTTCCTTGCAATTTTAATATATTGTTTTATTCTTTAATCCCCTTCAAGACTCTTCAAGCTCTTTGAGCCATTGAAATAATCTTTCTTTCTAGCATCCTCGTTTCTCCATTCCCTCCCCCTTAGTCTTCCATGCTCTGCACTCCATCCACCCGACTCGGAGTTGCAGTCCGATAGCCTTGTTTATTTTCCTTCTATTGCGGTGGAGGATTTGATTGATTGCACTAAGGCAGATTTTGAAATGGATATTTCAACAGCTCCAGTGCTGGTTGTCACAACACTGAAGTTACGAATGTGTGTGCGCTGTACCTGTCTCCCAAGTGTAACTGGAAAAAGAAAATATATATTGAATAATGAAATCAAATAGAAGCACATTTAAAGTAATAACAAAAGCAGAGTAAACATCCTTGGTGTGTCATTTCCCTTAAAGGAAAGCCTTTGCAATTTACCTACATAAACATGTACATAAATAATAGTATGAGAAGAGACAGTGTTATTTTCTTTTGTGTAATGCACGCTGTCTGGTCTGCTGTTAGCAATCTGGGTTCATTCACGCCTCTCTGGCCTCTGTGGTTTTGTGAAGTTGCCACCAAGCTACACACTTCCCTTTTAGGTTTCCTTTATCTACTGCTGGAATCTGAGCTTTTACAAAGTGCTGAGTGCTGCGTAAATCTCCGGTATTTTCCCTGGTTAATGCTCGTGGCGGGAAGGTTTACAGCGCGCGCTGCGCAGGGCCTGCACCATAAAGCTGGGCACCGTGCTCCCACTTTCCACTCCCTTGAAGCAGAATTCAGGACAGTCACTCTTAAGCTTTATAGCTGGCCGTGCAGTGGAATCCTTCCCCCGCTTCCCTCGTTGGCACCTTTCTGATGGTCTTGTCTTCATTCCTCAGCCAGGCCCTTACGCGAGCCTTTGGAGCCTCCTGGCAGTAAGTACTGCTTTCCTGAGGAACGCTCTCTTGAGCTGTGGGTCTTGCGAAGCTTTTTAAGGCTAAAAATGCATGGTAGATTCTAGACCCCTGAATCGATGTAAAAGAAACAGCACAGCAGTTCCTAAACCATGCCTGGTTTAGGAAGATTCTGCTGGCAATGCATCCCTCCCAGGAGCCAGTGCCAAAAGGAGGGTGGATGCTGATGGTGGTTTCACCAGGGGGGCAGCCTGGGCTGGGAGAGGAGCTTGAGCAAGAGTCAGTGGGTGCTTGTACCTCCTCACAGCCCTGGGTTTTGCAGAAGCAAGGCAGGGCTGCGCGGCAGCAGCTCACAGCCAGGACTGAGTGCTGCAAAATGTACAGAGCCCCTCAATGTTATGAGTGCAGGCTGCCTGTCCCTACCCTTTTTCCGTGTCGCTATTTAGCTTTCCATCTTTTTCCTGCTTTGTTTATGTTCAGGCACACCTGTAGTTTCTATACAAGCAATAAGATAACAGCTGGCGCTGCTGTATTAGAGTTGCAAACCCTGCAGGGAATAATGGATTTCAAACCACAGTGCTTTTTTTCTATTAAAATAATAAAAACAAGAAAAAGACAGGGAGTTTTCTAAACCTCCTGCATCTCTCCATCCCCTGCCTTGTCCTCTTTAGTCCTGAGTTGAAGTAGCACTGTTAGTTAAAAATCTAGAGCCTGTGACATCCCTGGCTCTGCTTGGAGACTCAGCCCTTGTTTCAGAAGGTGGGCTGCCATTTTAAAAGTAACACCCCGTGTTTCCTGGTGCTTACAAAACCATGCAAAGCTCTAGGCTTTTTGCTTCCATTTGAGGCTTCAGTCAAGGGAAACTTGTAAGCATCTGACTAGTTTTAAGGAGCTGAATTGTCCTGTTCCCTCTGTTAGGACTACCTACCTACTGTGCTTAAGTGGTGCAGGGTAAGGGTCTCAGGGAAGTGCCAACTGCAGCAGTTCAGCACTGGAATGAGGAGTGGTCTGCCAGCATTAGGTGCATGTGTCTGTAACAGGCTGCTTTAGCAGTTTAACATAAGTGCCTTCTTAAAACTATGAATTTGCAGGCATTCTCAAGGTACTCTGCCATCCACTGTTACTCCGAGGGGGAAAGATGCTTGGAGACTACCTCTGTATCACCAAGTTGTCAAAACACAGCTTCCTGGTGGATTTTTGAAATATGTATAATTTATATTTCTAACCCTTATTTATTTCTTTAGGAGGAGGAAAGAGGGTTCATCATTCATTCCTCTTTGTAATTTGATGTTGTTTGTTTATTGACTTATTTATAAAGCACCTCCGGCATGTGTGGCACTTTACAGGCAAATAATATTGACAGGTCCTTCTCTCCTGCAGGCTCAGCACTTGGTTGTGCCTATTTCATACTGGCCTGTGGTGCAGCAGCACCACGATGCACTGACCTAGGGGACATCGCCTCAGGAAGGCACCGATGGATTTTGGTGCCTGTTAGTACAGGTGTATGAGCAGGCACTGAAAGAGGGAAGACAGGTCTGCTGCTGTGCCCTCGGGGTCAGAACCGAAAGGAAAAGCAGAACCTTCCAGCTTCCTGGTTTCTAGGAATGCTTCCCCCAGCTCTACCATTCAGATTACGCTTGTCTGAAGAGGATCCAGTGGTTGTAACCCCCAGTTCCTCTGCCTCTACAGCTCTTTGCAGATCCTGAAAGTTGATTATAATGTGGTAGAGATGCAGCAGAGAACAGACCTCCACTGCATGGATGTTCAGCAGGGGGCAAGCCATGTCCCAAAAAGCTTACAACCTGAGTATCTGCAGCAGGTGACAGAGAGAAGACATGCACCACAAAGGATTTGGAGGTGGCTTCTGTCTTGTAGGTGCTCTCAAAAGGGGAAGGTGCCTTCCCCATGCAGTTCCTTTCCTAAAATTGCTCTGAGATTTGTTCCTTTGACCTGGCAAAATGGGGTGGGGGGCACAGAGAATGCCTGTGTTGTGTCAAACCCCAAGCACGTGCAGTCTCTCTTGTTTATTGCTTCTCAGCTGCTTAGTGTGTTTANGCTTGGCTTTCTCACAGGGCTAGCACTTAACCTTAGTGTTGCTCTTGTCATCCACTGTATTAAAAAAAGAGCTCTCCTCAGCCCAAAGGAGTTGAATGCAAAGGTTTTGATGCTGTGATGTTTCATTTTGGAGAATGTCTTTAGTTTTCCATTGATAACAGGCCAAGCCACCATCAGTGCGTAACAGCAGCGAGCAATAGAGATGGAAAGAAGAACAAGAAAGCTGCTGCTGCCTTAATGGGGTTTGGAGCCACTGACAATCTCCAGAGTGTAATGTCTTAGATCCACACCTCATCACTTCCCAAAAAAACAGAGAAAGGAGAAAAAGGGCTGGGGAGCCAAGACACTGGCTTTGCTAGCTTGTCTTCACTTTCCTCCCCTCCCTGTTCCCAATCTGCCTTCAATCTCTAATGGAGAAACCTACAGCTCCAGAACTAATACTCTCCCACATAGCCTTAATCCTAATTGACTTGGATATAAGTTCCCCCTCCTATCTTCAGCGTGGCATTACCATCTGCCCCCCTGGGAACCCACAGCCGCCTTTGCTCACTGACTCTTGCTGGCGGCTTTTGCACAGGAGAGCAGCTTTCCAGGGGGCTGCTTAGGGTGAAGGTGGGGATGGGGGCAGTGACCTTGTCGGAGAGCTCAGGACACCAACTGTGAGAAGTTGCTGTGTTTAGAGGTTAGGTCAGCCATGTGCTCCACGAGGACCTGGGGTTGCATATCGGTTGGGTCAGCACTCCTTTCCATCTGGGAGTGGGTGACGCTGGCACAGCACTACTGGGTCTCTTGCAGGAATTGGGTGTTAATCAGGGTTTAGAAGGGAGCAGCAGCAGAAGCAGTACAGGGATTAGCTTGTATGCTGAGACTGAAGTAGCCAGAGCTGCAGCACAGAACAGGAAAGCATTACTGTGGCTTATTTACATTGTGTCTTCACAGCGACATCAGTTAGTCTGGGCATCTTGCTTTCCTCCTGTCTGTCTACATGTCCTTCCACAGTCATCTTCTGACTTTTTTCTAACTCCTATTATCGTTCCTTTTGTCCTACCCTGTGGACGTCTGCATTCCACTCTCTTCCACCTCCTTTCTTACCACGAGTGTAGCTAGGATTAGTTAATCCTTTTTTTTTGCAAATAGAGAGAAACTGAGGCACAAATCAAATAATAGAGTTGCTCTGAATCAGCAAGCAAGCTGGAATGCCTGCATCCCCTGTCTGAAGCCCTGCATCTGGCAGCAAGCCCCAACAGTGCTGGCATTCCACCCTGTTCCGGTGCATCAGCTGGGCAAAGCAGCAATCTTACTTCGATTACTTCTCAACTCCATTGACTCTTGTGTGGCCAGGCACATACCCGCCCACTGGATCCTGTGAGGAGCAGAGAAAGGTATTGGAGGGAGGGATGGAGAGAGGAGAAGAGGAAAGCAGGTGAAAAGAGCTGGATATAGGGAAAGGAGCAAAGATTAGAAGAATGTTGTGAAAGGAGGGGAGGAGAAGAAGAAAAAAGAGGGGTCCCCAGCCTAGGGGAGCTGCAGATTGTGATGAGGAAAAAGGGGAGCAGCAGCTACATCCTTTGTTTTCAGTTATGCAGCAAGGGGGAGGGCAGTGTGTGTTTGGGAATGGGGGTGCAACTGCAGGGGGATCATGTGTGGCCTAAATGGTTTAAGATACTAGAGAAGCCAGTGCCTGTGCCCTCTCTTCTGTATCTGCAGATGTAGGCAATTTTTTTTTTTTTTTGGCACTGTGCTGGGATTTGCTCTTCAGCAGTAAGACAGAGAACACAGTGGAGCAAAGGGGGATTGTGCAAGAGCCTTTCTTTCCTCTCTTCCCACTCTGTTTTCCGTCTTGATACTGTCTTTCCCACCAGTAGCACTCTGTTCCCTCTCTTGGGGAGTGCTCTTTGGAGCCCTCTTCCAAAAAAAAAAGTGTACCCTACAGGGCAAGCATCCCATTTTCATTCCCCATCTACCTCCCAGGCCAGTATGTTGGTGGTTAGCTTTGCTCCACTGACCTGCAGCAGGAATGGGAGCCGGGGACAGCATTTCTTGTCTTTTCCTCCAGACAGGTGAGGTTATGGAAAGGAGGCAGTGAATTTTCTTCTTTCTTGTAATAAGTTGATTTGCCTCTAAAGACCCTTGACTTTCCCCTTTCCAAATACCCTTCACAAGATTTTTGTGAGCCCTGATTCTTTCCCAGGATTCCCGAACTGCCTCCAGCAGTGTCTGGCCATAGCTGGAGCAATGTGGAAATGTGATCCCTGCAAGGCCCTGGCTCCCTGATGAGTTCCAAGATTTTAATTTTCCTCGCGAAAGATGTGCTCATGGCTTAGAAGATGCAGGTTAACTACCCTTATCTATTGGAAGTGGCTACAGGCTCAATTTGTTTCATGCTCTTCATTGAGCAATACTAATAGCGGTGTAATTTATGGAGAAGGAAGCAGATGATGTGTAAGCCAGAGGACCTTGCAAAGATCCTTAGTGTGTTTGGTTTGGTTTTTAAGCACCGACCAACTGCAGGGTCTTTGTGAGTTTATTCCACAAATGTGGAAATGTCAAGTCTTAATCCTGCGTTTTGATGTGCAGGATTGTGATGTGCTGTGAGGAGCTACGAGCTTTTTCTGAAGAGACCATGTCAGTTCTTTGCCTCTCCCACCCCTCTGCTTTCTCTACATCTGGCAGCTTTCAGTTAGGTTGTCTGTTTTATTTGCATCCCAAAATACAGTGTCAGAATTCATTATCTGCTAATAGATAACAAAAGGGGAAGGTTGGTTAGTTATTGAGGAGTTGGCCTGCCAGGTGTGGTGGTGTTTGGTGGGTTTGTTTTAACTGCTGAAGTCTGGATTGCAGTACAGGAAACATCTTTGCCTGGAGGACCCTCACAGTGCCTTGGAGAGGCCATAGAGTGTGCAGCTGATGTGCTGTGGCTGCTAGACCGAGTCCAAAAGAGCCTGAGGTTTGTCCTACCTGGTGTAGGGCAACACCAGAGGCTTGCTAGCTGATGAACTGACTCAAAAAATCCTGGAGAAAGCAGACAAATGCTTGGCAGTGAGACCGTTTGATCAGGAGAATGTATGACAGAGCGTTCACTTGCAGAAGCCCCCCAGGGCAAAGGGCAGTGCCCAGGATGTCACGTCAGCAGCAGAGCTGGGAACAGGGAGACGTGCTCCTATTCGCTTTAATGAGCACAGCTCTCCTTCCAAACCTGGGTGTGAAAAAGAGATGTTTTTGTTGCCAACACACCTGCTCCCCTAGACCAGGGCCAGGCCCAGCCTTATTAGTCTGTGTTTTAACTTCTCTGCTGCTCTGGCAAAATAAATGAGGAAAGAAATCTGATAGTCCCTAAGTAATCATTAGCTGGTTGTCATGTCCCTCTGAAGACTTGAAATGCCGCTTGCCGCTCTCCAGCTTCTCTATCACGCCAGCGCTGCAGTTTCTGAACTCCTTTATTGCTCTAGTAAATATTGATCACAGTATATGAAAGACAAAGTTGCCACTCACTAATTTTAACCTCACAAAACCACTTTGTGCCTGCTGACTACTGGGTGGTGGGGGAGACTGAAGAAGAGGTGGGGGAAATGGGGCAGAGCCATGGCGCTTTGCTCCTCTAGGCCTTGTGGGTGGCGTCACTGCACACAAGCCCCCTACAAGCTTGTATGTGCTAGTTTGAGAGGGAAAATGGATTTATTTAGTTTTTGTTAGTGTTTTTATCAACATTACATGTGACTTGGGTGTAGGAAGATGAAGGCTGGAAGACTGGAGTGAGGTGGTACCTGTGTCATCAGGAATCAACAAAGGACATAAGTCTGTGCAGATCAGCCCTGAAGAAACTGTCTGCCTTGTCCTCTTGAGACACCCTTTTGTCAGAAAAGAGGGGTAAAGCCTGTCAAATGTCTTTGCCATGACTGTAAAGTAGACAGAACATGGAGGTGTGGAGAAGAGGCATTGTGGGCACTGGATGCAGAGCCTCAGTTGCCCACAGAGCTCAGCAGAGCTAGAAGACCTAGAAGACGTGCTTACCAGTGCAGCTTGGTTCGTTAAGCCAGGTCTATGCTCTTGCCAGCCCATTCTGGGAAGGCAGCCTGTGCTGCTACAGCTTGGGTTGCTTCCCCTGGGGTCAGGCAGCTACCAGAGTGTTAGAAACATGGGATTTTGGGGCAGACTCACAGGACTGGTGGGGCTGCTTCTCTGCTGATGGAGATTCTGCCTGGGTGGGTCTCCTGATCTGCTGAGGGTGTGAGAATCTGGGACTAAATTCCAGGTAAATCTGTGAAGGTGAGAATGTTTCTGAGTGGCTAATACCTAGGGATAGAGACCTAGTTGATCCTACTCAATTTTCTGAGCTTGTCCATAGCTTCAACTGCATCCAACTGGTTGGTGGGGGGTGTGGGACTTATTGTTTCATGAATACCCCCGGTAAGCAGCACTGAGCTTTTGGTGCATCGTAGTTACAGATGTAACCGCGTTGCTACAGTAAATCTTCTGCCTTTTTGCCAGATAAATATAATTATCTGTTGTATGTAGCAGCCTTTCATGTTAGAGGACCTCGGTGCCCTCTGTATTTAGATGACAAGTGAATGATTTGAGTGGATGCAGCGTCGTCCTGAGGGGACATTTATTCACATCACTAAACCATCACAGAACTGGGAACAATTAGGCGTGATTGGCTGTCTTAATTGAGGAAAAGCCAAAGGGACTGTAATAACCAGTAGTGTATTGACAGAGCTCTGTGGGGTCCCCAGGACAAACTGTGGGATAAAACTGTGGGGAGGGTGTGGGAGCCCTGAGCTGAGGGAGGGGCCAGCAAGGCAGGAGCGTGTAGCCAATCCAGGATTTTTAAGTGTGTGGAGAATAAACTGCTTTGAAGTCATCAGAAAAATAGGAGGCTGGATTGAGTTGCTTGGAGGGGAAATAGGTGGGGATCTTAACTCTGCTTCGTGTTTTATTCTCATTTCATGCTATAAAAACAGCTAAAATCTGTGGAGCCCATACATTGCTGTATGATGTATGCATATGTATATTTAAGTAGCAAATCCAAACTCTTCAATTTGAGAGCCCTGGCAGATAAGCAGCCTGGGTGATAGCCAGCAAGGCTTCTCCTGTGGGCCCAGGTAGTGCTGCTCCTCAATGTTACATGTTACAAGTTGCATTGTGTTAACGTTTTCCATGTAACAAGCTCAAAAACACCCAGCTTCCATCTAGGTGATTTCTGCCTGAGCTTCAGGAAATGGAAAAAGAACAAATACAAGCCCGGCAGAGCAAAAGGCAGGTGCTGTGTTAGTTACACTGTTTTCTGCACAGATAGCTGCAGGGTCATGTCCCCAGACCCCAACCCACAAGCTGATTGCTCCCACAGTCACGGGCAGCAGTGCACCTTCCCACCTACCTGGGGCTGGGACCCATGACTACCAGTTCCCGATTTACAGAGAGAGTGGTGAGGTGCTGGAACAGGCTGCCCAGAGAGGTGGTGGATGCCCCATCCCTGGAAGTGTTCAAGGCCAGGTTGGATGGGGCCCTGGGCAACCTTGTGTAGATCCAGGCCTGGAGGTTGGTGGCCTTGCCTGTGGCAGGGGGGTTGGAGCTCTATGATCCTTGGGGTCCCTTCCAACCCAGACCATTCTATGATTCTGTGATTCTATGATTCCGGTTCTGTGGGAGCCTTGCTAAGTGACCTGCTGGCCCCATCAAGGTCAAGGGCAGCTTGTGAATGCTTTGTCAGGAGCTGGGGTGTGCGCGCCTAAGTGGAAACGCAATTAGGTGGATGGTGGTGAGAGGGCTGCTCATCTTGGGCACAAGAGAGGGTGTTTCTTGAAGTCTTAAAAGTGAGTTCAGAGTTGTGGAGTAGCTAACACAGCTACTGCTCAGGCAAGTTTTCCCTGCACTCTCCCTCTGTGGGGAAAAGCGTTGCTTTTCCAACTGCTGGCTTTCTAAAGATGATGGTTAGGATCAGTTCTGGCAGGCAAAGCACACTCCCTGTGGATCTTTCCAAGCATTGTTTTTCCAAGCCTGCTGCTCCCAGTTTCCCTCTCTGTCATGAAGTCCCGTTAATTTGCCTAGAATGTGTTAGGTACCAAGGGGCTGCTGATGTTTTGGGCTCTTCCTAAGAACATGTCTCCTGCAGTGCTGCAGTCAGGTCTCTGGGACACTGCAGGGAACAGGGCAAGGGCTGCTGGTGGTGCTGGCCGCTTGTCAGTCTCCGCAGCATTCAAACAGGTGAGTGCAAGCTAGGGCGAGGGACAAGTAAGAGCATGTGAGGGGGCACAGGGCATGGAGAAGGGTAGATTTGAGTTCTTTTAGGATTTGGTATATGTGTCTCTACATAGGAGTTATAAGTGTCATGCAAGCGTGCTTCTTAGGGGTCTGTCTGCATGGCGTTCTGTCTTACTGTCCATGAATGTGATACCCGAGGGCTTTTAAAACCAACAGCTTTCAGACACTTGCTGCTTTGCGAGGCTGGAGGCTGCTCTAATTTGTGTGGGCACAGTGCTTCCCTCAGCCACAGGTATGCATTTATGTGGGAGAGGAAACAAACAGAAGTGTCTTGGGCACACACGTGTGATGCGGTAATCGGGTACTTGCAAGCACTGGTCACATTTGGAGAGTAGGTGTGGAGAGGAAGAGAAGGGATGGAGGTCAGCTTCCACCACCCGTACCCACGTTAAGAATCGGCTTCTTTTTAAAACACTTGCTGCTAATGGGACTGCTGGGGGTCTGCTCTGTATCAGCAAAAGGTGCCAGAAACAGGGTCAGCATTAATATGTAAGTGACCTCCTGAATTAATGTTTACAGTAAGGAGCTGCAGGGGGGCTGATCTCTATCTCGCTTGAAGAAGAGAGTGAAGAAGTTGGGGACTGGTGAGGGCCACGGCAAAGCTGCTCATTAAATGGAAAGCTTTCTAAGGCACTGCTTTCGTTTTCAGCTTATTTGCAGGATAAGGATTAGTTTTAATTGTGAGGTTTTGCAGAATGGAAGTGCTTAATAGGCAGAAGGTGCTTTGTGTGTGCGGCTGTGAGCGGGGGGAGGGTGGCACAGGGTGTGGAAGGAAAAGGGATGGCCAGACTGCAGCACGTGGAGGGTGCTGGGGTGAGCGGGATTGTGGTGCTGAGCATGCAGAGACGGGTCTGTGCAGGGTCCCAGCACTGTGTAGGAGGTAGAGGTGGCAAAGGGTAAATTCCAGGGGGCAGCAGAGCGGTGGTGGGGGACTGAGATTGCCGCTTGGGGCCAGCAGAGGATTGCAGGTGAAGGGATGTGCTCTATGAATGGGAAGGCATGCTGGGTGGAAAATTTTTGGTCATGTATTTTCTGCAGGGTGGTGGGTAAAGGTGGCAGAATATATTGGTAATGTTGCTGCTCTTCTGAAGATCTCCTTTGGAAGAAATAAATGGACTCAAAGGTGTTCAGGAAATCTGGTCTCCTCTTGTGCATGTATGCATGTGTGCTCGTTCTGCAGGTGGCTCCTATTCCAGGTATGGTCTGAGGGCAGTGGAGGTAAGCCTTGCCAAGCAGCACACCACTGGATAAGCAGTAAAGGGGAATTGGGTCTCCTGGTTCCTGATTCTCCCCAGCAGTTCTCGGGCCAAGCCAGTTCCTTTGAGGACCTTGCCGCTATGCTCCTCAGGAAGATTGGCCTCGGTCTCCCTCATTTTTAAATTATGATGTCTGCATATCTAAACTCTTCTTCTCCCCGCTGCTCAGCCCCCTCGCAGACAGCATCCTGGGAGGTGAGCCGCAGCATCAGCAGTCACTGTCAGAATGAAGTGAGGGAGCCCCGGGAGTCTGCTGCCGCTCTGTCAGCGGAGGAAGAGAAATTCCCATGGCCAGGAACCTAAAATAGAAGCAGCCAAAATAGGCCAGGAGACTACACTGCCCAGCCATTACAATCCTTTCATCTGTACCTTTCCCATTTCTTTTCACTACTCCGCAAAAAATACAGCCTCCAACAGGGACAGCGGCAGCAGGAATAAATGCTACAGCTTTCTGTCTGACTTTCCCACAAAACACCATTGCTTGCTACACACATGCAGTCAACACAGACAGTGGGTTGTGTTCCCATCTGGTGCAAATGACTGGGGGGGAGGGGGAAAAAAAAAAGGAAGAAGAAGATGATTTGAGATGAACTGTACCTGTCTCTGTGTGCTTGGATCTGGTCTGAAGACAGACAGCTGGAGACAGGCGTGCCCTATGCAAAGCTGATACAGTTGCTTATCGCTGAAATGCCTAATGGTTTTCATTATCCCACGTAATTTTCCATTGCTTATCAGTTTGCCAAACTGCATCCATTTGGTTTGAAGTAGTTTGTGCTGAGTATTAGCCCACGGCTGAATATTTGTGAAAATTTCAGCTAAAAAGTCCAGAGATTAGGGAAACATATGTTGTCTTACTAATTAAAAAAACCAGTTCCTGTTACTGTTTTGAATGAAAATTCAGCATCTATGTAGTTTGGAGGAGAGATTGGAATTTGGCAGGTAAAGTAGCCTCGGTGTTAGGGATTTACCTGTTGCCATCTCAGTTCCTACCCACCTAGATGTGGCCAAATTGCAAGCTGCTGAAAAATCTCAGTGCATACGTACTCAGCAGAGACTTGTTAGAGTTTGGCCACTAAATCTTCCATCTGCAACAGTCATGCTCCATCCAGTGTTGCCAACTGCTGAATTATTTCTAATTCTCGTACCATTTGGTGTTTTACTTAACTTTCTGGTTTCTGGAGAAACGTGAATTTTTACTTCCTTTTGAAAAGGAAATAATTCTGTGGTCCTCAAAGCTGCGCAGGCAAGCAAGGACGTACACACTCTCAAAAAGCAAATCCCATTCCCCACACAGCATTTAATTCTCCTTTCATATCACCTGGGTTTTTTTTGAAGGCTAAATGTGTGCCATTGAAGTTGATGAAGAATAAAGAAGAGACGTGTGCTGACGTTAATTGAAGACTCATGAGCTTGGAATAGGGTACTGATTTGCAATATAAAGTGTTTTGTGTAATGTGTTCTTTATGGTTTGCTTCTATTTTAATATTCGTGCCTACGTGGAATGGCTGAGGTCGGGTGGGTCAACAGGCTGCGTGTGAAATTTTCTAGTCCGAGGTCTGGTAAAGGTCTGTTATTAACCTTGTGGTACTCAGATTTTCAAATAGATGTCTTAGAGCATGTAAGATGTAATGTTAAGGTGGTGGTGAGCAGGAAGTAAACCAGATAAGCCTCTTGCTCTTTGTTTTTTACTCCCCCTTACCCCCCACCAAATACTTTGGAAACCTTTTGAATGCTTGTTTAATGAACGGAGAGGAAAACGAAAGACATGTGGCTTCTGTAAAATGGGATCTCTAGGATGCCCTCAGTGAGGTCTAGCACAAGACTGGAAACAGATGGTCACACATCTGAAATGCACAAAATTGTTAGACTTAATTTGGGGAGCTGGAGAGAGGGATGCGGCAAGAGCTAGCTTGTCGATCTGTCTATCAGCCAGACAGTGAGTGCTGGGCCACAAACCCCTCCTGGCTTCAGAGGAAATGCAGTGGGCTATGAGCCAAAGGATGAGAACTTCTAGGCATACCTCTTCCACAAAATTGGGGTTGCCGTTCCTGTGCCTTTAGTAATGCCTGTTATTTCCTGAGACCTTGCCTCATGTTTCCTAAAGAGAGCTCTCACTGCTGCTCACTTCTAGAGCAGGAGTGGGAGGTTTAAGACAGAGGACTGCTTGTAGGAGCCAACAGCAATGTTCAGCTCTTCTCCACGTGGTTGCGTTGCCCTTTTCAGTACCCCTGCGAACCTCACAGTCAGCAGCCCCTTCTTCCTCCTCTCCCCCATCCGAAATGCTCATTTCCAGCCTCCTGTGCTAGCAAGTAAGTGCATGATGCAGCTTAAAATACCTGTCTGGGACCTGGATTTAAGAACCTGTGATTCCACCCTGCTGCTGTGTTGCTGATGTTAGGGCTGCTGTTGAACTTGGCCGATTCTGTTTTTCAAAGCTGCAGGCTGCTTTCTGTGTAACTCAAATTTTGCTCTCTCTTGAACTTGCCCCACAGTATTGGAAAGGCTGAAGTGGATGATAACTTGCTGCCTCTCCCGTGCCACGGAGCCCGTTCTGGTTCACGTGCGTTGATTTTTCCTCTTCTGGAAAGGTAGTACAGGTGTGTGTGGGGCTGCATGTGAAGGGCTACTTCTGCAAACCTGCTTTCAGGAAGCATGTAGGTGAGCTACTCCAGCAGAAGTGGTTGTGCACTACCTTGCTGGTATAATTTATGAGAAAAGCAACCATCTTTTCCCAACTCAGCTTCAAAAAATCATGACCTTATGAGTGAAACAGGGCAGTCCAAAGCTTAGAAACTTGTTTACGTTATTAGCTTTCCTGTAGATTTTTTGAGGGAAGTTGGGTGAGTCACAGCTGTCATAGGTTACCTCTGATCTTAGCTTCCACACCGCTGTTGCCTGTTTTTCCTCTCCCAAAGAATGAAAAGTGCCTTGAGACTTCAAGGCATATGTTACAAAGGAAATTGGTTATGGTTATGAAACAAAACCTTTCGTGCCCTGTTTCAAATTCTGAAGGGTTGTGGGAGATGTTGGGTGAATTTGGATCTTTTTGGGTTTCCTGGGTGGGTAGGAAGTTGAGAGGGTGTAGCACCATTGAGGCTGTAGTAATAGGGTTGGGTGAGGATGTTGTTAGGTCTTTGTCGTGCAGGGTACAAAGGTCTGCCAAACTGTCAATCCAGAGAATCACCCATCCTCCTGATACCAGCGCAGGAAACTTCCTTCTAAAACTTTGCTAAGTATGTTTGTCCTCTGTGTGAGAGTGCGGGGTCATCTTGGGCAGTGTGCTCCTCTGCAGCTTTTTCGGGGTGATAACAAACATGACTCTTTTCGAGTGACATGTTTTCCCATTGGCTCAAAAAAGCCAGTTCTGTTTGGTTGGCTGAAACAACAAACCAAGCCTGGTTTCCTGGAGGAGTCCAGTGTTCACCATTCAGTGTTCTGGAGGTATTTGAGATAGAGCAGTGCTAGAAAGGCTGGAGCCATTTTGACCTAAACTTGAAAATGACAGTGGCAATTCAATGATTGTTAGAGATATACCCTCCAGAGGGGTTGTGATGCTCACGGCCTCAGGTTGGTATTCTAGCCAAAGTGTGCTCTGAAAGCTTGGGGAGGAAGTCTGGCAGTGGTTCACCTCTGAGCTATTGCTATTCCTGGTGTAACACTTCTAAATATATCTGGGGTTGCTATGATTCAGAACTTTTTCTCCTGATGAGATGCTGGCTCTAAAGTGAACGATTATCTATACAGACTCTTGTCTTGGTGGTTCAGCCACAGCACCACTGAGACCGATACCTCAGCTGATTTCCCTGAGACTCAAAGTGGTGGCTGCCATTGTTTGAAAGGACTTAATACCTTGGCCACATGAAAGTAAATTTAGGCTCCTTTGGGAAATGGCAGAGGAACTTAAGAAATGGCAGACGATCAAGGTAAACAGCATCTTTTCAAATTAGTACAGTTCTACTGTAGCTCATCAAACCTACCACCTTCGCTTCCCAACTATGGGGTATTAGGAAAACATGGTGGTTATTCAGTTATGCAGTAAGCATTAAGGTTATGGTGACCTGTTGGAGGGAAATGGGTTGTGAAATACATATGCTCCCTTGTTTAAGCTTGACAGTTAATAGTTGACAGAGGAAGGAGTAGAAAAACTTAATTTTTTTCTTGTCAGCATATACCTTTTTTTTTTTTTTTCCCAAGGTACAAAGCATGAGGTACTTTTAGGGACTGCAGGATCTTAGAGAACATGTTACCTTAGAAAAGTCGAACAATTTCCTGATGATTATGTTATAAAAATCACTATTGCTGTGCCTGCAGCCTTCTCTTAACTCAGGGATTTCATAGAAGGAGCTTCTCTAATGTCTGTCAGTTGAGTATAGTGTGCCTATAATAGAGTGCACACAACTTGAAAAGCAAGGATATTAAAAGTTAGAGCAGTCATAATGCTCTGTTCCCTATTGCAATTCCTAGAAACCTTCCAAGCACCATGGACAGTGCTTTTAACTCCTCCTGTATGAAATGTGGCAGACCCATCCAGAACTGCCAGCTTCAGGGATCGGGGCAGCATGGTAACTGGTAGCAAGGGGAGAGGAGCAGGGGTTTGATAAGAAGTCTAGCACACTTTTGTGACAAAGAGGGTGCATTTTATTTCACGTTTTTCACTTTGGACTTGGTTGTAGAGGCAACAGGCAGCTGTGGCATGCAGGACGAACGTGTATGTAGCCAGACTGGTTCCTGAGATGCAGTCCTAGTGAATGATAGGGTGGTTGTGGATAATCAGAGTACAGTAGGTGAGTTTTGCAGCTAAGGTGTTGTGCTGCACTTAAACCTTCAGTGCAGGGGAACGAAGTTGTCTTTCCTAAGCTGTCTTTAGCAAACAAATCCATATTATATGACCATGGGTCTCAGAAGCTAAGCAACACTGAGCTGAGGCTTCTATTTTGGAAACGGCAGATTAGGAGACAGATATTTGGTTCCTAAATATACTTCTGTCTTGTACTGAGTGAAGTACCTTAGGAGAGCTCTAAACCTAAAACTGATTGAAATTTTTATTTAAAGAAAAAAAAGTTTTAGGTGCTTTTCAGTGACGTGTGTTGTTAGCAAGAGATTTACAAACCCAAACAGTTTCCATTCAAAAATCAAGACATTTAATGAGTAAAGATGCTAAAGAATGTACCTTGTGTTGACAAAAGAAAGTAGAAAAAAAAATTTTGTTGATTAATACTCCTTTTTTTCTTGTGTTTTGTGTTTAATTCATTCAGATACTACTCTTTAATCTCTCTTATTTTAATAGTTATTAAAGTAATGCTTTATTGGTAATTTCCTGTTTAATTTCAGGAAATCTTCCCAAAAACTTCTTGCTGATGGCTTCAGAGCTGTTTGCATGATAGGAACTGTAGATGCCATTGTGGGATGGCACTGGGGGACTAGTGGTGTGTCACGGGAAGCAAAAGCATCTATTTGATATAGCTGAAGTCTTTAAAACCTCACTGAGAAGGACAGCGAGCTGCCTCTGTGCTGAGTGCCAGCCTGTTGTGCCGCGGAGCAGTTAGGTCGAGGTAATTAAAACCAGTATTAAGATTCTAATTGAATTCTGTCCAGGAAAGTACCTCTTACCTTGGAGTCTTTGTAACTGCTGCAGTATTCAGATCCTGCTGTTACTTTTGTCTATCAGGCGGGATTTAAAGGATCAGTTGGTACAAGTCTTTCGGCTGTTTATCCAAATGTCATAGCCTCCTATTGAGTCAGACAAAAGGGTTCCTCTGACCTTACTGCAAGCAAATGTGCTTATGATGTGTACGGGGCTAGGAGCAAGAGCTAAATCCTGTTGATATTTGAATTTGTAGGGTTTTTGCCAGTGGCTTCCCCAGACCCTGCCTGTACTTTATGTAGCTTGGTATTGTGTTGTGCCAAGTCCAGCTCCTCTTTTCTTCCGCCTCCATTGGGGCTGAGTCTAATTACACTAGAGACTGGTCAACAAGCAAGCATTGCACCAGTTGTGCAGCCATCCCTGCCTGACCTGCTCAATGAACTGTAGCTAAATGAAGACCCTTGGGGAAATCTGCTGGAGGCAGCAACAGCTGTAAATGGGGATGACTTTGAGTGGTGCCTTGTCATTTAATGGGAGTCCCTTTGCTTTGGGACTTACTTTTTGCCCCTGAGGCAAAGATGTCCCCTCAGGAAGTAGAACTGGATCCTTTTTGCTTCTCTCCAGGAGAGTTTTTATGAGGAAATATAAAGCTAATAGGGCTTGTTTCCTTCGAGCATCTGCAGAATGGCATACCAGGTGGCAGCGAGAGCTTGTGCAGCAAGGGGGGGGGCAGTTGTCTGGTCACAGAGAGCAAAGTGCCTTTGCAGAGGAAGGAAACAGCATAGAAAGAACAAACCAGTCATTCAGAGAAGGAAGGCAAAAGTATTCACATCGTGCCAGGAAGATTTTCACTATCACTACCAAAGCCCATAAATACACAGTCAATTAAGACAGAGAGAAAAACAGAAGGTTCTTCTTTCTCCATTACTGAACATCCACTGCCTGATGTGCTCTTCCCAGTTGCCAGAGACTTTTAAAAGAGCTGTTCATGAGCAAAGATCTGCTCATATCCTTTCCAGTAGGAGGAAGTGTGATGGAGCAGCCAGGAGATCAGCTAAGATCTACCTCTCAGGCCACATTCACCTTGCTCAGTAACTGGCCTCCAGCTTAATATCTAGCTCCAAAATTATCACAGTTAAGTCTGTGTTGCAGCCAGTCGTTCTGTTGCTTTACAGACACAGACAAACAGAGAGCAGCCATGACACGGGTCCGTGGGGATAAAACTACATACAGATCATTTGTGCACATGGGTAGTTTTGCACTCATTGAGGCATAAAGGCCCCAGAGTGTATATGCACACTCTAGAAGACTGTCCTATAGGCAAACATATTTGTGAGGGCAGCTGGAAAAGGTCTGTTCTGGTAAGGGTGTCTGGATGAAAAGGTCTGGCTTAAAATTTCTCACCGAAATGGCTGTGGCCTCCATTGTCCTGGCTACACAAGTCTTTAAAGACAGGCTGCACTGAAAACACACAAAGATGCACCTCTTCCCAACGGTGGCCAAGTCGCATACGACTTCAGTTCAAGTCTAATTTATGTTGCTATTGCAGGTTTAACAAGTGTTAACCAAAGTGAATAAATACAGCTCATCTCGAGGCTGTATTAGAGGCAGGTACAGTTTGCCTGGGGAAGGGCTTGGTAGTGGGTTTGAAGGTTTGAGTCATATCTCAAGCATGATGACTGTAATTTGAGTTGGCAGCAGTGTCAATTCCAGATGTAGCAACAGTCATCTAAACAATGCAACGCAGGAACACCTCAGCAAGGTAAAGAGCTGCTTCCAGACCAGTAAATTGAGGGGAAAAAACCCACAACTACCTCTGTCAGAATGTCAGATGAGCGTACAGAGGTGGTGCAAAAGGCAAAGATCTAATGATTAATTAGAAAACAGGACAACCAAACATGAGAGCAACATGTATGCCTGTGTCACCACAAATCTATGTTCTGTCTGCAGCGTGCAAATCGAGCGCAGTTTGGGTGCCCGCCTCTAAAAGAGATGAGCGGAATTAGAGGGGCTCCTAGGCAGGGGGCACAGGCACCAGTACGAGTATGGAACTGCTTCCCTGGGAAAAAAGATAGTCGCCTGTGGCACTTGTGAGATGGCCCAGGAGCCGACGTGAAATAGGTCTGCAAATTCACCACTGGAATGAAGAAGGGGAACAGAGCGAGTGTTACCCGCTTCTTAGAGCGCAAGAACAGGCCAGCGAAGGATAATTCAGGCAGCAGGTTTAAAACAATAAAGCTGTGCAGTGTGTGGTTATAGCAGGGAACTCATCACCACCGGATGGTAAGGTGATGAGAAAGAAAAATCCTTTCAGCAAGTCATTTGGCAAACTCACAGAAGGAAAAACCCCGGGACTGCACACACAAGGATGCAGGTGCAGTGCCTGCCAGAGCAGGTCCCAGAGCCCCAAATTACTGTGGGCTGGGAGAGCAGACTAGGCAAGGTCCCTTGGGCACAGGCTCTTCTTACCCTGCTTTCTTCCAGGTCTGCTGCTGGAGGCAGGACAACAAACCAGAGTGCTCCTGAATCAATACAGCTGATCTTTTGGCCGGTTAGAAAATCCGGGCAACGTGTCTACAAAAGTTTCAGACGTGGCCTGGGTACTTTCCATGGAGCTTGACATTTGTGTTGCGTTGCCAGAAGCCTGGGAAAAAACCCTGCTTGTGTTTAAATATGCTTTCAAATTTACAAGGTGTGAATGGGACAATCTAAGTAATTACAGTCCTGTCATTCTGATACTGTTTTCGGGTAAAATAATAGAAAAAACTGATATGGGATTTGACTAATAAAAAATTAAGGAAGGGAAATATAATTAATGCCAATCAAAATGGATTTCTGGGAAATAAATCCTGTCAAGCTAATCTGATACCTTTTGATGAGATTATAAAATTTGTTGGTAAAGGTAGTAGTGCAGATGTGCTAGACTTTTTAAAATGCTTGTTGTTGTACCTCAGCATCTTGATAAAGAAATAAGAATAGTATAGAATAACTCACTGTGTATTAAATGGATTAAAGACTGGTTAAATGGCACTCTGAAAATACAGCCGCAAATGGAATTGTTATTAATACAAGCATGCAGTCTGAGAGTTCTGCTCAGATTACTCCTGCTGCTGTCATATTTATTATTTTTATCAATACCAAAATCACCTGAAGAAAAGTTTGTTGGTGACACAAATGATAAAACTCTGCAGGGGAAAAAAAAAAAACCAACCCTGAAAAAGGACAAGGTCACAGATGCAGAGCAATTGCAGGTTCCTTATTATACATAGCTTAAGGAAGTGGTATATATTTTAATGTGCTCAATGACAAAGCACATAAAGGCATACAATAGGATAATAGTAGTTAGCCGTGCTTGTAACCTAAAGGGTTCTATTCTGGGAAGCAGCAATTGTGGAAGAAATATGCTAGCAATCAGCTGAAAGTGGATCCTTCCACAGAAGTGTGCCAGAAGATGTGGTTTGGAGGCTTGGAAGTATTCACTGATGTATCTTGGGTGGGAGCTGGGATGTTACACAGGACATCTATAGTTGCCCTGCTGCTGTTAGGTTGCCTTCTGTTCTGGTGTCCGCAGCTATTGCTGAAGGGAAGAGGTGTCTCAGAGACCAGACATGCAAATGATGGCAACGTGAGGGGCCGTGCTTCGCAGGCTGAGGTTGCTGGAGAGGAGCCGCTTCAGTTTATCTGTGGGAAACCTAAGGGGTTGCAGTTTGTAAATACCTACTTAGAGAAACAAACTTTAATAAGAGGGCACTTGAAGCTAGCAAACAGTGTATAAAAAGATCTAGTGGCTGGAACCTGAAGCCAGGCAATTTCACACTAGAAATGAGGCACAAGTTTTTTCAGCAGTGAAAGTAATTAAACATTGGAACAATTTACCATGGGAATGTGGTGGATTCTCTATCACTGGCAATTTTAAAATCAATACTAGCTGTTTCTTCAGAACATATGTTCTATCCAAGCATGAATTAATTCAGGGTAGTCCTATAAGCTGCGTTATTCAGGAGGTTGGAAAAGAAGCTCGCTTTTCCTTCTGGCATTGTAATCTCTATTTTCTTAACAGTCGGGTAGTGCCCCCAGCCCCATTTTGTCTTTTAACATCCTTACATGATTAAAAGTGTTTCTTATCTTGCTTATGTTTTGAACACAAGGCTAGGATTTATTTTCCACTGGGGCAGGATTGTGTATTCCAGGCTTTGAATATGAGTTTATTCTCATTGACCTGAGTTTTGGCTGTGGTTTTACTGTACATCCAGTTTTCCTAAGGGGGGTTTGCATGCCTTCATTGGTGCTACTAAATAAAATGCTTGCAGGCCCTGCAGCCAACTGGCACAGCACCACTTACCTCGATATGGGTAAGTTCTTGTGCTCTTCAGAGCCACGCAAGAAGGGTGTGTGGGGAGTGGTTCTGCGTTTGCAAAATCCTCCAAGCTGTGTCTAGCGTGCTCGCTGCTGGCACAGGGCAGCACCACCACAGTGACTGCCACACTAATAGTTAAACAGCACAGACAATTGACCAGAGCCTTTGGCTTGTTGGTTACAGAGTGCAAGTAAAGCCGATGCATCTTTCTCTAGTAGACTCAGAAATTTTGTCAAGTGTGTGTCCAAATAGTGGATTCAACTTTCTCAACTTGTTTCAATAACGCAGATCCATTTCTTCAGAGTAGCATAAAAATATTTTGATTAAAATGCTTTCATAGATACTTGTTTGACTTTCCTACTAAATATCATATATTGCATTTTGTTTTTCAAAACGCTTTGACATTATCCACATACCCCATGCCAATATTGTCAAAATGAAGCAATCCATCATCATTCTAATAAAATATTTCATTTAAATCTGATCTTGATTTTGCAGAGCAATTGTTCTGCAGAAACTTCCAAAACTTCATTTTTCAGCTTGATTTGAAACGAAAACAATTAATTTACAGACCTTCCCTCAAAGAAGGTGGATTTTTTTATGGAGGGAGAGGAAATGTACTTGATCAAAAGTGTATACTGTGTATCGTGGAGAGCCTCATATCCTTGCTCTAAGTGTTGCTCTGACCTCTCAGAGTGTGTTCCACTTGCCTACGATCAAGGGTGGTGTTCAGCTTCAGGCTGTAGACACCTAAATGCAGATATCTGGTAGTCCAGGTATCTACGTTCTCATGCCTTACTGGTTCTTTACTGCCTATGTGCTTGATCTAATCAGCTGCAAAGATAGACTAGGCAGCTGCGTTTGGTCAGCAAAATTACTCTCCAGACTTCGCTGCTGGTATAGACCAAGGGCTTGATTTGGTTGCCTAGACTTAGGTGTTTGGAGCTGGTTTAGTTGCCTCAAATTGTGAGGAGCTTTGCAGGTGAGTTGGATGACGGTGTCATGGGACTTTTGAAAGACTCACACACTGCTTTCTGGAGGTGATTCCTTCCTGTTAAGTGTAAAAAGAAATATAAAAGCATCATCCACAAAATTCAAGGTGCTTTTGGTTCCTTTAGCTCTTTCAGCCCTCTCTCATCTGCTTTGACAGAGTGTGAGGCACCCCTTGGTGATAACCAAGAAGAGGGTAAAATGAGAATAATTACTCATTTTCTCCTTATGCCTATATCTTTTATTCTCAGTGCTATATTTTATCAGTGGTACCTGCTTAGGGATAATCACAAAAATCATCTGAGCTGCCGCTGAGCTCAGGACAACACTGCTACACTCAGAATCCAGAGGAAGGAAATACCAGTCCCTTGAGTGCTGGTCCAGATCTCTCCAGAGGTTGATGATAAGTTCCCTGAAGGTTGACACCTATGGTACATGAATGAGGGCAGTAGTAAAGAAAATTCTAACCTGAAATTCTTGCTATTGAAGTCAAAAAATCTAAGAAGTTCATTTCTTCATTCCTACTGTGTCATCAGCTGTACTTGCATCATTGTAGCAAGACCCTCAACTGCCATGCACAGTTTTCAAGGAAATCTTGGTTTAAACAGGCACCTGCTGTCCAAGGAAGCTAACCAATCCCAGCAAGAATCCTGAACTCAGGAAAGGACAAATGCCAGCAATTTTGTACCTATATCTGTAATAACAATTAAACTTGCCCTGGACTGTAGCCTGACACTGAGGCCGACTATCATGGAATGGCCCACATTCAGTCTGTTAAAATCTCTTACTCTCCAAAACCAGATTGACCGTGTCTGAATTGCCTGTTGGGAATGGGTCCCTTGGGAGTGCTAACACATAGACATGACTGGGAACTGTTTGGCACAGTGTTGGTTGGCACAGGCCAAAACTGTGTCTAGCAGTTCAACAGTGTTGGTGGCTCTAGTGTTGGGGAATGTTTCCAGGCACTGTTTAATTTACTGGTAGGGGCACAGCCAAGGAAGCCAACTCAGAACTTTGTTATTGCTATTGATCTTACATGAAAGGGTATTTCAGTGATAAGCAGCAACATAAAATGAATAGATGGGAAGGTACAGAAATAGGTCATATTTTCATCTGGATTAGGTTTTGGATGCTCCAGCGCTTTGTGGTGGTGTTTGTATTCTCTCGGTTGGTTGAACTGGCATCAAGACTGACTGCTGTTTTCTGTGCATCTACTGGCAAGGGAGATCAGCCCAGTTCTGTTATGCAGCTGTTGTTGCTGAAGCTCGTTGCATGTATGCCATTTGTTTGCAAAACTTGAGATGGGGGGGTTCTACGTTGGAGTTGTATTATAATTAGTCCATTCAGCTGTCAAAGTTGGGCTGTAGCCTTTGCTTCCATGTAGTTGGCCAAGAAGGATTATTGGAGGGTTTTCTTTTGCAGGGTTGTGTCTACTAAGTGGATTCTTTGTCATACAGCAAAGCTTTTTTTTTTTCTTTGTAATTCTTTCATTTTTAGACTGAAGCTTAGTCATTCATTAATTATGAGGCCTCTCTGTATATAATTTAGTGGAAATCCAATGACTTTTCTCTGTAACAAAATTTTGCTCTGTTTTGGTAGTTGAGGTTCATTTTTTTCCATTTGATCTGGAGCTTCTGCGCAGTAGACTATGAAAACCATCCTATGCAGATAATTGCACGATAGGAACATCAGCATACAATGTCAGCACCTTTTTCTGAGTTCACTGGTTGAAACTCAGGGTTTGAAGAGCGTCCAAGGAGGCCAGTAGGTCACAGGTGTCCACGATGCTGAGTTTTTTCCTGAGCTTACCAGTGTTTTACTCCCCGTGCTTTTTTTTTTGGCATAGATTTTATATTTAGCCTTCCATCTTTGAACTGCTGTATGAATTTAATGAGAGACCATGTTTTTCTATCAGTTTAATTCTGAGTGCCAACCTGAGTCAAAAGCCTTTATTTAAGCCTGTGCCTCAGAAAAAATACCTTTGCAGCTTTTGTCTGATGGAGACTTGTTAATGAGCATCTGCACAGTAATGCAGTTCGCACTGAGTTTCCTAGGGAAGAATCCCATTTGGATTCTTTGGATTACGTTATTGTTGGCCACATACAGCAATGCATCTTTCTTGAGGATGCTGCTGACTAGATGCCTTATAAACCATGTCCATTGTGGTACATGGGGCTAAGTGCTTTTTGTGTATTCCAGGTGGTTAGTTCATGTGAATGTTCCTGAAGGAAGTTGAGTGGACACCACGTACCCCTCTCCCAATATTTACCTTGGAGCAAACTTCAGATAAAGGCGTGAGAAAGGGAAGACTGCATGATATGGAAAGCCAGAAGGGCTGAGGTGTGCCAGAGCTACAGGAAGCAGGCAGAAGGTGGGGGGAGTGATGTATTTAAACATTTAGCCACAGTTGTGGGGAGGAAATCACAGACAGGCTAGAGCGGAACGCTTGTTAATTGCCGATTTTCTGGGCATTCTAGCATACAGGCACTCACTCCTGTCTTGTTACTTCTTGAAGAGGAAACGGGGTTGAAAAGGAAAAAACACTTATTTTTCTGTGTGTGTTTTTAATTGTCTCTCCTGAGACAGGCTTCTGCACAGTCACATGTTCAATCTGTCGCTTGCAGTTTGTTTTCTGACAGCTGAGGCTCCGTTACCAGATGCACCAGCTACCAAGGGGTGAGGAAGAGGGGCGGCACCACCCACCACACTGTGGTCCTGGGGTGGACAGACTCTGTCAGACAGGCTTGAGGTGTCTGTAGAGTTATTGCCAGTCCCTGAGCCTGAAGGAGGAGACTTCTTTCTCTGGCATCAGTTTGAAGTGTGGCTCCCATCCTGGTGGGTTTCCATGGTTTGATGCCCTGTCTCTCTCTCAGAACAGACCTGAGGCTGTTGTGAGGTTTCCCTGGCAAAGGTAGTGCTGGCCAAAAATACTGTATTGGCCGTTCAAGAGCTGACATTCTTTCTTGTCTTATGGAGAAGAAAAATGGCAAGTTTTACCAATCTATTGTTGTTGACCTATCTCAATTTGGTGATGGTGGATGGCTGGGTCTCTGCTCTCCATTTAGTTATTAGGTTCTCCTGATGGTCATGCTCTTAATTTTAAAATTCTTGCTAGTGCTGTTACCACTGTGGCTATTGAGCACAGAGTGCTAAAATGCATGTGATCCCTTCAAAAACATTGAGATTACTTGTATGGGCAGGTCTCCACTGATTTTTCTAGCAATGATGGCCATAATGCAGAGATAACCAGTCTCTGTTTAAATTGCCGTGCTTGCATTTTAGCTGAAGAAGAAGGAATTCACAAGTTAAATTATCCTGCTTCTCCATCATGCATTGCAGGCCTTGCTGCAATCTGTCATGTGGTTCAGGTTAGAAGTCATTTAGGCAAACTCAACACTCACAAATCTCTGGGCCCCAATGGGATACACCCATGAGTGCTGAGGGAGCTGGCAAATGTTATTGGTCTCGATCATCTTTGAAAGGTCATGGAAAACAGGAGAGGTGCCTGAGGTGACTGGAGGAAAGCCAGTGTCACTTCAGTCTTCAGAAAGGGTTAGAAGGAAGACCCAGGAAACTACAGACTAGTAAGCCTCAATTCCATCCCTAGAAAGGTGATGGATCCACTTACTCTGGAGACCATCTCTATGCATGTGGAGGAAAAGAAAGTTACTAGGGTGGTCAACATGAATTCACCAAGGGGAAATAGTGCTTAACCAATCTGCTAGCCTTCTACGTATGATGGCAAGACTGGCTGGGTGGATGAGGGCAGGGTAGTGGGTGTTGTGTACCTTGACTTCAGCAAGGCCACATCTGGAGTGTTTTGTCCAGTTCTGGGGTCCTCAGTTCAAGAAAACAGGGAACTACTGGAGAGAGTGTAGTAGGGGGCTACCAGGATGATGAGGAGACTGGAGCATCTCTTGTTTGAGGAAAGGCTGAGTTAGTTGGGTCTGTTTGGCCTGGAGAAGATTGGGAAAGAGGATCTTATGAACATTTATAACTATGTGAAAGGTGGGCATCAAGAGGATGGCGCCAGACACTTCTCAGTGGTGCTCAGTGGCAGGACAGGGGGCAGTGGGCACAAACTGGAACACGGGAAGTTCCAGCTCAATATGGGGAAAAATTTCTTTACTCTGAGGGTGACAGAGCACTGGCACAGGCTGCCCAGAGAGATCATGAAGTGTCCTTCTCTGGAGATATTCAAGACCCACCTGGATGTCATCCTGTGCAATCTGCTCTAGGTGACCCTGCTCTGGCAGGGGGGTAGACTAGATGATCTCCAGAGGTCCCTTCCAACCCCTGCCCTTCTGTGATTCTGTTAGACTTCCATTAGTATGAAAACATGCTGCTCCAGTGCTGGATTGGACTTGCCAGCCATACCCTTCTGTGACTGTGTGGCAGCTGGCCATATGTGTTGTCTTACTCTGCTCAGAGCAGAGCTCAGGGAGGCAGTGGTGAAGGGTGGCAGCTGTTTTCATTAGCAGTCCCTGCAATGTCATACACAAGCTTGAACCACAGAGAGCAGTAGTGGGGAAGTAGGAGCGTGTGAGAGAGGAGAGATGAAACTTCTTCCTGTCTGCAGGAAGAGAAGCCAGGCTGAATGTCAGATGGCTCAAAGGAGCTCATACTGGGTGGGTTGTTCTCTGGAGGGCCTAGCAAGGGCTACTTCATTCCTTAGTTTTTAGGAGGAAGCATGGTTAAAGAGCTCAGATGTTTGATAGCTCAGACTAAGCATAGTAATAAATAGGAAAGAGGGCGGGGGGGGGGGGGTGTGTGTGAGTGGGTGTCATCTCCACCACTTTTGCGCTCAATATAGGATTGTTGAGGCAAACCAAGCTGAAAAAAGCCTATCAGTTTACCATACCTGTGCACATTCACTGTTTTCCACACTGTGTTTCTATCATAAGTAGTACCCTCCTTATCATCAAAATCCCCCTCTCCCTGTACATAGCTCCAATCCACTGTGTCCTAGGGACTGCTGGGATGTTTGTCATGATTGGTCTGGAGTTTGAGGAGCAGAAGCTGTATGGCACATAATAAGCAACAACAGCCAGGAGAACGTGTCTTTCTGTGCCTTGGATCTTGGATGTCCCTAGACAGAGAACCCAAAATTGAGGTGACCAAACCCACAGACTAGTTTGGAAATACTTTCCATAAGGTCTTTGCATTTAGTTTCCTTGAGGCAGAATGGACACAATTGTGCCGTCCCCCTTCACAGCGTGGTTGTGGAGCTGTTTGTATTTCTAAATAACTTCAGCACCACGACTCGTATATTAAGTTACTTGGGCGTGACTCCTTTGGTCTGCTGGATGCTCAGACATTGTGTGAAAAGCAGTACAGCTACTTTGATGGAGTAGATTATGCACGTGTCTGTGAGACAGATTCTCTGAAGTTGTCTTGTCAGTAATTGCCACAACAGGAGGGGATGTCTGAACTACATTTATAGGCCTGTTTTCAGGAGTTTGTCAAAACAGAGTTTCATCCCACTTGGAAGTGCTAAGACTTACAAGCTTGTTTTGTTGGGTTTTTTCTTTTTTATCTTTTCTTTTTTTCCCAAAAGCA
This sequence comes from Zapornia atra, assembly GCA_013400835.1. Classification (NCBI taxonomy): domain Eukaryota; kingdom Metazoa; phylum Chordata; class Aves; order Gruiformes; family Rallidae; genus Zapornia; species Zapornia atra. The sequence continues at coordinate 596,529 of VZTU01021246.1, read as the reverse complement.
GATGGAAAAAAAAAAAGAAAAGATGAAATCCCAACATTTTTTTATGAAATAAATATTTAGGCATATGGAAAGGTTTTCTTTTGACATCGTAGGGATGTTTAATTTCAGAGATTCTGAAACACTGCATTTTCTTTTTTCACATCTCAACTGCTAAATGACTCAAAATATTACAGCTTTTAAAATGGAACACAAACTGGTACATACTCTTACCTGACTAAGATTAAACATGTAAGTGATTCTTGGTAAAAGTGGCAATGAAATTCATTCAGATTTCCTGCAAATTATTTCTACTGCAGTGGGTTGGGGTGTTTTTTTGTCTGGCTTGTTTTGATTTGGTTTGGCTTTTTTTTAAAATAATCTTAGTTGAGGAACTAACTTTTTAAAAAATTCTTCACACAATGTTTGGAACTGAAAAAGTTCATTAAAAATATTCCATCTGAAAGGCATTCAGCCCTTCTGGAAGGGCTCCCTTGTCAGACTATGTTGAGAGCATCAGATATCACGGTCTTTGGAATCGGAATAGGGAACTGGCTGGGAGGTATTTGTCATGAATTTCAAGTAGTTAGCATTTAGACTGAAAAACCAAAGCACTAGGAGAATGGTAGAGAAGGACACTTCAAAATGTGATGTCAGGGATGAGAAGAGCACCCCGATTTTTCCTTTATCCCGTCTTTCTTCCCAGAGGATCCACATGTACAAACATTTTCTCTCTTGGTCTCACTTGAAAACCTTCAGGACATTCAGATGTGTTGTATGTATTCCTTTTAGCTAATTTATACGCTGCAAGCTATCGTGGCACTCCAGAAGTGATTCAGTGCTCAGGCAGTAAGAATATTACTTATCTGACCAATTGCAATTAAGCTACACTGTTTGAATTTGGAACATAGAGTGCATTGAAGCCGTTTATGAAAGAATGCAAACAATTTAACAATCATAACTGGGAAACAAAAATAAACAAAACCAAATTCAAAGCAATGGCCCTCTGGTCATGGACAGAAGCTGAATTTGTTGGCTGTCTTATCTGGCACAAGTTAGTTGCTCAGCTGTACATACAGACATTGTCCACCAGGATTTGGTTTGGGAGCCAGGAACTCATTGCTAGGCCTTCAGCTGGTAATGACCTTCCATCATTAAAGATTTCCCTAATGGAAATTGCTAACATTTAGAGAGCTTTTATGGAATCTTGCTTAGTATTTAATAGAGAATTTGAGCCTTCCTAGGAGAATCTCTTTCCGTTCTGTATTTTTAGAAACCCATTGTGTAGACTGCCTATCAAATTTCTGTAGAACCCTATTGAGGTTTTCTCCACTGCAGTCCTATAGGGTTGTTCTGAAAGGGCTAGGCTGTACACTGTCTTCTGTGACACGTTCCCCTTCTCCTCTTAAGCTACACAAGTCATTTTCTGTTCCTGGTAGGTCAGATTGAAAGCTTGTGCTGAACGGCAAAGCTCCTGTGATGTGGTATCCGTGAGGCATCAGTGAAGCTATGCCTGTTTCTAAAGGTGACAGAGCTGTCCCAGTCAATTTGTTTCTCTGCTATCTCTCCTATGCCATCCACTAGTATGGAAGCTAATTCTTGTTCACCAATCTCTGCAGGGAGACAGAAAAATGCAAATAGTGGCAATTGGACTTCAACCTCTTTCTACCCTTGCAAATCATAAGTAGCATTACAGGTGCCCTGCATTTTGCAGCAGCAGTCTCCAGTGCTAGAAGTAAAGACGTTGGGTTTCTAGAAAGCGCTTGGCAGAGCGTGGCCAAGGAGGGGAGCCAGAATGTCAAGAAAGTAAGAGAAACAACAGCAGTCAGGCAACAAGATGCAATTAGGGATTTCTGGATGCTTGCGTGGGCCTGTCGCTGGTGTGTATTACTGTCTTTCAGAACTAGTTAATTAAAGCTAAATGCAGATCACCACCTCTCCTTTCTCACCTGCTCTGTTTTTCCTGCTTCCACCTCCTCTCCTCTTTTTTTTCCTCCCCCTCCCCTTCCCCCCGAACTAAAGGTATTGGTTTGCTACACTGACTAAAGTAGTGATTTGTTCTTAGCTAGTTGCAGATCTGTCTAGGGAACCTGAAGCAGAAGCAGCAAGAAAGAGGTCTAAATTTATTTAGCTTCTTGTAATCCACCTTTATGTGGCACGCGCTGCCTCCCCTTTGTACTACCTAAAGAACTGTATAAAAGGAAACAGATTGCACTTGAGTAGATTTGGGAACGAGTCACGGATGTTCTTCTAATAAGCTTTTCCTCATGTTGATCCCACCCAGGAATCAGCTGGGCTCAGCACTTTGGGGAGCACCCCATGGCGTCTCTGGGGTGCTATGGGGTGGGAGGTAACAAACTAGTCACTCGGCAGAGACTGCAGTCACTGGGTGGTTGCTGCAGTGTGCTGTACCAGAGAACAAGGAGCAGGATGGCCACCAAGGTACAACAGCCCAGAGAACAAGGAAGAGGCAGGAGTGTTCTCTAAAACATGTGCCTGGCTTTTAAGAAAACCTTGTTATGTCTTCCTTCTTTCACTGAGCAGCCTCTCTGGCCCAGTGGTTAACATATGGCACCTGGGAAATGCTTGCATCAGTTAAATATTGAATGTTTTAGACTCTTGATTATTGCAGGAACATCGTATTCCTCAGGACTTTCAACTGTGGTAAAATGTCATGTCGGTGTACTGGGACCTGAGAGCACCATTCAGAACAAGGGAAAGATCCCATTTGTTCCCAAGGTACTTCTGTGGACTTTAAAATATTTATAATCGCTTTCTGCTTGGACAATTTTACAAAAAAAAAAAAAAGTCAACTTTTGCTAAGTGTTAAACAAGAACTATTTTAAGAACCTTTCAAAAACTGTAGAAGCATTTTTGTGCAGTACGTGTTTATGAAGGTGTGTGGCTACAAGCAGCATCCGCCGGCCACGGTTGCTCTGTGTGTTCCCTCTCATCCTCAAAGTGCAGCACCAGCCCTGAGCTGAAACCCAGCTCTGCCAGTGCAGCCTCCCTTGCTTCCCCAGCTATGGGTTGCCCTTCTCAGCCTATGTTATCCTGGCACTCTCACCCCAATTATTCCTCGCATGAGAGATCAATCCCCTGTGTTCAAGAGGATAGGTAAAAGCTAGCATATGCTGTTTTCACTGGTGACATTAGCTAGGTTGTTAATGCTGGGATTTGAGAAGCATTGACGAAGATGTTGCTTACAACCCATGTGTGAGCCACCCAATGTCCCCTTTTTTCTTGCAGATGGAGAAAAAAAAACTTTCTGACTTGACAGCATAAAAAGAGGGCTTTTTTTTTTTTTTCCGGGGGGAAAAATTATATAGAATTATGTCACATCAAGAAAAACACAATGATTAAAATAACTTGCTATGAATATTCATTCTCAGCTTGGCAGATGGATGAAGTGGGCTGAGCATTTGCAGAATATTGCTAACTGAGCTCTCTTCCAGAGAATAACATTTCAAAAGAATTTCCGATTAGGTCTGTTGGCCAAAACTAGAAAGGATTTTTCTCTTCCTTTTTTTCTTTCTTTGGCATTCTGAGCTTCCACCTTCCTGCTGAAATGAATTTCTCTCTAATCACAATTTTGGAGACTTCTGAAGCCTCACACTGAGGCCTTCCAGATGGGTTCATTGCAATGGGAAGAGAAATATTCATTATCATTATTATTATGATTACTATTATCATTCTTAACTCTTACATTACATTGTCATAATTTGTCCTGAAGGATCTCAAGCTGGTTTACAAACAAGGTTTATTTCCTCTAACCACTAAAACATGGTCACCTCTGAAGAAGGACACAGCATTTGTTGAAGAGCTTTGTGCTAAGTTGGGGGGGGAAACCTTGACGTTTAAGAGATACTTTGTTAGAAACAGTGAAATGTCCCAAACTGGAGTTTAGCTGCGTTTTTACCCAAGGCATGGTGGAAGATTGCCTGGACACAGTAACAAGCAGCAGGGGTAGCAGGGTTGTACCTGCTTTGAATGTCACAGTGCCCCCTAGTAGCAGTTTTGATTATTAATCGGTACTGGCCATAAAGGAACATGGCTTTTTATCACAGCACTGAGACTGCTCCATGTTCTGTCTTAAACCTTTTTTTTTTTTTTTAAAGAAAAAAAAAGTTTGTGAGGAAGAATGTTTAATGAAATGCTCTTGTGCTGTCTTATTTTATTTGGTGGTGGTTTGGAACCAGAATGGGAAAAAAAATCAGTTTTTCAAACCTGAAATATTTGGAGTTTCTTAACTCTTATTTAAATCGGAAGCTACCCTGCTGTTGTGCATAACTTGGAGCTGTCTAGTCTGGGAGGGTTAGCAAGCAGCCCAGCAATGCCAGTGTCCCTCCAGTCACGCACCTTACGCTGAGAGTCAAGTGGAGAGATGGCTTGATTTGCTGTGACAGATGTAGCCAGCCCCTGTCTTCCTTGCAGGCTAGTGGAATCCCCACCAGGTGATTTGCCCAGCATACAGTGGCTGCTTTGTTGTGTAAGCTGGTCATGGATTGTCCAATGCTCTAGCTTGCACCCTGCATGGTGCTTTTTATGATTTTAAAATTTCTTTAATGAATGCTGCAATACTTGTGAGCTGAGTAGGCCAGTAGCTCCTTAAAGGAGGATAGGTCTCAGGTATCACAGTTCAGCATTGTTTCTCTATCTCTTCCTGGTTGTGTCACGTGTCCCATCCTCTGCTCCCCATCATTTTTTTAAAGAGTAGTTTGGACTGGAAGGGACTTCAAAAACCATCTGGTTCTGGCCCCCTGCCATGGGCAGGGACACCCTCCACTAGATTAGGTTGCCCAAAGCCCCATCCAACCTGGCCTTGAGCACTGCCAGGGAGGGGCAGCCACACGTTCTCTGGGCAGCCTGTTCAGAGCCTCACTGCCCTCACAGGGAAGAATTTCTTCCTTATATCTAATCTAAATCTGCCCTCTTTTTAGTTTGAACGCATTCTCCCTTGTTCTGTTGTTTTTCTGTAGGACCCCTTTAAGTATTGGGAGGCCGCAATTATGTGTCCTCAGAGCCTTCTCTTCTCCAGGCTGAACACGCCCAACTCTCTCAGCCTGTCTTTATAGGAGAGGTGCTCCAGCCGTATGTGATTGCAAGAGGACATGCCTAAGTTTGCTTTCCAGAGCTGTTGATAGAACTAAGCAGCAGGTGTGAGGCAAATCTGGAGGCATGTGCTGTTTTGGGTAGACAGAATATGTAGAGAAAATATGACCATTCTGGAAAAGGGCAGAGAAATGCATGTCTGTAAGGGAAAGAGGAATGCAGCAAGCAGGACTGTGCTTCAGAGTGATTTGTTACTGTCCCAACAATAGCTCTTGTTTCTACTGAGCGTGATCTCTCCTGAGAAGAGGAGGAATCTAATCACGATGATTGATAATTCCTTCAGAGGTTCCCCAGTAGGTATCAGACTTACAATACAGAAAACTGCTCTCTTCTGGGAGAGCAGATAGGAGCGAAATGCTCGATATGTGTGCTGCTCCAGAGGGTCCCTCAACTCACTTCAGGTTCAGCCCTTGAACCAGGATGTTTCATTGCTTTGGAGAGTAGAAACAATTGTTTGAGGGCCATCCAAAGAACGCCTCTGGCAGGTTGATGTGTGAAAGCCAGTGCTCCGGTTTAATAAACTCAGTACCACTTGTACACCTCCCTGGCAAATGGATAGTGACACGCAGTGACCAAGCTTTGCCAGCAGTGTTGCCCGAGGCTTTAATTGCTTTGCACATAAAGTTATTTATCTCCACATCAAGAGGGTTGAGACCACATTTAGGGAGTAATTACAAAGCTGCCAGAGGGACTGGTGTTTGCCATGCCAGCCAGGCTGTGATTTATCGGTTCTGCTTGCATTTAGAAAGTGAGCTTTCCCCTCACCTCTTCCCTTCATCCTCTGTATCATGGCTAAAGGCATCCATATCCCCCAGTTCCCTCCTATACTATCAGTGTGGAATATATTGGGCAGCTGTAAAGAATGGAAAAATGTGAGTTTAGTTCTGAACATTGCTCTTACTCCTGTACTCTTGAGGGGGTTTTATGCCTTTTTTATTTCTTTTTTTCTCTTTTTTTTAATAAAGAAATTGTTATTAGGATTTTCAGTGAGATTTCATGATATTTAGGGAGACGCTTTCTTTGCATTCTACGGGCTCTTGGTTCAGCTATACCTTTTATAGCAACAAATTCTTATCTTGCCGTAGAAGGTCTGAAATGCCTCTGTCATTGGGGTTTTTGTTTGTTGTTTCCTCATGAAATGTAAGGAAAGGCAGTGCACTCAGCCTCAAGTCTTGCCTGTCGTGGTCTTCTGTTCCTACCTGTGCTCCCTATATCCAACTCCAAGTGTCCTGCAGTCTTGGCCTACATCCCCCCCTTGCTAATCTAATCCTTAATTTGTTTGTTCCTTTTTTAATTTGGCTTTCTGTACACCAGTTCTCAAATATTTCTCTGCATAATCTGAATCTTGGTGTCATCAGAGATCCTTTGATTCCTAAAGACCCAAATCTTCTGCTAATCCAATGGATTTTTGGGGGCTGGAATGAAAACCTTGCCCCAGCAGAAGTGTGATGTTAGGGCCTCCCCTAAAATAGTGCAAAAATCATAAAATGCAGGGATGAAGGGGGCCTGACTGACTATTCTGAATATTTACCTTATTTTTCCAATGAAAAGACTCTGATGTCTGCCTAGGTAGCATGCTGTAGTGCTGTGCCATCCTAAGGGCTGAAAACTTTTTCCTAATTTCCAAATCAAATCTTTCATTTTATATGCTGTACTCATTTCTTTCTCCCTTTTTTCCCCCTTTTTTTCCCTCTACCCCCAACTGCTGTGGACACAGAATATCCTTTTTGTATTAAGCTTCCATATATTCAAGGCCTGTTACTTCTGTAGTCTTCTCTTTTCTAGATTAAAATTAATGCGGTTTTGCCAGCCTTTCTTCATGGGTGATGTTTTCTAAAGATTCCCCCACACCTGTTCTGGATTTATCCTGGTTCATTTGTCTTTCCTGAAGTTTGCTGCCTAAAACTGGGCAGTAGTTCTCTGGCAGTAGTTCTCCAGCCGAGGTTCCTCCATAACTGTATGCATCTTTCAAATGACACCTTCCACACCTTGGACGTTTTTCTTCTCTTAATGTGGCATGTGTTTTCTTTACAGCATTCCTCTGCTGGTTCCGATTTAGTGTGTGCACTGCTATATTCTTTGGGTTGTTATTGCAGGTCTTCTTGCTAACGAATCACTTGAGTGGGCATTCTGGGGGTATTTCCCCTCTTAGATGTAGTGCTTGATAGCATTCTGTCAAGTTTCACATTGTTTGTTTTAGACCACCTCTTGTTTTCCAAGATCAGTTTGAACTTGGTTCCTCTTCTCCTGAGGGAGAATAAGAATAGCATCTCTCAGCCCAGGGTTTCTCACCACATGCGGAGAACCACTGAGTATCAGCAGTGTGACCTCCACCTTGCTGTTCCCCCAAAATCTTACGTTTGCAAAGTCATTGTAATAAAGAATAAATAGGAGATAGTCCAAAATGGAATCAAGGTAATTTTGTATTTTCCCTGTTTCTCTGGGTTGGCCTCACTGAGACTGGGTTTAGTTTTGCTTTGTAGCTCAAATAACTTCTTCAGCCTGTCCATTCAACTGTACTGTTTTGCTTTAAGGGTTTCCTCACTTAATTTTCTAGATTCACATTTATGTTTCTTATTCAGAAATGCCTTTCTGACTCCTGATTTTTTTTCCCCTTTGTCTTTATGCATTAGGATAGGGATTTAATCCTCGTTTCACTTCTGATGTTTTGTTTTCAACTGGCTTCATTAGTTTTACTATCCCCTGTCAAAAGATTTAGTTCCTTGCTTCTGTGTTGGTTTGGGGTTTTTGTAATTTATTTTGGGGTGTTTGGAATTCATGAAGGACATTGAGCCTGTTTGTGAAGGTGGTCATTGTTTTTCAGTGCATCAACAACAATTGCTTTGCTAAACGGACTTTAGTCTTTCATGTCAGATTGCACTGAAAATAGTCTGTCTGTGAGCTCTGGAGTCAGCTGTTCTAAGTGATAATTTATTTAACACATCAAGAAATTATTTTTCTAAACTGTCACCCAACATGACACCTGACTCATTTTTGTAAGCAGATAACCAAAGTCATCCACTTTTTTCTGCCTTATTAGACTGATTACTGCTTTGATGTTCATCAACATTATGCATTTAGTATTTTTCTGTCCTCTTGTTAAAACGGATGATGATGTAACCCTGCTAGTATACTGATATTTTTATATTTGGGATTTTTGGAGCTTACTTTATGAACACCTCAAAACGTTAACTCTCTGGATTCTGTGGGGGTACAGCACCCTCACCTCTAAAGCTTAGTATGTCCTTCACGTACAGTTTGAAGCCAAAGATTATGTTCTTCCATTGATCTTTGCCATTTCATTAGGCCTTATTATAGTAAGGTTTTCTTCCATTATCCCCCGTTCTCATTTACCCATTATTACTCAGAAGCTTCCGCAGCGACGTGTTACACACATGATTGTTTTTAGTCTTGGCCCAGAGCCTAATTTTATTGAAATTCTGTGTCAGAAGCTCTGTTATTTTTTTAGAATTAATTTCTGTAGTTGTAACATTTCTCAGCTTGGCTTTAGCTGAAGTTTCTGTCCTATCCTCTGCTCCCAGATAACAGTTATCTGTCTATTACTGACATCCCTAGCAGATGTCTTTGTCTGACTTGAGCGCTCCTTAGCACCTTCCAGCTTTCCTTAGCTCTGAATTTAAGAAAATTCCCTCCAAACCATATTAGTTTTCAGAAGTGCAGTTGGGGTCTGCTGTAGTTAAGATGGAACCCCTCCTGAGCCCACCCTGCCTGCAAACACAGCGTGTTTGCCTGAAGTTCCTGCATTCCTAACAACGTTTATACCTTTTCTATCTATTTGAACTTCTCCTTCCTACAGAGTCCCTGTGATTCCAGCCATCTCTGCAAGATAATATGGTGCCTGCAAAAATAGTTCAAAGAAATGTTTTGTAGAAACTCAAGTGTATTTTCAGTGTAATTTTCGAGGGTCTCTTTCTCTTACATCACCACCTATAATTGCTATCAGAATCTGTCATGGCCAAGGACCTCTCAGCTGTGTTCCTCGCATGTTGGCCTAAATGCTTCTAGGGTGCTGCAATTCTGCTCCCTCTAAGCAAAGTACTTAGTCATCATCCAGAGCTGGGCTGGATTCTCCTGCCACTGCAGCCTCTCCGCATCTTGCAGCTGGGAAGTTTCTGAAGTAGCATTCTTCTTCAGAAGTGGGGGTGCAAAATTGGAAGGATGATTCTGTGACTGAAAGAATCAATTTAATGGATTTTCTTCAGTTCAGCCTTATTCCATGCTGCTCCGAGGACAAGGGTCTGCGCGGGTGGGGGTGGGGGGGTGATTGCACGCCTTTCAACTATAGCTCCTCCTTGGGGTGGCCCTTTGGTTTTGGAAGCTGTGAGGTACTGAAAGTCACAGAGGTGGTCAGAAATTTGAAGATCATTGAGAAATTGACGGTCTCACTTGGTTCCCATTCCTATGTTGGTGGTTGGGTTTGGGGTTTTTTTTGTGGTTTGTGGGTTAGAGGGGTTTTTTTGTTGTTGGAGTTTTGGGGGTTTTTTTGGGAGGGGGTTGTTTGGTTTTTTGTTCTTTTCTGGGCGAGGAGAGGAGGTCCCCCATTGTTTTTACCTACAGTTACGGGAAATTGTTCTGTATTGTCAGTACATGGCAATCTCTTGTCTGCTGCTTCCTTCTCTGACTACTGTATTCCCTCTGTGGTTTCTCCCTCTGTTCCCTCCTTCCTCTGCCCAGTTTTTGTTTTATTCCTGCCCTTTGCTGCATAGTTTCCCTGAGGTGTTGCCAGCATGGCTGAGGGACTTGGCTGTGTCCTGCTTGGGGGACTCTTGCAACTTTTAGTATTGAGGCCTTTATTTTAGGGAGAGCAGTAGAGCAGCCTCTTCAATTGCACCTCTAACTACTCGTCCCAAAACCTTTTTTCACTCTTTCTTCAGTGGTTTTCAGCTGGAAATTTCCTGTCAGGCACCACGGTCCTTGCCATGTGCTGCTACTGTAGGAACTAAAAAGGGTTACTGTATGGGGATGAGGAAGGCCCTAGGGAAGCAGATATGACGGATGCATTGGTGGATAGGCACTCTACACCCAGATAAAAATTGACTGCGAATGTGTCAAGGTCAAAAGAGTTGCTTTGCTGAAAAATGAGAGGTTATATCTATGCCACTATTTGCAGATGCTGTAGATATTAAGCTGATGTCTCTAAATGAACCCTTATCTGCAATCCTAGGTACTAATGTAAATTGAAAAGAAAAAAAAATGCAGCAAGGCAGCGATTATAATGAGGAATATGAACCAAAATGCAAGAGAAAAACACATCTGTATTTTGAGGTGCTGGAAACAGGGATTCAGAGCTCAGTATTAACGCTAAATCGTTTCCATGCTCTCATTTTTCTCTGCATTTCTCAGGCATTGTGAGTATAACATTTGTCAGTGTAGCCTTAGGCTAACCTGGCACCAGTAAACCTGGTGCAAACACCAAACACCCATCTTTAATCTGGTTTATGGGGAAACTCAGCAGCACTGTCGTTGTCTCCCTGTCTCTGGAAACTGTCAGGGATAGGATGGGAGAAGCCAGTTGCTCCAGTCATTAGAGAATGGGTGGCAGTTGCAGGTCTGCCACTGACATCCTGAAGTGCCCTTGAAAACATGTTCCCTCTCTGGTTTTCTATTTCCTCTGCTTATAGTAAGGGAAGGATCATTCCTGACAGCTTTTGAGCTCCATTTTGGAAATCTTTGAAAGCAAAGTGTTCAATGCATGCAGAGCACTATTTTTACTATTTATCAGCTCATAACTGGGCCTCTCCTTTCACATAGGTACATAAGTCTCATTTTTTCTGTGATCTTTGCCCCCTTGATGACTTAACGCTCTTTCTCTTTTGGCTCCTACAGCTTTGTTGGACCATGAGATGTATTATTCAAATGCCCTCACACTCCTCTTATTGCTAATTATATATTAAAGAGGTTCTGACTTCATTTTTGCGCACTACAGAATCTTAGTCCAGCCATGACACTGACAGAGAGGGCTGCCGGAGCTCAGAGAGAACTTGTGCAAATGGCACTTCTCTTTTCGGACTGTCAGTCTTAATGGAATATTTGATGAGCCGGTAATAACCCTAGCACTCCTTATCTGCAAAGTTGGGGGAGAGAGAGAGACTTGTACCAGCTTTCATTTATTAATACGTGTTTGCAAACAGGACATTTTCCATAGAGTGTTTTCCGGTGAGGGATGGCACTTCCCACCAGCTTGGTCCAGGTAGATCATGTCAGGCAAAAGAGGCCTCGTTGCTATTTTGTGTGGGCTTCGTAGGATCACAGTAAAAATTGTTTAGAGGGATGCCAAAAGCTCATCTGCCTTATCCTCTGCCCCCATGTGCAGAAGTGCTCAGGGTGTCCTGCTGCTAATGTGCAAGTGTTGGGTTGGATATGTCTGTAAGTTACTGTAGTTTGAAACATGCAGGGCAGTTTTGGTTGCAGTATGCGCTGCTTATATATAAATTCAGATTCAATGGGTCTCAAGTCCAGAAGAGGCTCTTGTACCATCCAGACTGGCCACCAGTAGTTTCATAGATCGGTGAATTTTACTGGTTCTGAATTGAGTCCTTTGGCTTAGACTTGAAGCTATGGATAGGGTGCATTCAGAAGTAATTGTGGAGCGTGGCACGTTCATCAGATTTTGCCTGATCATTTTTGGTCTTTTGATATGGAGGATTGTGCTATTTATTCCTCTGCCAAAGTGTGAATTTAAGAACCCAGTTTTAGCCACAGGTTTTGGTAATCTTGGGTGCTCTTTGATTTTGTGTCTGATGAACATCACCAGCTGGTGAGCTACTGTGGGGATGGATGTGGTATAAGGCCCCAAAGACAGAAAAATTGCAGAATCCAGTGACATACTGAACCACGGGTGAGTCTTTGGTCTGTCACCTGCTTTTGGAAAATCTGCTCTAACACATGAATTACCCTGTATCTTGCATGTCAAGGAATCAGGATACCACAGGCAACTGTCTTGTAATACCATGAAATGCCAGAGGCTAGAGCAGCAAATTCTCTTAAATTCATTTTATTTCTAAGGTAAGTTATATCTTCCTTTCTCTAAGCTTTATTTCCTTCCCCCATCAGCCTGGCACAGATTACACAATGGCTGGGAGAGTTTATGATGCCTGGACTGCCAGGGCAGTTACATTGTGGATGTTAGAATTTATGCCTGTGTAGAAAATTGAGAGGTGAATTTGGAATTTAGAGCTCAGCTTCCTCACAACGGGGGGAAGGTTTTTGATCTCGAAAGCATACAGTGAGGCCATTTTCTACCTCAGAGTCACAGACCAAAACAGCCAAAATATTTTTCATGTTCAGAACACTGCACATACTTTGGCATCCAAGGGAACAGGTGGGAACAACAGCTCTGTCACACTGCAGTCAAAAATCCCTGTTCCATACTGTACTGAATACAGAGGGACACCACCACCTCCAGCTTTCTCGGAGTAGGTCAGTGCTGTTTCTGCGAAGCATTTTTCATTAGGGACAATTGTTTGTTTGTTTAAATTTATAAATCTATTTTCTTTTTATTTGTTTACTTTGTGTACTTTGGCTTCTTTGTTGTATCAAAATAGCAAGTAAATAGTAAACCACATACACCTGATAGAGAGCAACGGAGTTAATGAAATATTAATATGACATAAAAGTCAAAAGAATGGATCTAAACAAGATATTCTGAGATTATCGCAATGAAACACTTGAATGTTCAGCCATCAGACATTTCACCAAAGTTGACAGTTTCCATAGAGAGGTCTGATTTTGATTAAAAAATGGAATCAAAACAGTTCTGGCAGTTTTTGGCATTATCTCCAACAGTTTTGATGATTGATCTGTTAAATTTCATCATGACCTTTATCCATAAGGAGGAGGGGCTCCCTGACCTGACAGACAGTGCCCTCCTTAGGTGTGCAGAGTGCCTGTCTCTTAATGCAACTCCTGACGCTGACCACCTTGATCGCATCACGTATATTTCCCCTCGAGGCCTTCCTGTCGCTGCAAGAGGAACAGTCATTGTGGCACGCCTTTTTTAATGCCTTGTTTTGTTTTGTTATGAAAATGGCAGTGAATATATAGTTGCTTGTGTATGCCTTGTGTTGCTGAGGTGCAAAGGAGTATGTTGCTGATGTATTCATGTGCGAGTAGTAGGCTCCAAAACAAGCTGCTTAGTTCTCTTTATCAAAAAATGAAAGGCTTTTGAAAACAGTTCTTTTCTTAATATGAAGAGAACTACCTCTGCTTGGTCTGCTTCCTACTAACCCTTCCCATCCTTAACAGAGGTCCTGCATCTGCTGGCATGTTTTCAGGGCTTGGGAGCTCTTGTCACATTTACAGGAAGAGGGTAGGCATATGTAGACTTCAGGAGAAACTAGAGCTGACTAAGTGGGTGTTGCTGGGTTTGTTTAAAACACTGAGCCGTAGTCTAGGACACTTGTGCCACTGGCAACTTGCGGCACAACAGTTTGTAGCATTGTGTATTTGTTGTAGGAGATGCCTGCCAGGTTGTGCCGAGGCAGCGTTTGCAGAGGAGGCCCTCAAGGAGCAGGCCAGCAGGTGTGTGGTGCTTTAGCAGGATGTAGTTTGTGACTGCTTTTCTCATTCAATAAAGATCAAGCCAAATGTTAGAGAGGCCGTTGGTGGTTCTGTGTCATTGATGGTCTGAGCAGCTGTAAAATGAATGGAGAATTCAGGTGTGGCTGCTGTGGAGCTGGCAAGAAAACGCTCACCATGTAGACCTGAAAATGTTCTCTTCTCTCTGCCAGCTTGCAACAAAAAGAGTGTTTGTATTCAATGGTAGATGGCATGTCTTAAGTTGAAATAGAGACACTGTGGGCTGAATTTGTGTCTTCTCAACCAGGTTTCCTTAGTGTTATGTGTTGAGTTTGTAAGAGGGGTAAGTGCCACATTGTTCTTCCTTGGTCACAGCCTTGAAAGGGACGAGCCTCAAAGACCTTGCACCTACAGGACTTCCAGGGCTACTGGAAGTGCCTCTGGCACTCAGTAGACTCAACCTCCTGCATGACTTGCAGTGTTGTCACTGTAACTTCTAGCTGTTTCACTGATTACTCCAAATCATAGAATCATTAAGGTTGGAAAAGACCTTCAAGATCTGCTAGTCAAACTGCCCCCCTACCACCTATATTACTAATATAAGATGATTTATTGCCTTGTTGCTGCTTGTGTTCTCAACTTTCTTCTTACCACCAAGACTTTATCAATTAGAGTGGGCAACTGGAAGATCTAAAATGTATCTGTTTCATTAGTCCTTATTTGTGCTGTCTAGGCATTCTTCTCACAACATGAGTTTCTTGACATCACCATTTTCTTACATATTGTAAAATAACTGGCAGTGATCCGTTTTTTATTCCCAGTGGTTTCTGTTCTGTCATAAGGATTTCCGGGTGCCTGCCACAATAGTATCTGTGTTCTTCTGAATACCTTCTGATGGTGTTTTCCTTAAATTGTTCAAACAGGGCTTGTTACGGTGCTTGGAGGTGTCAGCTTGGATGTCTGAGCCAAATGGAAGTGTGGCTGTCTTGCCTTTTTAGTTGGCTTATTCACCCCAGACCCAAAAGCATTTTGGTATTAAATAAAATGTTCTCCCTGCAGTAAAATGTTTTGCAGCCCTTTGGGATGAAGTATGCCTTGCAAATGAATGATTATAATAATAGTAGTAAATAGAGGTGATAGTATTTTGGTGTTTACTACTTGTATGGACTTTGCCTGGGCAAACAAGGGCCACTCGGGACTGAAAGTGAAAAAGTGCAAACGATGGTTGGGCTGTACAGTTTTCTCTGATACCAGTGTGTTATACTTGGTTCCCTGACTTCAAGTGGAAAAGTCAATGTTGAAATCATCCTACACTCTCACACGAAGTTCCACTGGATTTATGCTGGTGAGAGCAGATTTTGGCCCCTTAGATGAAGCCCAAGACAATTACATCTCCATTAAGAAATTAATTCAGAATTAATGCAGTTATTGTGCAGCAATTAAATCCCAAACTGCTGTTAGAAAAACTGAATTATTGAGGTTTGCCATTTAAGCTGTAGCTTGTGCGGACATAATGAACTGGCCTTTTATATTACACGATAAACCTCATGTTCTTAATAATCACTTGGAATTGACTTCATGTAAATAACTAGTACAGCTGCTGCAATCATCTCCTGAGATGGTGCTGCTGTCTTGCCAGGATTTTTCTGGTTGCTGCCTTCTTTTTTTTACTGTGTAGTTACTACAAAACCAACCTGCACGATCTCCTAGCAGCTCAATTAATACCTTTGCATAACTTCTAAAGAGCTCTTTATAGATATAACAGGTTGCTTATTGTAGGTTAAAAATGTACCAATTGAAATTGAGTGTTGCCGTTATTATTGTTGATGGAGTTTTTCCAACTCTGCAAGAAGAGATGTATAAATTACATGGTGGTTAAAGCTCAATAAATACGGTTTTGCAGTAGAGCAGTTTGTATTTAATCTTCCATACAGGGGCTGGTCCAGTAACCCAGTGAGTGATGGCTCAAAGGCGTGTTCATGTGTGTAGCACCGTACGTACATTTTTAAAGGTGCCCAAGGGACTTAGTGCCCTGTGGCTTCTGGCCATCTAATTCCCTTCGTTACCTTTAACAATTGAGTAATCTCAGGAATAAGTCCAGGTTGTCAGTGCATTTCTCTCTGGCTGGCTTGTTTTTCCTGCAAGGGTACTAATAGCTGCTACTGGTTCCCAAGCAGTAAGGTGCAGAGATGGCGTTACAACTTTGACTATACAGATGGAAGGATGCAAGATCATCATCTTTCCTGCCCTATGATACTGTTTTTACTTCTCTGCTTGGAACAGAGAGGCTAAGGACTGAATGTCAGACAGCAAAATCAGTGGAAGCAGCTGGAAGTTCAGCTCTTTTCAGTTGCGAGCCATTAATTTACGAGCTTCAGTGTGCACTGGAAAAATCTCTCAACAGTCCTATTTTTTGAAAACTTCAGCCGTTTGACTCATGTTCAGATGTGTGAAAATGAATATAATGGCTCTCCTATGTGAGAAGGAAGCCACATTTGGTAGCACATCTTTTGTGGTTCTCTAGCAGGTAGTAGCAGTGTACATGCAAGGAAGAACCAGCATCACCTCTCTCCCTACATTTCCTCTTCCTTGCTTTCGTGTCCTGCGGCAGCAATGTCACCGGACACAGTCTGGACCTACCTTACATCACTGTATTTTTGCAGAAGAACATCAATTATTAGTTTTCTGCCTCCTGTTCTGTTCTCTGAGTCTGGACTCTGGTGAGGGCAGCTGATTCTTGGCACAGCTCTAAGGGGTTAAACACAAGAAAATGAGTCTCCCCTTCAACGCACTCTGCAACCGATGGCTTCTACTCAGTCTCATGGCTTGCCCGTGCTCAAGTGCTTTCTGGAGTTTCACAGGTGCAGCTGTCTGGGAACGTATTTGTCTACAGCGTGACTAAATTATTATTATTTCCTTTCCAGATCAGGTAACTGCATTTGTAACCCCTTTGTCCACCTCTTTCTCAGTCACCTTTTGCTTCTCCCTTCTCTTACTGAGGGTGAAAATTCCCTGAGATGCTGTTCAGCAAGAATTTACAGAACAAGAAACAAATTGTTTCTGGAGAGTGCTATTTACCTTTTTTATTTTCTGCTTTGTTAGCGACGCAGAGGTTTCATTAGCAGGGAACAAAATGAATTCCAGGGACAGCAAGTAATATGCACACAAAT
Organism: Zapornia atra; assembly: GCA_013400835.1. Taxonomy (NCBI): domain Eukaryota; kingdom Metazoa; phylum Chordata; class Aves; order Gruiformes; family Rallidae; genus Zapornia; species Zapornia atra. Next base: position 579,733 of record VZTU01021246.1, on the reverse strand, counting down.
TATATTATAAAAAAAGCACACTAACAACCTTCAAACACAAAAATAACCAAACCCCCAGAAAGAATACAACTGAGCTATCTACTAATAAGGGAGCAAACTGCCTTCTGGATAATAATGCAAGATGGAATTAGCCTGTTAAAAACTTGGGAAATAGCAGAGCTGTAACCAAAACCACAGGGTCACGGTGCCTACCCTGTGCTACGATGTCGAATGCTTTTGAGAATCATAGATGGTTTGGATTAGAAGGGACTTCAAAGATCAAGTTCCAAGCCCCCTGCCATGGGCAGGGATACCTCTCACTGGACCAGGCAGCTCAAGGCCCCATCCAACCTGACCTTGAATATCTCCAGGGAAGGGGCATCCACCACCTCCCTGGGCACCCTGTTCCAGGGCCTCACCACCCTCGCAGTGAAGAATTTCTTCCTAATATCCAATCTAAATCTACCCTTTCCCAGTGTAAAACCATTCCCCCTCATCCTGTCACTCCATGCCGTTCTAAAAAGTCCCTCCCCAGCTTTCTTGTAGGGCCCCCTTCAGGTAGTGGAAGGCCACTATAAGACCTGGAGCCTTCTCTTCTCCAGGCTGAACAACCGCAAGTCTTGCAGCCTGTCTTCATAGGAGAGGTGCTCCAGCCCTCTAATCATCTTTGTGGCCCTCCTCTGGACCTGTTCCAACAGTTCCATGTCCTCCTTGTGTTGGGACTCCAGAACTGGACCCAGTACCCAAGGTGGGGTCTCACAAGAGCGGAGTAGAGAGGCAGAATCACCTCCCTGGACATGCTGGCTACACTCCTTTTGATGCAGCCCAGGATATTGTTGGTTCCCTGGACAGTGAGTGTGCATGGAGTCTCAAGTCCAACTGGAAAGAATGTCCAAAAGATCATTGCCTTTATTTCTTCCAGGGTGTTTGTAGCCATTTGCTCTGGCAGTTCCAATGTAAACTGGTGTTCAGTGGGCACTTCAGGTCCATGGTGACTTAAGTGGAGGCGCTGTATGTCATCTACTGTGTTCAGAAATGTGGGGTGAGCACCAAACTAGGCTAGTGGGGAGTCCTACAGGGCAGGAGAGTATGGCATTGGCAGAGTTCAGTCAGATGGGGGTTCTAGAAATAAAATGTCTACTGTGGTTGTGATTTAGTAGCCTTGCCAAAGCATTTATGAACTTTCTTGAAATAAACCTGACTATTCCTGCTCTTCCTTTCTTTACCCCATGTATCTGCTTCAGGGCAGATATTGAGCTCCTCTACTCTATGGTAGGTGATAGAACTGCTCTGCTTGCTGCGCAGTGGTGAGGGGAAAAGTGTATGAGTGTGTTATCAGAAACACAGCACCTTGGGAACCTACTGGCTCTTTTTATACACAAAGGATAATATCCACCAGTCTGTTGCTGGGGAAAACCCTCCTCCTTGCAAGAGGTTCTAGCTGAAAAGCTTTGAATCTGTACTTAGGATTAAAAAAAAAAAAGGAAAGCAGCCACCTTCAAGCCTGGGGGAATGTAGCTTGTTAGAGCAGATAACTAGGATACTTTTATGAAGTGGATCAAGCCCCCTAACCTCAGGGGAGGAAGTGTGGGGTGTTGATAAGATTGTACCACACAGATGATATTTGGTAATTAGCACTATCTCTAATGTAATCATTTGCTAAGAGGTTTAGCTGGGATGTGACTTACCCAGGAGAGGCACTAGAGGAAAGGGGAAGAAAGGACAGGTGAGAAGAGCAAGATGTAAGTTAGTCTTTGCCCTCCTTTAATACTATCTGTGGATCTCAAAGAGTCTACCCCACTTTTGACAAGTGTGTAGTGGTTCAGTGTCTACTTTGTACTACCCTTTTGTTGTATAGGAAGGAGTAAGGTATAGTAACATTACTGTGGCTAGGCTGCCTGACGTGTGAGAAACTAAGATGGGAATAGAACAAGCTCTCTCCTGAGTGTTAGGCGGTACAGAGATACACTGAACCTGGAAGGTCTGTAAAGGAGACAACTTGTCTTTATATGTCAAAAAAAGTCTGGCCTTAAGAAGATGGTTGTTCTGGCTTTACTAGAAGCATCGTGTCAATCTTATTAGAACCGATAACATGCAACTTCGTCTTCTCTCCTATAGAGTCCCTGTTGAATGTGGCCATATGCCAGTCAAGAAGATTCACGAGGATAGCTTAGTCATTTTCTGAGCAACTGTGATGCTTGTCTCCAAACAGACATGTCCTGTGAGATTCATCGCTGCCATCACTCTGTGGGTTTTGTTGCAGAGATGCCACATAATAATGGCCAGCGATAACACCCTGATTAATTTGGTCTCCAAACTTGCAGGCACTTTTAATATCTGACTTTGTGGGAAAGCCTCTGACACTGAATTTGGAGGAGGTATAACTAGACTCTTGAAAGTTTTCTCCATTTGTAGATTTTATTTCATGCCACAAATTCCTGCTGAGGAGGTGTCATTTTATTTTTCTACCTTTGAAACCTTCTTCAGCCTATCCTGATTCCTAGCTGCTTGTAATATTCTTTCATCCAATACCTCAGCAATCTTTCTTTGCAGATGTTCAGGCTCCTCTATTCACACTTGATTCCTGCAGAGGCCGTTGGGGTAGCTGGTTTCTTCTCTCCTCCTTTCTCAAGTCCAGTTCCCTAAGGCATCGCCTTCTTCTCCAGACAAATAAATGCCTTGAGGCAAGCAGACGTCACTGTTGTAGTCTCGTTTGCATGGGAAGCTGTCAGGCCTGATCTGACCTGCCTTTCCATCAGGATTATAAAGGTGACGGATAGTCAATTTCAGGGATTCATGATCCATTTTAGCACAGCGCTTCACCTTGCAGCTAAGTAATACGGCTGTGATAAAATCAGCCATAATCACTGCATCTTACTCAGCACTGCCTTGGCTGTAAATATTGCCTTCATATAGAAAGGAAAGAGAAAAAAAAAATCTCAAATAGAAGGAGGGAAAAAAAGAAAGATAAAGAGAAAAGGTCTGTTGATCATGACTGACCAGAGTGGTATCTCCTTATCCTGTAGGCTTTCTGAAAGAGAGAAGCAGAGCTTGGAGCTTGTAGACTCCTTACTGTTCAAAGGAGACTGTGGAATGCACACTAAAGCATTCTCTTATTACTCTGGGATGGTTTTGTAGCCAAAGCTAAGCTAGGTCTGGGGTGTACACTGCTTGAGAAGCTAATGAGCTTTAGGGATTCCTCCATCTTTCTTACAAATCCTGAACAATTTCCTTGCATTAAGTTCAGTCTTTGACCTCCTGAAGGATGCATCATGAGTGTCCTTCCTCTTTCCAGAAATGTTTACAACTGAAATGGAAGCCATTTTGGTTTTTGAAAAATAAAAAAAGTTCCTTCTTTGATTCATGATTACCCTCTGCACCTCTTTGTTCACTGTTGTCCCAGTATCAGTGATCTTTGGAGCAAGATCTATCATAGTTCATTTACACCATGTAACCAACCTGTGCCTCAGGGAGTCACTCCTAGGTATTAAATCCAGATCCTTCACCTTTGAGCTGTGTTCCAAAGTACCACTACAGTTTTTTCAGCACGTATAAAAGCGACACGTGTTGGAAGTGTTTAAATAGGTGATGTATGGAAGCTTATCCTGCTGGTACACTGTCATGGAATTATAGAATGGTTTGGGTTGGAAGGGACATCAAAGATCATCTAGTTCCACTCCCCCCTGCCTTGTAGCAAAAAGCTGTCAGCATTGGAACATACGTGAAGTATTTCTAGTATTACAGCATCCACAGTAAGGTCTCTGTCTAGTTGGTTGAGGTTTCCCACCCCTTAGTTTACTCTGTGGTAAGATCTGATGCTGGAAGAAACATGATGAAATACTGGATTAGTGGGCTTTGTGCATGTCTGTAATGGGAAAACAGAAGTACTTTGAGGAGCTGTCCCCAAAAGAAGGAATGGTAGGGGCTCAGCCGCAGGTGTAAAAACAGTTACAGTGCAGTGTTTTGTGTAGAGTAGATGTGAATGATGCTGGTAGATTGTGATTCCCTGTAAAACTGAGGAGTGGTTTCACAGGTGGGTAAAAGTATGTGCTGTCCTTCTCTGGTTTTGTTATACCTTCTCCTAAGTGTCTAAGTCTACCCTGTGCTGCTCTGTTTCTTTATTTCCTGTTAGTCTGTGATAGTCCTTATTTTCCTCATTTCATTTTAGGAAATAGGCAATGGGGAGAAGGGCAAGAAAAAGGGGAACATTCTCCTGACTTTAATTTGGAAAGGGCATGAGGTACAACAACACAGACAAGTAAGTTTGAGTTTACATTATCTGAGGGAATAGCCTGTACACTCAACTCCAGGGCTGCCTTTTTGGCTACCTCCTGACAAAGTGTGTTACACGGTGATCTTTCGGATTTGCTTAGTTAGTCTCCTGCGTGGAACTGCCTCTATGCTGAACTTTGGCTGAACTGCATTGATCATCAGTGTTCATTCTATCTGCTCTGGAAATTAGAAGAGAGAAAAGAGGAGAAGTCTAGCTTGAAGTAAGGCCGTCTTCAATAAGAATTTAATTTAGATATTGCACAGTTACACTGTATTGGTCAAATCACAGACCATTATGAGAAAGAGAAAAATTGCTCAGGTTTCCTGTTCTTTAACCTCTAGATAAACCCAAACCATCAGTTCAATAGCTGTGTTTCCACTCTTTCTTTTTTCTAAGGGCAGAATAGGCCAGTATATCTACTGAAGCTTCTATTGGATTCCTGTACCCACTATCCAGTGTCTGCCCAGGCAGTAAGCATGAAATAGCTTTCATATGGTATCTTGTCCTGTCTGCTGGGCTGGATTCCCTGCATCGCTACTTCTTGTTTGTTCCATCAGGAAGCTAGCTTCAGCGGCTGGCTGGAGTTGTCTTCCCTAGGGAAACCTTCAAGTACTGTAGAGTCATCTACACAAACATACATCCACAGAGGAAGAGGTGACAGAAGTGATGTGAGCTCCTTGGAAACATGCCTCTGTCTCAGCATGAGCTGATAAGGAATCCAGGGAGCCAGCTCTAAAGTAAGGTGGGGCAATGCCTAGTTGCCTCAAATGACATGTGAAATGAAAAGGTGCTTCAAGACAATGTTGTTGTGACAATAGTAGTTTATTCAGGTCTGGGTGTTGGTTAAAACATCAGAACCTTAGTTATGTCTCTTTTTCAGCAGTGATGCTGTAAGCCCAGCCCCACCAAAAAAAACCAACCAAACAAAAAACCACAAAAACCCCCAAAACTGTGAAGAAATGGGTGCTCTGAAGATTAATTATAGGATTATGGTCTCATTGTGTTGACTTCCTGGATATTCTATTCTTCTGTTGTTTGATTTCTAGTCTAATACTTTTCACATATGTTGGAGTTCAGTTGAGCAAGTGAAATGAGTCTGGTTAAGATTTAGTCTACATTGCTAGTAACTGTTTCCACATTTCTCAAAATGCTTTGGCTCCTACTGCCAATTTAACACCATTACTTGGTGTCCAAGCACGATAGCCAGGATTGAACAGAGCAAGAGACATGTAGCTGCACTGACTCCACCAGAAATAGTACCTTTGAATGAGAGCTGAAGCAGGGTTTGGGGGTGATGTCTGTGAGCAAGTCTGTACTGTGACTACTCACTCTGTGTCTTTGAGGAGGAATTCAGTTCCTCAGGGCAATGAATGGAGGCAAAATCCTGCCTGCGTTGCAATCGCTTTTCAAAATTTAGAAAGCCATCACACTTATAGAAGCAAAAATTTCTTTCCTTCCTCTCTCACAATGTTTCCTTTTCTCCAGGAAAGACTAAAAATAAATGAACAGGCAAATTAAATGCGTGTTTACAGATGCCACAGGATTAAAATGTTTGAGTCTCTCATGTTCTGACAAACTTTAGCTGCCACTTGCCTCTCCTGCTGGTTACAAATACCCCTATGCTAGTTAGTTTGCTTTTCCTACCCGTCTCTCGTTGTCCCTTCTGCTTTCTAAAAATCTCAACCCTTTTTCCCTAGGGGCACTAGGGAATAGGGAGAGCTTGCTTATCGCAGCAGCTTTAGGTAGAAACTACTTCTACTGAGTAAAACACTTCCAATTTCATGTCATCTGAAATAAAAATTTCTGGCTGGAACCATGCAGGGGATGGAACCCTGCATGACTAGTTCCATCTCAGGAAACACTGGCACAGGCAATAGTACTGTGCTGCCAGACTGGAGTAAAGACCCCAGGACAAGAGAGAGTGTTGATTTCAGTGTAGTAAAGAGCGCTTCTCTCTTGTTTTCACGGGGATAAAGCCCAGCATATAAAAGCCACGATGAACACGGGCAAAGTTTATTCTTGCCATCCTAACAGAGGAGTAGTGACAGCCCTAGAGGTTTGAAAGGAAGGGCATATATGGTGTGAGGTAGTTGTGTGTTGCTTTGGTGTCAAAGCTGGATGGCAAACTCTTCTCCTGCACATTTTCACTCCTGGTGTAGAGGTGAGAGACCTCATTTCCATGTTGGGAAAAGCTGCATCTTTGGGGAGATGTTTAGAAGAAAGATTCATTTGTGAGCTCCCAGAGTTCAGAACTGCAGTGAGGAGCACCCTACCCAGCCAGCTGAGCACTCTGCAAAGGAAATGTTAGGCATCTAGGTTCTTTCCTCAGGTTTTTCCTGAACTGAACCAGCTTATTGCTGTTTCCTCCCTCTGTGCTCTTTGGAAGCGGGTTGTGTTGCAAACTGTTTCTGCTCACTTGGCTTTGTTAAACTAGATTCTATGAGTTGATTTGTTAAATGTTGTCTTTTGGTTCACCTTTTCCTCTTGAGAGCCTTCCCACCTTAGGAGACTACTGAAAAGAAGCTTGGTTAACACACTGGCTGTATTTTGCTTGGGCATCTTTTATCCTCCCTTTCCCCTTCTTTGATACCCGGATCGAACTCCTTCCATCACAAGGATGTCTGTATTCTTGCTTACTCACCACCTGACCCTCACAGGAAGTGGGAATCAGTACGTTGCTGCTTTTAGTTTAGTAATGCCATTATCTTTATCATCCAGAGGCCTTGCGGATCAAGTGCACACCTGGGAAACAAGGATGGACACTTGGTGCTTCATGCATGTGGAAAGGATGAACTCCTTCCTTCTCCTTCCTCTGGTAGATTAGTGCCAGTACATTGCAGCATGTGTGGTGGGTCCCATCAGCAGCAGCATGAGCTTTCTGAAAAAGGCCTGAGGGTTTTGATGAACGGACTTCTTAGTGATGGATCTTCTCTGTGCAGCAGGTTGGGGAAATAGAGACCGAGCATACAGCACTGTACTACTGATCGCAGGAAGGCAGAAACATGGTGTTGTTAATGGCTTTACTATTATCACAGAGATGTGTTATGTAATAACCTTAAAAAGTCTGGCATTTTTCCTCCACCCATGGAGATTTAGCTAATAGTTAGAGGGAAGAGCAATCCGGTTAGTAGGTCCTCAGATAGCAGTGGTACAGCTAGTCTGATAGTGCAGGTAGCAGCATTTGGCAGTTTTCCATCAGTAGCACGTTTCCTCAGACATTAATCAGTTCACCCATTTCCATTCCATTCACTTGCAATTGTTTGCCTTGGGTCTGCCCTTCTGACATGTCCTGTGCCAATGGTATGAACACATGTGGCACTGAGACACAGTGAGTATCTAGCCCTTCAAAGGCAGGCTGCCCACAAAGCTTGCTGTCATGGAAGGCGTTTGTGGGTGTCGTGCACATAACTCTTGGTAGTACCAGAGCTTCCAGGATGCTACTTCTGCTACTGGTGCCAGAGACCTTTCCTAGAGAGGAGAGACCTATAAACTGGATGTGCTTTGTCCTTTCTTGCTGATGTTCTGAGTATGTTGACATTTTGGATTCCTGCTGCCTCCACGATGTGCTTAAAATGCAGTGACCTAGTGGAAATCACTGACATGACATGGATGTCCTAAAGGAGGAAATCTTTTTTTGCCTTCATTTCAGAAAACTTGTACGTGCCTCTGCCTAGCCTCAGAAATTCATGGGAAGTCTTTTGCTAGCAGTCTGAGCAAGCTCCTATAACAAGGCTTCTCAGGGGATTTTGCAGCCATTTTTTATTACTGGGTGAGCATTAACAATGCAAAGCTCTGCAAATCACATGGAAAGCACACAGTGTACAATTACAGATTCAGAAATGCGCAGCAGAAGTGTGACTGCTGAAGTCTGAACATATGACTACAGAGATCTAAGATGTACTGTTTTTCCAGGCTTGTTATTTAGCTGCCTTCCCACCGATCTTCGATTTTTTCCCTTGCACAAAAAATAAAGCCACAGCCAAGGAGGCTTCCTTCACTGTGGGAATGCAGTTAATCACCTGAGCAGCCGTGGTTCATGCAGTGTGTGGCTGTATCTCTTAATAGTGACCTGAGGCCAGATGTACTAGAGGAAGGTAAGCCATGAAATAGGAGCCAAAGGTAGGGATAGAGGTATATCATACAACTTTGTTAGGTTTCCTGCACTGACTACAGTTGGAGTGCTCCAGTAAGTAAAAACTTCTGGGTGAGAAGGTGGCTGTTCCGTGAATGGCACTGTGGAGTCACAGGGTAGGATTTTCCTCTCGAGTGCTAAAACTGGGGCTCCAATTTAGGTGTCTGGTATGAAATATGATGTCAGTTGAAGTGGGTATGCTTGGGCTTTTCATTTAGCATGGAAGAGAAGAATGCATTTGAGACTCCTGGATTTGTGGTGCTGTTGTGTTGGTGTTTTAGTTACAGTCTGAACAAACACATTCAGAATGCCTAACTACTTATTCCTGGGTTTTTAGAGCGCTTGATTACCTGAGTAGTCACTGTTCACATAATCCACTCAACTGGAGGGAATGGGAGAAGTGAGGTTTTTGGGGTTTTCAGGGTTTTCTATTTGTTTCCCTAGAAAATGGTTTTTCTGATGTGGCTTCCTATTCGCCTCAGTTCAGTGTGGTTTAGAACAGAACTAGCTCAGTGCTCTTGCATATCCCTTCTCCTCACCTATTTAAAAGCAGATCCTCAGGTGATCTATAGAGGCAGTTACCGCAACTCAGTGCTATCTGTAGATGTGCCCCTGGGTCTTCTGGAATGCGGTAGTTTTGTGAGTTTTCCATTCACCAGAGGATGTCTAGAGTAAAAAGAATATAAATTTCAAATGTTGAATGTAAGCAGGAAAAGAATTCCTTAAGGCTTATTTTACACAGGGAAAGGGACTGGTAGAACTATAGTGGAATAATTATAATTATGCCATTCTGGCATAGCCACAAATGAGATAGAGTAATTGTATCAGAGGCATCTTACTTTTACTCTCAAATACAGTGCTCACTTAGGGAGTTATTCAGCTACTGCTACAGCAGATGATTAATATTATCATTATTGTTGTTATTTATTAACCAGCATTTAGTTTAGCACTTTTTTTGCTGCGGATTTCAAAGTGCTTGAAAATTAAATCTGTATCATCATTCCTGTTTGAAGTACCACTGTTGTCCTTCAGGCGAGTTTATACAAACTCTTAGAAAAATCTTTAGAGCTTCTTTACTCATCATAAAAATGAAAAGAAAAAAATGGGCACATGCCCAAGTATTTTTCCTTTGCACATCACCTTAAATATACATAGCTAAGAGCCAGAAAAGATTCCCAGCTCTGCTACTGACTCTCTGTATGTGACCTTGGCCAAGTTATTTCACTTTTATAAATGAGAATAACAGTGCTGACCTTGCAGAGGTATTTCGAGGGTTTATTTCTAAAGCTTGCAAAGCCTTTTGAGATCTTAAAGTGGAAGGAGATAGCAAAGTTTAAAGTACAACTATTATTAAACACATTTATCATATGGGTTGGATACAAACGTTTCAGCCATCTGATCTTGGTCTTTTTCATTTTTAAACTTCAAAGCCAAATTGAGATTTAGATTGTGTAAGTTTCACTGATTGCTTCATTTTTAGCATATGGATGTTCTCCTTTCTCTTCCTGCAACCCTGTAATACAAATCTGTGGCCAGCCTCTAGCCATCCCACTTCCTTCATGGCCCTTCACCAGCAGATGGAGGCTGATGTGGCAGAGCTGACAAGATCAAATATTGTTATGTCGCTGATCTTTGCACTGAGGCTTTTAATTAGACTTATCTTCTCTAGCCCTCAGTGGCCTAATTGTTTCTGGGGCTCTTGAATCTCCTAGAGAGACTGGGTTGCAGTCTTTGCAGGGTAATGTTTATGATACCTTATCTTTGCCCTTAAAGAAAAATCACCTCTTTTCTTGTAGTTTCTGAATACGGTGAAGTGATTCTTTAATGGCACCTCATTAGCATCTGCACTTTTTGCCTGTCGGTTTCCATGTTTAATGGAAATCTGTGGTTGGATGTCTTCCCAGCACCCTACAAAGCAAATGCCATGCACTGCTGTGGGTTTTTTTCCTAGCAGAACTTTGTTTCAAGTGTCAAGTGTCAAGCATATCATATGCATGAGGAGATGCTGGGGTGAGGCGTGGGGGGCAGACACACACACTGTACATCTTTTTCTTGAGGCAATGCATTTTGCATGTTTCCTAAGCAAAGTAATGCTGAAGTGGACAGTACCTGGTAACCCCTGCCTAGGCCCATAAGTGATTTCTGCAGAGCAAATGGGACGTAACTCAGAAGGTGAGCATTCGACAGGAAGTATGTTCACTATGCTGGGATCCACACTCCCACTGGAAAATTTGGAGGGATTTCTACTTGGAAAAAAGTGGAAAACTGATGTTTTAGAAAATTTAGAAAAACCCAGTGTTGTGTTTCCATAGCTGGTAGTGGTGCCAGGCTGGTAGAAGGGAGCTTTGTCTGAATGGAAGTGCTAAGCCAAATTCTTTGCACCTTTCTGAATGGATTCTTCGTAGTGCCTCAGATGTGATACATTAACTGACATGTCTTGGTCTGATTTCTAGCAGGTGATGGTACTATTTGTCTCTTTTTCCTTGCAGTTTCAGTTAGATGTGGGTCAGCTCTATTGTATGGTGGCTTGCAGTTCCTATAACCCTACAGCAAATGCTTCAGTAGGTATCTCTAGCTGGTGGATGTCACACTCCCTTCCTCACGTTCTTTTTCTGCCAACCATATCTTCCAGTGGACACAATTCTCTCCCTTTGCTTATTCCAGGATAAAAGGTGCTTGTGGAGTTCTGTTTATTTGAGGCTCTCTTTATGTTGGTGCATCTTCCAGCCAAAGTCAAATACTTCTTGGACTCCAGCAAACAGAACGGTGATCAAATGCTGAAGACCTCAGATTTTGGCTGCATTGTTTGCTGAGCCGCATCATAGAAGACACTAACTTTATTGGAAAGATGAGGAAAAAGTAGGGAATGATTGTTGGCATTATGATTTTGAATAAGGTTTATAATAGCAATAATCCTCCATGAAAACAGTTGTTATCATAGTTAATGTCTGCTTTGTCAGTGTGTTAACCTTCCTTGGCTTTGCCTCGGGCCATTAAATGACCAACCATTCGTTAAACACCTGGGAGCGACCAATTTCAGGGGGAATATTATGGAGTTCATTTGTTAAGCGGAGCACTTGAAATAGCATGCGTGTGTACCTGCACCAGCTCTCTCACATGTGACCCTGGCCATAGGCACACTTCTCTGTTCTAATGGGTGTCTGTGATTATGCTCTGGCGTGCGCTGAGTCATGTCCTCCCATGTTAGGCCCGAATCCAGGAAATGCAGGCGGACTGCCGAGATGCAAAGGGAAGGCATGTGTCTATGAATTGCTCTGACAGATTGGGAGAGGCAAACCCCTTTTTTTTCCTCAACCTTTTGTAGTTTCTTTGTTATTTTTTTTCCCTAAAACAGCTGTGTGTTTACCTAGGTTTCCACAGAGCAGTCATTCAGATGCAGTCTGAACCATCCCCAGTGAGCTGCACTGATATTGTCACTCCTCCTACTCTGACTTGCTCTTTTCCCCAGTGATTGACTCTTTTATGATTTTTTTTTTTTTACCATGTGATGCTAACTTTCCACGGTATCTTTCATGACAACTGGATGTAGGTCATAGCCATCTACTTTTGAGCTTGACAATTACTTTTACCACCTCTTCTATTGTTTTCTACCGTTCCTTTGCTTTCCTCAAGCAGCTGAAGTTAAGTCAGTCACTTCCCAACATGAAGGAACAAACTGTTAGAGAACTAGATGCTTCTTTATTCCACTAAAGAGTTTATGCTGTCTTGTAGAACTGGGAGCTGTGGCACCCCCATACATTCCTGTAGACCAGGCACGTCAGGCCTGGCTTTCTCCAGGCTGAGGGTTCCTCTGCAGCACCAGAACAGTTGTTCATACGCTGTGCGGAATGCGGATCCCACCGCGTGCCCTTTGCCTCTTTATTTGTGCCTGTAAAATGTTATGTAAAAATATTTAACTTTATACCCTTTATCGCTGTATGTTGCAAGTGTAAATCTGTTTTCTCTCATATCAATTTCAGAGAGATTTACTGGTTTGTATCAAAAACGACCTCCATGTATTCTCCCGCTGATAACCTCTGCTTGTGTTTTAGTCGTTCGAAGTTCCCCAGGCAGGGGTTGCGTCTTTCCTAGTATCTGGAAAGCGGCTAGGACGTAGCAGGGCTGTGAGGGAAAGAGGAGAAGGGAAAAAAAAAAAAAAAAAAGAGAGTTCTACCTTATCATTAAGATTGCAAAGGTTACAATGAAAGCTCCTGCTGTTGAATATTGAAATCTATTTGAAAATATAATGCTAGGCAGCACACTGTGGCAGGAGCAGCAAGAGGGCACCCGGAGTCCCTGGCACCCCTTTGCTTAAAAAGGAAACCGTACCTTGTGCTTCAGATATGCAAATGCAGGTGCTCTTTATACTTCCTTAGCACTTCAGAAATTAAATTGGAGAAAAAGATTCTCCTTCAGCGCCAGCCACTCTTAATTGCACCTCTCTGTCTCAGTATGAATTTTGTTGCATTTTAAGGGCTCCCCTGCTTTCCTCCCTGTCTTTCTGGAATGGTAAAGTGCTCTCACTTGCTGCTTGGACACTCCCAAGTGCTGCTCGCTGCAGGTGTCAGTCTGACAATTTATGAGAGCACTTCATAATCCCATAAAGAGACGGAGAGCACTTCGTGATGCACAGCCAGAGATGCTGCTTAGCTTCATGTGCTCTTCACATGCAAATGAGGAAGGGTGCTTTCACTACACAGGCCCTTCAAGACACACAGAAGTGCAAACATTTTCAGACTGAGTCTGTATCTGGTAAGCAAACATCTTTAACTTTCCACAAGTGCGTCTCCCTTGTCCTCCTATCAAATAAAAAAGCAAGAAAACGAAGTAACTAAATAAACAGCTATTAGGAATAGTTATACTGACAAAACCAAATAAATAAGCCAAATATCTAAACAAGAAGATTTCCATCTTGCCCTTCGGTAAGATTCCGACCAGAGCAGGAGGGATCCAGGAAAGACACCCATGTGCAAGCAGAAGTTCAGGTCACTGAGAAGTTGGGCATCCAAGGATCCAAGATATAATGAGCTTTGAGATCATACGGCTTTAAAACACAGTAAGCCTAAGGTTTATCAATTTCATTCCTAAACTAGTAGGATGCACTTGGTTCACGTTGGTTTAGCTTTTTTTAAAAACAGAAAGATTATTTCCTTTTCCCCTTCCTTAAAAATAACACAGCCTTAAAAATAACACGGAAAGAAACCATGGGGTTTGGCTATCAGCTTTACAAACTAGTGATTTAGAAGAAAAAACATTTCTTGTAAAATGACTTGTACAGAGACTGGCATGATGACTGCCTTTAGGATACTTCATTAAAGCACAAATAGCAAGGGGATGAAATGTTCGATTTGCAATTCCTTCTTGCCTCTTTGCAACATTTAATTTACTTTTAACATAATTATTCATTACTTAATATAGCCAAACATTTTTTACCTAAATATCTGTGGAATAAAATGTATTTATCCAAAGTGAGGTCTTATTTCTTCAGTTGTTCCTGACATATCAAACAGTACTCAGTTCTGCAGAACCTTCTATGGCCTCCCATTTTTGTCAGATAAATAAAGGAAGGTGAACATGTTTTTAAATGCTATCCTGCCTGTTCTCTGGATTTATAAAATACGGCTGGTGGAGTTTTAGACAATGTAATGAGCTGCTTGCTCACTAGCTACTCATGTAGTTTTCTCTTACTGAAGCGTGGAGGGTGTTTTCCATCAGGAAAAAGGGATGGGAATGGGGTAGGGGGTAGGCGACAATTGGGGGGGGGGGGAATGTCGGTGCTGGTGGTGACTCTTCTGACTGATGTTAAGCATCAAACAAGCACTTTTGGAGCCTATGGGGTTAGACCAGTGTTTTAGCTCTGAAAGATGGGAATCAGGCCCATAATAAGCTTAAGTTTTATAATGCTGGAATGTGTTGAGTTCTGGTAACTATCTGGGCTTCTGTGGGTGATGTAAATTCCCATAGTTCCTGCATCTAGTTAGCATCGCATGTAAATGAAACTATTATAGTTTGTACCTTTAAGGCCTGTAAGTGGGAAATTAGCAACTGATACTGCAGGAAGATATCAGCCAGCTTTCCCACTGCTAGTGCTGGGCCGGGCATTAGGGATTTAAAAAAACCTGGGAAGCTAGATGGTGCTAGGGATTGGCAATATGACTGTATGATGGCTTTTCACTTCTGTGTCACATATTTGAATGCAGCCTAGGAAATGAAAGCTTCCTGGTGGTGTCTCAGGAGGGATATATAGGCTTTGCATCAGTTCCTTGTTCTTGACTCAAGGGATGTTGAGCCAAACAGAAATCCTTCAACTGATTTTGTTGACTTGTGTGAACTTTCAAGTACCCTAAGGAGCAGCTGTGTAAACTGCATATCCCCAGTTTACAAACTGTCTCTAGAAGAGAGTTCTGACAGAAGAGCCAAGCCTGAGGTCTAATCCCTGGCCTGGAGACAGTCCTGTATGAGCATTTGGACTTGTTGGTGGAATAGGGTGTGGGAAACAAGTGTTGCTCCCTGCCCTGTAGATTAATAGAGAATTTCCCAGGAACGGTAATACAGCATGTTAAGGCCAAAACCCTTCCTCCTCCCAAATGAGCTCCACCACCACCAAAACCACCCTTTATGTAAATATCCATGTAAGTAGTGCCTATCTGAACTCACACAGTTTGTTCCACCAGCAGCTACGTATAATGCCCCATTTGTCCTTCCTTTTCCCCCTGTTTCTTAGCACCTTATATCTGGGGTTCCCGAAGTCACTGAGAAGCAGTAATGAATTAAGCTGCACAGTACCTCTGCTAGTTAGGTAAATGCCATTTCTGTTTCTACAGATGGGGGGGAAATGAGGCACAAAGAGGTTAAGTGCTTCACCTAAGGTCACGCTCTAATGCATCATTGTCCTTTTCCTGCATGGTGAGGGCTCTGTCCCTCCTGCTGGAAAAACTGCTCAGAACTGCTCTCTGACTCTAAGCACCTCTGATGAATCCCAGTCATACAGACCAAACCTGGGGGCTGGAATCATGCTCTTGTCCTTCAGCTACCTAAAGCTAACTTCTGAAACTCGAATTAAAGAACGTCTTTGTTAGCTATCAGTACTGGCAGTAGTTAATTAATGACTTACTAATACCTCTCTGTGGGTCTGTCTGGTATAAGGCAACATAATCAATGTGTATTGCATCTATGTGACGAAGCACAGGTTAGAACTGTCTTAGCACTGCTGGTTCTGCGATACAGGAAGGGCCTCATGGTGGCTTGAAGCTTCCTGCTCCCTGTTTCTGTATGTTCTGGAGAGATTAGCAACATTTATGAACACAGTAATGCTTTGTTTTCTGTATTGATTAAACTTTTACAGGCACTGTTATCTTTGCAAATTTTTCATTCCCCTCCTTAGTCCCATAGTTTTGGGAAAGTGCTGTCATCACCATCTTGCTGATGAGGGCAAATGGCTGAAATGACAGAAATGTCATTCTGTTTGCAAACAAGATGAAAGAAAACCTGAAACTCAAATGCACTTTCAACATCAAGTGGAGAAAACTGTCATCAGATCAAGACTTGATGGTAAAAGATTCTTCTCCTCTTCTTAGTTTATATGCAGGCAGAGGCAGGAACTGGTGGAAGACTAGAAAAAGCAAGTTTCAGGATCCAACACCCACAATTCCCAAGGGTCTAGCAGTGGTTTTTTGGGGTTATATATATTCCCCCCCCCAAGCTTTTTCAGCAGAGTATCCAGGACACGTATGAATGATCATACTGTCTTCCACTCCCGAGTGGCTTCAAGTCTGTTTTTTCAGCTTGTTATCACAGACTCTGTATGAAGCGCAGAGCCTCATAATGTGACAGTTCTAGGGGACAAGTCTGAGCTGATGAGACAAAATTTTGTTAACCAGGTGTCCTTAAGAGACTGTGTTTTTAGTGGAAAGATGAGACTGTTTTCAGAAATACTCACCAAGAGCTTTGTTTTTCCTGTCTTGTTTCCCTCCTTGATACCTCTCTGGTTTGGTCAGTGGTGAGCAACTGCTGAATCATTGTCGTCTTGTACCTCAGTGTACAGTGTGTCCATGGCTCCCACCATCTCTGCTTTGGGGCTGTTATATATGACAGGTTACTGTGCAAGTCCCAGCGTGATGAACAAGAGCTTCATCAGCATTTGGGGCTTGATGCAGCTTATTGGGATGGGTTCACTTGTTTCACAAATAAGCAGAATGAAGAGAAAGGAAGGTAAGGATGATACTCATGCTATGCCTGTTAGAATGTCTTACCCTGTCTCATACCTACTCATATGTGTGCGTACATGAACATTCATCGTTAATCTTCACCTGGCCTTGCTACTTCTGAAATTTGGCAGCTTTTGATTAGCAATTTTTCCTTCAGGTGTCTGGCTAAAACTGCCCCTTCAACTTCATCTAGCAAAGATAAGTTTTTGGAGTAATATTTAGAGACTAGAAGTAGGGCATGAGAGTTTCTCTGATAGAGCTTGTTCTCGCATTTTCTGCAGAGTTGGGAGGAACAGCTGTGTGCTGTTCCTGCACCAGTGTTCTTACTCTTTCATATATACCTCCCTCTGTTGAGGCCAGGTGGAGAATTGGGGACAGAAGAAGTCACGTACCCTTTTTGAATCTGCAGGTCACATGCCATCAGTTATTTTTTGACAAGGTCAAGTAAGAATCCTGAGAAGAGTCAAACTCTATAATTATATGCCATCCCCCAGGTAGCTGATGTGTACTGAAGGACTCTGAAAAATCCTGCAACAAACAAGGTTTCTCTTGTTTGGTCCTCCAAGCCACAGTCTTACGGTGCCAATGAAGTAGTTTCATCTAGAATCCCCTAGACATTTCAGAGTAGAAGATGAAGTGAAATAGGTGCAAGCCTTCAACTTACCTTTGATGGTGTAAAGTTGACCCTTATGCTTTACATAACTTCTCTGATCACAGAGAAATTGAATCACAGGTTCTTTAAATAAAACCAGTTACTTGAAAGCAGCCCAGGTTTCCCTGGCTAACTCCATTCTGACCCAGATGTATGCACGTCTCCAAGTATATATATGCATCCTTGCTTGGAGGCATCTCCCGTCTTTCTTATTCACACACACAAATGTAGGCACACATCCATGCCCCCTCCAACTTCTCAATTTTGGGCTAGGAATCACTATAAAAAACACATGAGGCTGTGCCTTTTGCCTTGGTCCTCTACACTGGATTTTGGTCACCAGAGAGCACAGTAATAGAGGTAAGAATGCTGTGGCAGTGCTTGTGAAATAAAGGTTATGAAATGTCCACCTATCCTCTAAGAAGGCCTTTATCCTAGGAGCTCAACATTATGTGGTATCTGCATCTTTCAGGTTAAGTATAAGCTTAGGGCTACAGGGATGGAGCTGCTTCCTGTATTCTAAAATTGTTATTGTTTTACGTTCTTAAGTGCTACTTTATTAGAACTGGCTGGGGGAATGAAGAAAGTTTCTGCAAAGGTTCACACACTCCACTAATAAGATTTTCTGAATCAAAGTACTGTGAGCAAAGTCCTTGACAAGTGCATCCAAAGGACGACATACTCTGTAGGCTGTGGCCCTAAGTTAGTTGTACAGCCCTCAAAGCAAATAGGCACATAATAAGTCCTCATTGAAGTTGATGTGAAATTGAACACTTGCACCTTAAGCGGTTGCAGCAAGGTGAGAGCCTGGAGTGTGGGAAAACAGAGGAACTGGAAGGCACGCTTGTGTTATTTAGATGAGTCTTCAGAAGGAGCCTTATAGTCAGGGTAGAAATTATTTTCTCCAGCATACACAAGGAGAAACCTAAGGCTTAGTAAAATTAACACTTTTTTTTTTCTGTTGGTCTTTATTGTAAAGGTTATTCTCTTCCACAGGCAGGGAAACTGAGGCAGTGCTCCAGTGATGTGTGAAACTGCATGGCAGAATAGGAAGCAGAATCCAAATTCATGATTCCCTCTATAATGGTAGAAAATTCCCTTTTCACAGGAGTGCACACAGGGACAAGAATGGGATGAATAAAATGTTTCCTTTACACTGTTTCTTCAGGTGCCACTTGTAAACCCCCATACATATTTAAAAGTTTTCTCCTCCTAAATAGACAGCCTTAGCAGTCCATCCGCTTGGGTAAATCTCTTGGGCTAGAAACCTAAATTAACAACTATGTTGGCTACTGGTGGAGGGAGATAAATAGTGATGATTAATCAAGCTCAGGGAAGTTCAAATCACGTGGTTCTGTGAATCTCACAGAAGTTGTTGAGTTTGTTCTAAGGTCTGGGAAGTGGTTGCCGCCCTCTCCGTACTTATCCAGGCAGAATGTGTTTATTCACACAAGCCCAAGGTGTGAGCTAAGCAGGACTGCTCAGAACAGCAGATTGCCGGGGCATCCAAAGAGCTACAACCCAGCTGACTGCTTGGCAGAGCACAGCCGCCAGCAGCATCAAGAAAGGATGCGTGCAGCAGTGATTACCTTGGTGGTTAGAGCCAGAGCTGTCCCTGCCTTCCTCGTCTTCCCACCTGGGAATGCTAAGGTCCCAGCCATCATCCATGGGATGGCAACCTTCAGTTTCCCCTGTGTTGCTGAGAAACTCGGAGCTAATTATTCTGTTCACTGGGGATGATCCGAGTTCCTGGGATAACTGTGTATGCTACAAAAAACTGTTTGGCATGGACTTCACTAAAACATTAGTTCTCCTGAGAAGCTACCCCTGGGGTAGGGGAGTTAATCCTGATGTGTTTGGCTTTCAAGTCAGTCACCACATAAGCCTACCCTTGCAGAGTCCCTTCCAGCTGATCCTGTGCCACTATGTAACTTTAAGAGTTGCTTATCTTCAGTCTTTGCTTGTGGGAGAAGAAACAGTGTGGTTTACTCCTTCTACTTATGATGGCCTCACCATGTCTCCAGCATCATAAGCTCTTGTGTAATCTCTGCATCATCTTCTGCATTTTTAGTCTTATTTAGCCAGAATCCTTCCTTTCTGATTGTCGCCCATTCTTAATTTGCTAGAAAAGGACAGGACACAGATCAGGACAAAGAAAATGAGCAGTGGGGAGCCCTCTCTTGCCTATTCTCACCTCCATTCAACATCAGCATGTAGAATATTGAGATAAACCCTGACAGAGTATCAGTGTTGGTGGGATCATTCCTTTCTACAGGGCTTCAAAGAGCAAATGAAAAGTAATGAGAAAAATAGCTGCATCACTGGCTCTTTTTTGCTAATGGGTGAAGTGTGGTTGTGGATGGACCTAAAATCTTGTGTGTAAGAAGCTGATCCCTTGAAAAGTTCAAAACCAGAATGAAAGTGTTATTTGTCAAGCTTCTTGGGAGGCCCAGTCAGGTGTTGCTGGTAGCAGGAAGGATTGTACTACGTTCAGGGAGAAATGTTGAAAGCAGAAATACCACCCTAGCAATATATCCTTTTGGTGGTACATCAGTGGACTTGATCTCCCTCCCTGATGTACCCCTCTTGGCATGTCACTGGAAGCAAGGAGGTTCCAAGGAGGAACTGTGGCATACCAATGACTTATATGTATGAAATGGCCAAAGCTTCACTTTAGACACAGGGGTTATTGAAAGATTTTTAGATATACAGTACTGATTAAAAACTTGTTTGTGTCCTTCAAGGGGCACTAACCAGAAATGTCCAGAAAAAAAAAATCTTGCAAGCAAGAGAGACCTTATGCTTCATTCTTTCCTTTGCTAATGGTGCAAGTCTTCAGGATATTGAGCGGATTTAAATTTCATTCTTCACTCCTTTTAGACGTGTTTAGGAGAGAAATTGTGAAGCTGGGGATATTCTTCTAGTGCCTGACCAAGTGCCATCATACATGTAAGGAAATCTGCTGGTTTATTGAAAACAGCTCAAGTATTGTCAGTAGAAATAATTAATTCATAGCAAAATTCAGAGAGGTCAGAAAAACTTTCTTTAATATTTCTTCCATTAGAAAATGAATATTTTTTTTCTTTAGAAGTTATTTTGAAGGGTAACTGGGAATTCTTTGAGATGTTTTTGAATACAGCTTTGATGATTGCTCTTGCTTATAGTGACTTTTTATTGTGATAACTTTATTGAGTGATTTAAATCTTGGGGGAACGTGAAGACTGACCTACAGTGGATTTTTAGAATATTTACTTGGGAAGAAATTTTGAAGTCTCAATTTTCTGTTTTCAGTTATTATTGCACACACCTGCTGGGAGATGTAGTGAAAAAAAATCTTTAGATTAAGACAGCTATTACATGTTATAGCTCTGATCATTGTAGTCACTTTTCTGGCTTCTCAAGGCCATGTATAAGCTCATGACATTCAAGGTTTGCTTGTAAGTGATTTTGAGAGCAACACCTTTCCACCAGTGAACCATGACAATGACAGTGTGTGATGGCATTGTGGATGTATGTTCTTCATCTCGGTGCTCCAGTGATATTAACCCTGTTGCAGATGGTCTGCATCCTGAATAAGCAGTGCATCCCAAGCCAGGTTATTTGTGTCCCTGTGCCTCTGGGCTTGGGCAGGAGAATTGAACATCGTCTCCATAAGCATCTCCGGTAAAGTGGGTCATTAATCCTTTAAAATGTTTTGCTGTCAAAAGAGCAACATTAAGGGGTGTTTGTTTTCTTTTAGTGACTTCCTGCAGCTTACAGGAAAACCTTTCTTTTTCTGGCTTTCAGCTTCAAAAGTTTTCCTGACATAGTTGCCAGCTTCTGGCAACAGTAAAAATTTGGGAAGACAAATTCCCCCCTCGCCTCTGTAATGTCACTGCTGTAAATTCTTCACTGACATAAGGGCATCATTTTCATGCTGAGTACAGGCGAGGAGGGAATATGGGCCTTTTATTTGAATGTAAGTAGATGTTTTCAGAGGTATAAATGGAAAGGAAGGTGCCAGGTATGGATGGCCATGCTTACATTTGGTACTTAATTGCTACTTCAGCTATTTATTTTTTTTCCCTTTAACAATGGTGGTGGTGATGCGTAAATAAGGATGGCTCCAGCTCACTCTGTGTACGTCTTTTGACACTCCAGGGCTGATTAAAAGGAGGAGTAGTGACAACTTTGGTCAGCAGAGACCACAGATGTTATTAAATCCTCTTGGAGGACTGATCCATGATAGAAAAAGGAGCAAGTTTTTTTTTTCCTAGGCTCTTTAGCACACTTCCCATGATTAATTTCCAGCTAGCTCTAATTGGGAGATCTACCATTGCCAGCAAGATTATTTTGGGGATATTAATCATTTCCTCTGAGGTCAGTAGGAGAAGGTGCAGAGCTGAGATCTCTGCTGCCTGCCCAGGGTCTGAGATAACCTATCAACTCTTCAGTTGTGATGCAAGAAAGCATTTTTAATGCTCTGATCTTGCTGGTTTTTCCATTCTCATTTGTGCTGATCCTTACATGGCTCTTTCTCATTTGTTTGTATGGCCATTTTCGTGTGTCTGTCTCTCTGTCTTGGTCTTTATCTCATTCTCCCATACAGCCTTTTTGGTTTTCGTTCTCCTTGCACTTCATCTTTGTCTTAATTTAGTCTCTATTCTTTCTCTCTTGTTTTTCCCTTTGTCAATGTGTTTTCCTTTAGTCTTTTTCTTTTTTGTGTGTGCATGCATCTGTCTCTTCCTCTCTGCACTCCCTTCTCTACTCATCCTTTATCTCTTTCCCACTCTTTCTCTTTTTTCCAATTCCATTAGCGAAAGTAGATAATAACTTGTGAATTCAAGTGGAACTTCATTTCTGAAACCGTACACTCGTGCTGGAACCCATTAAGCTCGATAGCGAGAAATGAGAGAAATCATAATTATCAGGCCAGTAAAATACATGAAACATAAAATTTGTCAGGGAAAGTAATTGAAATTATTGGAGCAGTTGGGTCCTGGTGCTGTGCAGACCCTCAGTGATAATGGAAAGGTTACGGGCAATGTTTAGCAATGCTGATGAGGCCCAAGGTGACTCAACGCCACCACAGTCAGCAACTTTATGCTCTGCTTACATTAATTTGCTAATCCATCTTTGGAAATGGCCAGGCTGAGCCATGCATCGGGGTTCGTAGAACTCCTGCCAAAGAGCTGGTGTAGCCAATGTTGCAAAACTTTTGCTTTTGTTTTCCTGTTACTTCACCTCCCTCTCTTCTGCTCCTTTTCACATCTCTGCTTCTTTACACTTCTTTAGTCTTCCCATCCATTTCCCGCAGGAGCTATTTCAGATCCTGCCTGTACAGTCACAATATGTTGATTATTTAAAGCTTGCGTGAAGGCAGTCCCATCCATTTCCCCAGCATTCCCTTCTGAGAAGTTGTACATACTTGCAAACCAGCAGGGAGGTCCTGGAGCTGCCGCTGATGTTCCCATTCTCTCTAAGTGGGTGGGGAAGCTAAATCAAAGGAAATAGAGGTTGTCAGGATCCAAGCTGGACTTAATATATTTATGTCTTTGGTTACGCTCTCCCTTGCCACTCGATCGAGCCCCCACCCATCGCTTGACTAAAGAGATGGGGAGGGTGGTTGCAGAGCCAGTGCAGCCTTCAGTGCAAGTAGCCAGGGGATTTGTGCTGATGCTGATTCAGTGCATGCTAAGTTTCCCTTTGGATTCTGTGGTGTAATAAAATGTTACTGCATCTGCTCCAGTAAGGCAGCCTTGAAAAATTGGCACGAACGTTGATCAGACAAGGTACAAAATCTACTCGCCCACTCCCATAAAGGCAAACACTAATGAACTGTTTGTTCTGCGTGGAGATAATGATTTTGCAGGGCTCCTTGTTTTCAGAAGAGAAGGAGATGAGAAAGGAGAGGAAACAGCATCTGCTTCTCTTCAGAGCCTGAAACAGATTGTGAAAGTTACTGAATCATTCAGCCCCCTCCTTCTTTCTGAAGGGTTAATGTGACCTGGAGAGAATGGCACAGCAGTCTGCTCTTTCTCCTTAGGATCGCCATTGGGATGACACATGCAAGCCCTGATCAAGCAGCCCAGTCTCCGTCTTTGTTTTTGTACCTATCATCACCCTCTGCCTACCCCATCTTCTGTGTCTGTCCAGGGCCTTTTTCACATCTCTGGAATTTCAACCCAGCCATGTGCAGTTCCCAGATCATTCATGGCTCGTTTTCAGGGAGACTGAAATGCTGCCTGTGGGGAACCAGCTTTAGTCCCATCTAGCACAGGTATCATCACCCCATTCCAGCGGCCTGCTGACAGGCTCCTATGAAGCAGGTTGAGGCTCTTCATTCTAAAAAGACCCTGAAAGACTAACAGGGCCCATCTACACAGCATGGGCATAAAAATAATCATACTGTTGTAATCCACGTGGAAAGAGTGGTAGGTTCTGTTGCTTTGCCCGTAGCTTCCTTTTGCTCTCTTCTGCCACGCTGTTCTCTGCAAACTTGTTGCTGCCATGGAAGAAGCTGCATTTCAGCAGCATTGTGTGGGAAGTAGTTTTGTGAGCTGCTTTGGCAGGAGGGACTGCCTTATCCAACTGAGTCCACTATTAAAAAAAAAAAAAAGAAGAAAACCCAGAAAAACAAAGAAAAAACCCAACCCCCCAAATTTTAATGAAATTAAACCTTCTCTCCAACAGTTGTTCTTCCCCAGATCTGGTGCTGAGTCTGTCATTTTTACAGCAAATGCATTTAGTACTGCTAGATTCCAAACCCCAGAAAAAACAGTGTTTAATGAACTGTCCGAAGAACCTCTTAGCAGCAGCAGTAGGAGTAGCATAGCTTATTAAGGTTGATGCCTCGGTTCAAAGCGGAGCTCCTTATTATAGGGAATATGTTACACATAGTTTGTCTGAGGGGGCCAATTGTAGATATATCTTCTATTACCATTAATACTTTTCTGATGGCAGTTACAAAACCACCGGGTAGGACTTTGCAGCTGCAATTTAAGAATAATCTATGGTCATTTTTCTGGCAGTCTCCCCTGAAACTCTTGTCAGGCGCGGATTTAAAAAGTCCCTGCACAGTCCCATCAGAGAAAACAAGAAATCAACAGCTGTAATGCCAGTAGATAATAGAGAAGTTATATGGCATTGGAAGAAAATGAGGCGTCATTACTGATGGCCTGGGAGCAAGAATTATCACCAACTCTTGAAATGGCTGGAATGCTCTTTCTCCCCTTGACACTTGGGCAGATAGTCTTTACATCTAAGGGACCGAAGATTATACCGGTAGGTGTTTCTGTCCCTGGGAGCATGGTTTCTCTAAGTGGTTGAGAGAAGTTGTGAGGAAGCCTGGGGGAAGATGGAAGAGAGGGGATCGTTTTCTTCCTTGCTGAATTATTTTTTTACCTCTGGCAAAATCTGTCCCTCCTGTTCTCCAGTGGCGTAACCGCTGCTCCTCCGGAATTGGCTCAGACCTTGGACCAGAGATTGAAAAATTGCTCACCAAGGAAAATGTAGTGTCCAGGTGCCTGTATCTGCACTACTTCCTTAGAGGCAGTTTTCTACCCTAAGGGGTGTCTCGGAAGCATCTCTGGTGCCAAATATAGTTCTCCATTTTCCTGGGAAGCAGTGTCTGTCAAGCAGCACGCTATCTGTTGGCGTCGTGTTGCCAACCCATGAATTTATGATGAGCCTTGTGAGCATCCTTCTGCCCTGAAAGACCCCAGCAGGTGAAATGGATTTGTGAGAACTTCTGCTTGCTTTCTTTGGTGGGTTTTTTTTTTTATTTAATATCCGACACCCCCACATACCCCCCAGTTTTCTGCTGTTCTGGTTGCAGAAAAATATCTGGAAATACAGTGTGTTTATAGCCTCAGCCCTGATGTCAAAACTTAGAGACAAAATTAGAAAAATGTTAATACTGATTATTTTTAGGGGATGGGTTTTTTTTTAGGGTTTTGGGTTTTTTGTATTTACAATAATTTGTCGCATGAATGGAGATTGAAAAGGGTTGCTTAAAAATATAAATCCTAGATTATGGTATTTATTCCCCTAAGATCATTATGGGAACTGAAATCTGATGTTCTCTTTAAACTTGGGCTGTCAGTGTAGTTTTTGTTAAGGTACTCAGCTAGGGTAGTAGAAGTAGATTAATTTGTTTCACTGTAGCAAGCTATTTTCTCTCCTGTTATGAGACTTCATGCAGTAGCACAACCAAGAGCTGTGTAGGTTGAAAATACTACAAAGTAACGTTTAAATCCAAGGAAAGTTCATTATTTTTTGTGATGGAGAGATTAGGGGGAAAATAGTTCTGAAGCTGTCCCTTTTTTTTTTTTTTTTACTCCAAAGGGAATCAAAAGCACTTTTGGTGGTAGCAGTGAAGTTTCTTGGCTTCAAAACTTTTTTTTAGTTTTTCACTTTTAAAATTAAAATCAAAGCTGCAGAGAAAGAAGACTCTCGAGTGGCTTAATCTGCATATTTTCTCATTAAAACAGAAAAACATATAGTGGATTTTCATGCAATAATATGAATAGTCCAGATTTTTTTTAATGGACTTTAATTTTTAATGAGACTGATCCTGCAGTCTAGTTATTTATAACTGCTACAGCTTAATTAAGTCCAGTGAGAAGGACTGAATAAATGGAAGCATCTCAACCTGAGTTGGCAAATGACGGTCAGAAAACGTAAGAGAAGAGATTAGCCTGTTAAGAGGATGTTTTAAATGCCCCCTTGTCCCTTTAAATCCACGAGCAACATGAAGATAGAAATAAGGCTCTCCAAGCAGTATTCCTGCTTCTGGTGCTCTGTTAAAATGTCGATTTTAAGGGGGAAAAGAAAATAAAAGGTCTCTAGGTCAGTCTTTTGAGGTCTGGAAATGTTCCTGCTTGTGTGGGTGCTCCTGGCAAACTGTTCGTAGACACTAGTGCATCAAAGCATCCAACCAATTGGGCATTGCTGGGAGCAAGCAGGAAAATGAATTGCGAAGAAAGCGGCTGCTTAGTGCATGTTAAAACATCTCACAGGGAGAAACACTCATAAAAGGGCACAGTTATGTTCCACCCCAGCTTTCTCCACCACATGTGGGACAAGAGGGTTGGGCCTCAGAGAAGTAAGTTTTACCTATCCAAAGAAAAGTGATCCAAGCCAGAAGAGCATCCTGGCTCCGAGTATCCTGAGCAGCGCTGGGTGGCAGGTGGTTTTGAACTTGCTGCCACCCACACTCTTTCTTTTTAATGGGTTCTTAATGGGCCTTGCTGGCATTCTTCCGGGCTTCAGCACTGTGTAGTAGTTAAAGCACCAAAGGACTGTAATGTGAGACGACCTGAATTGTGCATCAGCTCCTCCTTGAGTTTGTCCAGCTGCTTGTCTTGCTGTGCCTAAGCTCTCTGATGGGCAGCTGAGGGTACTGGTGTAACTGTAATGCTTTGGGACTCTCTCATTTTCAGTTTACTAGAAATTCCTGTTAAAAAGATGTGGTGGTTGTTAGTGCAAGTGCATATTACGATGTTACTGCTGCTTCTTTCCACAGAAAATGAGTATTTTACCCTAAGGTAAAACAAAGAAACAATAACATTAGGCATTTGTAGTGAACCCAATTGTTCTTGTACGGCAGAAGTAAATGGAACTGGTTAACACAGGGCAAACCAAATCATGTGGATTAGTGATTTCTGGAGTACCTGGGTCCCTGCACCTCGATGCTTTCCATCCTTCTGGTGCTGCTGGGTGGGTAACTGTGGAGGAGCAGCTCAAGGTCTCCAGAGTGGAGACAGGGACACAGACTCCCATATAGAAAATCTAGGAAGAAGGGATTTGTTCAGACCTTACTGTCTGGCTGGGACTGGAACAGATCCTCCACCCCTCCAAACACTAGCACAACTGACTCTTGAGCAGCAGTGAAACGGGATGCTGCTGATGGCATGAATGCTCTCGTATTTGTCATGTTTTCTGCAGGCTGAAGAGTTTACCTTGAGTAATAGGTGAACTTGCCCAGTCTTCCTAGGCAAAGATACAATGAATCTGTTTTCTTGTGGAAACTCACTGGGGTCCTGGCGTACCTCTGTCCATGTGTCTTAATGAGTAGCACAGAAGGGTCCCGGAAGGTGAATGAGCCGCATTGTAAAGTTAGCAGCAGCAAACAGTTTGTAGGATTAGGATGAAGTTGTCTTTCTCTTACTGTTTTCCTCTTTCCTCTTTGAGAACATGACAGTATGAGGTAGGGCAAAGTCCCTGTTACACATTCAGGAGTTATTCTTTGGTTTATTATGCTCCTCCTTCTACCACTATACAGTGCTATTACATTTAAATCAATTTAAGCAGTGGTATGACAACAGCTCTTCCTGTACTGAGGATCCAGACACATGCCAGAGAAAATACCTGTCTCTTGCAGGGTCCTGACAGTTTGAAAGTTAATCAGTGGCTGAGTTTTAAGCCTATTTGAGCTGAGACAAGTCCTGATAGCTTCCAGTGGACCTTCAATATGCTTCTAAATATGATTTTGTTGTTATTACTTCATTTCAGAAGGCTGGGAAAGCTTACGGGGATCTGCCTTTTACAGACAGATGACTGGTTGTATGATGACCTCTCCCTGTCTGTCATTGTTACCTGTTCCATTTTGCAGTTGTGTGAACCACTGGAGGAGGAGAATTGATTTGACAAGTTTAAGATTTCCTCAGAGTTGGTTGTCATTCAGAGTTACTTGCTAGCTAACATCCATAAAGACATTTCTGGGCATTGAATAATCTTTAATTCTTTTAATAGTGTGTTTTCCATCCATTCATTATGTGTCTTATAACATGTAGTAGTTGTGATTTGAGTCCTAGGTCGTCTCCCCATGACCCTGTTCTTAGCAGGGGATATTGCATTTCCCTAATATAGTTTTTAATGTGTTAAAACATTTCATATGTTCTCTTAAAGTCACTTTTTGTATGAAGACCCTTGGCAGGAAATTCACTACCTGGTGAGTTTGCCGAAAGTGAATGGATGAATTAAGTTAGTATCATAGAAG
The DNA here is from genome assembly GCA_013400835.1 of Zapornia atra. Taxonomy (NCBI): domain Eukaryota; kingdom Metazoa; phylum Chordata; class Aves; order Gruiformes; family Rallidae; genus Zapornia; species Zapornia atra. The sequence continues at coordinate 551,509 of VZTU01021246.1, read as the reverse complement.
CATAAAATTGTCTTGGTTGGAAGGGACCCTTTAGATCAAGTCCAACCATCACCCTAACCTGCCATCCACAACTAAACCATGTCCCTCAGCACCACATCTGTTGTCTGTGAAATATCTCCAGGGATGGAGACTCCACCATCTCCCTGGGCAGCCCATTCCAATGCCTAACAACCTTCTCTGGGAAGAATTTTTTCCTAATATCCAATGTAAACCTTCCCTAGCATAACTTGATGCCACTTCTTCTTGTCCTATCACTTGTCACTAGGGAGAAAAGGTCAGCCCCCACCTCTCCACAACCTCCTTTCCAGTAGTTGCAGAGAGCAATTAGGTCTCTCCTCTACCTCTGTTTCTCCAGACTGAACAGCCCCAGTTCCCTCAGCTGCTCCTCATAACACTTCTTATTCTCCAGTCCCCTCACTAGCCTCGTTGCTTTCTCTGAACATGCTCCAGCCCCTCAATGTCTTCTGAGTGAGGGGTCCAAAACTGAATGCAGTACTCAAGGTGGGGCCACACCAGTGCTGAGGAGGGGGAAAATACTTCCCTAGTCCTACTCACCACACTTTTCTTCATACAGGCCAGGATGCTGTTGGCCGCCTGGACCACCTGGCCGCGCTGTTGGCTCATATTCAGCTGGGTGTCAGTCAAGACTCCCAGGTCCTTCTTGGCCAGGCAGCTTTCCAGCAACTGTTCCCCAAGCCTTTAGCACTGCTTGGGGTGGTTATGACCCAGATGCAGGACCCAGCACTTGGCTTTGTTGAACCTCATGCCACTGGCCTTGGTCCATGAATCCAGTCTGTCCAGATCCCTCTGTAAGGCCTTCCTACCCTCAAGCAGATCAACACTCCTGCCTAACTTAGTGTCATCTGTCAACTTAATGAGGGCACACTCGATCCCCTCATCCATGTCACTAATATGAGATATCAAAAAGAACTGGGCCCAGCAGAGAGCCCTGCAGAGCACCACTGGTGACTAGCCACCAGTTTGTTGTTTCATATAACATGCACACATTTGTGAAATAATGCTTTTGCCATAATCACTTAAATATATTAGCTTACTAGGGTAGTTTTGTCAGTTCTGCATGTCTGAAGCATCTACGTAATATGTTGTAATTACATGGCTTTGGGTGTGCACAGAAGCTGCGTTGCTGAGCTAAGCATCTAAGCTGTGTAGTGTTAAGAGCTTATGCTTCAGTACTAGTGCAGAGGCGTATGTTTTCAAAGAAATAAAACTTGCATTCCATTCCTGCAGATGTGTTGGACTTTTGAGGCAAACATAAGCATCAATAAATTAGTAACTGTAAACAAGATATCATTCTTCTGAAAGCATTGAATCATAAAAGCTAAGTATCTCACATGTAGCCTTTACACCACTTTTGTGTCTTTAGGTAATACATACCTATTAGGTAGAATAGGTCAGTACCTATGGCACTGTAAGCTTTGTGATCTATATGTACCTCCTGTTTACTGATATACTATAACACTTGTTCTGTCGTTCGATGATGGATTTTAACGTACTTGCATAGCATTTTATATGACCCAACTTCAATTCAGGAGTACTTATTCATTAGTTTACAATAGTATGTACTCATCTCAAGGAACCTGAAAAGTTCATGTTCCAGGTACTGTTCAGGTATCATGACACAATGTATTTGAGAGCTGCGTTGGGGGAAAAAGGAAGTCTTTTGAATGCAAAGCCGAGGACAAGACAAAGCCTGTTCGTGAAAGAATGGTATTCTTGTCAGAAACTTCATTTGCTTTCTGTTGAGTTGAATTGTTAAATGTAGGGGTCTGTGCTACTGGAAGTATGTGGTTCCCTGTAACAAGCTAGTTTTGATAAATGCTGAAGTGCGCACGCCTTCCAGCGTGGCAGCATGTGGGATATTGTGTGTTGAAAGATGTGTTAGCCATAGCTGCATTACAGAAGGATGCTAATTATGTAATTGCAGTAATAGACACTGGGACTTTAAGGGTTCAGTTTCAGCTGCAGGCATGTACTTTATCTGAGACCTTGGGAAACCATTGGGTTACCTCTTGGATAAGGCAAGTACAACCTTGTAAAGGAAAAATAATTATTCTTCCCTTCCATCTTTCGACTGTCTTGTTATCTTAGATTAAAGCTTTCTGAGGCAGGCCCTAGTCTCTCTTTTACTGTGGTACAGTCTCTTACAGTATCTAGGACAGGGCAGCTCAGCTTCCCGAAACACAAGTGCTACAGCACTAGACATTATCTGCAGAAGTACACGGCTTCAGTTGTCTGTAATAAGGACCGTTCGCACATTGAACATTTCGACGGATCCTGGTGAGGAAGAGGCACAAAACTCCCATTATTGGGTGGGAGAAGTGGAGGAAATGTGTGGAGTATCAGGCCCCATGAAACACAGGAGCCATTCTGCCTTTCTAATTTCCCAATACTACTTGTGACAAACATTTCCCAGCGAGGTAGCGTGACAACACTTACCCCGAGGTGAGACCTGTTACTGGTGTGTGTGTGGTGCAGCCAGCTGCTTGCAACTTAAGCTGCATCATTCTGAGAACAGGAAACCCCTTTTTCAACAGAATCAGCTCAAAAGTGTGGCCGCCCTGCAGCACACTCTATTCTCACAGCCCGGGTCTGTCCTGGGGACTAAAAGTGTCCCATTCCTCTTTAAGCCAGAATGAGATTTTGAAAGTACTTGTGAACACCTTTTGTGAGGGGAGTTAAAGTGCTCTTTGTGAAACTGCTTTGAGCTGTGGCTATTACATCTGTTTAACATTCCCGACTTGTTTTGGGTTCGGAAGTTTCAGATATTTAATGCAAAACAATAAGCAGGAGGGGGGACAGAACCCTCTCACCAGTCATTTGTCTTCATCACAAGAGGTGCTCATCCCTCGTTTCCATGGTGATCCTGCAACTCTGTGTTTTGTTGAAGTTCACACTTCCCTCTCAGCTATAAGAGAGGAGATGCTAAAAGAGAGGCCAATGTAATTACTAACCTTCCAGCTATCCAGCAGCCCCAGGGCTTATCTGCTTTCATCAAGAGAGGATTGTGCCTAAAGTACAAGGGCCTGATAGTTAAGGGAGTTGTGCTTCATGGAAGGGTGAGGAAGGCAGTGGAAGCTGGGGTAAGTTTTCTTACTTCTAGAAGACACCAAGCGCAAAGTCCATGTGGGACATTTTCTAGAGCGTTAAGCAGTGCATTCGGAAAGGTCTACAAGCTGGTCCTGCAGACATATTGTCTCTGTCACATGCACACACACAGGTACTCACATAGAGAATCTGGAATAGCTCTACTCAGATAAGTGCAATTATACTTCTATAAAGCAGGATGAGGTGGGAGGAAAATTAGTCCTTTTGGAAGGCAGTTTGCAGCAATGCTACATTTCCATTTTCCTTCCTGCGAGGATGTTTCCAGAGGAAGCAAATGAGAGTTAAAGGAGAACTAAGAAAACATTTAATCTCTCTGAGTCTGAGCCCTGTCTTAGCTCAAAATGGAAAGGTGATGGGTCACTCTACTTTCACAGCAAATGAGTGCTGGATCCAGAAAGCCTGAACCTCAGGTACCAGTTTAAGAGGTCAGGCATATTCTGTGAATGACAGGACCTTCCTTTTGAATATAAGGAGCAAAGTGGGATGTTTGGTATTGGTTGATCACTGATCAGTGTGCAAAATAAGTAGCAAATACATAGTTTGGGGACCACAGTCAGCTATGGAAGAAATGATCACAGCTCTTGAGAAAGTTCTTGGTCCCACCTCGTTCCTCAGGCGCCATGAATTATATTGCATAATAATCGAAGGGAAATAACTGGAAGGAGAGGTTATTATTTCTTTTAGCTTACTAGCAGTTTCTTCTTTTTGATTCCCTTGTTGCTATGTGTCAAAATAAATAAAAATAAATTAGGACAAAAGGTATTCAATAAGTCCTTCAGTGGGCAGAAAACAGAGGTGGGAGAGGAAGAACACCAACCTACTCTCCCCTTGAGTTCTCTAGGAACAGAGCTACTAGGCACTGTAAGTTCTTCTCAACAAACCCCTGGAATTGTTTGTCTCCCCTTCCCATGATGTGGGGGAATGCCAAATGATTCCAAGATCTGAGCCTCTTAATAAGATTTAAAATCCCTTTCTGCATGTGCTGTCTTTCCAAAGTGGTCATTTGGCTGTAGCAACAATAAGCATTTGTATTTGATTTCTGCAACCCCAGAGGTTTTAAAGAGAAGGGGAAAAAAATCTTTATGAATTCATTTGGTGTCAAAGACCTGCTTGTTTGCTTTACATCTCTTAATTGTCCTGTTCCACTTCCCCTTTTCCCTTTTCTATCCAGCTTGGAAGAAAAACCCTCACTTTGGAGTCAAAGGGGATTTAAGTGGTGATAGTTCACTTCAGCGAATATTTCTGTTGTTCTTTTTTAAGTGCTTTAAAAAACCAAATTCAGTGAATGAGAAAGCTCTGGGGAATTTTTACAAGATTCAGAAGGGCTTGAAGTAGATTAACAGTGCTGGAAATAAGAAATTTTTCAGAGAGGAACCCACGCAGTACTGAAGATTGGAAATTCCAGGTGAAAAATGTCTGTGATGTGGCCCTTTTTTGTGGTCCAAAGAGGAGCCACTGGCTGAGTGAACTAATGGGAGTAGAAGCGAGCTTCCGCTGCCTAGAGTAGAGCTCAGACGCCTGTAAGCTGTCACTTGTATCTACATATTTGGTGTGTGCTTGCTGTCTTCTAAACAAAAAATACATCGACCCAAGTCGTGTACTAAAAGCCAAAATTAGAGCCCTCCTTTTTAATAGGTTATGTCTTTTTATTTCACACAGTTTGTTTCCTCAACCCCTGTCATCCAAACTAACATCTTGGAGGGAAACCAGAAGAGAGCTTTCAGCAGAGTAACTGAATCTGCTGCAGTGAGCACAGCCTCTGAACTTCCAAACTTTTAACAACTATAGTTTTCATGTAGCAGAGGCTGATGCAGGGCCTTATGTGACTGTGAAAGCATTCAGAGGTGGTTGCCAGCTAAGTGCATATCCCGGTACTGACAGCAGAGCAAACCCTATCTCTACCTGGTTCAAGGTGGGCAAACAGGTCTCTCAGTGGGTAGGACACCAGGGACATGATCAGACCAGTCCCAGTCCAGCCACAGTGGACCACTGAGGTTACGTGTATATCACTTGCATGTCCTACATCATCTTCATCTATAGAGTATCCTTTCTCCCCCAAATCATCAACTTGAGGCCACTTGAAGATTTTGGCATGTTTGTGGTGGGAGTACCCCAGTGAATTCTGCAAAAATACCTGAGGCTGACAGATATGCTAGGAGCAGAACTGCCTTACTTGTCAGGTATTAATATTGCTGAAACTTTCCCAAGATCTTAGATATAAATTATTACCTGCTTCCTCCTCTCTCTCTCTCCCACACGCCAGCTTGTATGTAGGCTTGGACAGTCAGCCAGCCACAGGGAAGGACTGCCTCTGGCTTTTGGTTCTGCAACACAATTAATTAGTTATGAAGGTTATTTTAGGAATGTTAGTTCCTTCCCGCTTCCTGTAACCTCACAGGGCTGTACAAGATTGGTAGAAAAGCATGCAGATTTTATCAGCCATTCCATAACAATTGTGGCATTGAACCTTTTCACCCAAAAGTCATTGCACCAGTTATCATGTGATCACAGCATTGAAGTGTTTATGTATTGTTCACAGCAATTTTCCTCAAAGTACTATAGAACCTGTAATTATTGCAGGGAGAATAACGTTTTCCCCATTAGGCCTAGAAGCACTCAGAAGCATTGTCTACAGCACTGTCAACTTTCTCAGGAAAATTGCTACTACTAGTTCAATTTAACTTGATATTGATGCAGGTGGGAGACTGAGCAGAGAAGGTCATGGTGGGCAGACTTGGTTTTCACAAGCATTTCATGCAGTTTGTACAGTGTTGGTTTCAACAAATGTAAGTAAAAATGGCAGGGTGAAATCCCTAGCCCTGCCAAGAGGGGGACATTTTTTGCTGTCAGTTACGTTGTATCTGGCTGGGGATGGTAGAGTTGGTCTAATTGCCTTCTTGCTTATATGATAAATAAAAAATAACTGATTTGAACTGGGTGTGAAAATTAAAAACTAAAGTTGAACACCTGAGGAATACAGGTATTGGTGTGTGGAGGTAATTTCTCTCTCCATATCTTTCCACCTATGGACTTTCTTTTGCTTGATTCACCACCTGGAGTTGGTAGTGGGGTGACAGAGAGTGCAACAGGGGAAGCAGAGTAAAAAAAGAAGTGCTTTGTTTCTGTGAGTGTCCACTCCCCAGTTTACAGAAATAGCACCTGACATGTGCAGAAGCAAGACAGGAGCTCTCCCATTTCTGGGGACGTGGCAAGAGCAGCTGTTCAGAGGTAGAATACCTCTGACCCAAGGCGAGACTGAGCTTATGAGAGTAATATCACTCATCTGCAACCCCTCAGGGTCTGGCTTATCACTCTTGACACTATTTGTATATCAGGACGTGCTTGTTTGCACATGAGGCTGGAAATTTTCAGAGAACGTCCTGCAATTGGTACAGTGATGATACCAGTTTGCACTTCAGAAATGACAGGCAAGAACTAGAGGAGTAGGTGGTTACAGGAAGGAATCACAGTATCACAGAGTGTTAGGAGTTGGAAGGGACCTCGAAAGAGCATCTAGTCCAATCCCCCTGCCAGAGCAGGGTCACCTAGACTAAATCACACAGGACAGCATCCAGGTGGGTTTTGAATGTCTCCAGAGAAGGAGACTCCACAACCTCTCTGGGCAGTTGTGCAAGCATTACAGGACAGCATTGAGTTCCAGGCCTGTGCACGTTTCCTTTTTTGTTCCATATATGCGTTTGGATGTAATGTTTTGGTTGATTGTGCTTTTTAGGTTAGCTAGCCCTGTGTTCTTAGAGTTCTCATCCCCAAAATCTATAAACACTAACCACATATGTGTGCACAAACAACAGTTAAGAAGAGGTTGAGCTACTATGATCACAATGAAGAAAACTTGCAAATATGAATAAAATCTTTGTAAATTTTGTTGTCTAGAATATATAAAACATTTGTCAGCCTCTTGGAGGAACAGAGGAGATTCAGACTGCAGGAAAGGTAGATATGGTGCTTTTCTTCATGGGCGTGCAAGTGGGTTCAAAAATAGCCAGGCATGGGAGGGGAAAAACTAGAGAGCTTACAGTTCTGATCTTCTAGACTTGAGAACATTGACTTACTCAGACTTGCAAAAGGGAAAAGCTTTAAGAACCGTTTTCTGGTTGTGAGAAAAGCAGCATATGATGTTACCTTGGCAACCTGAGATGCTCTGTGTTCAAAGAGAGATAAGGAGAGTTTTTAAAAGTCTGGAGAAAAGTCTTCACCAGAGCTGGTGTGTTGGTAAGCGGCTCTTCAGAGGAGCAGTCACCTGCAAGCAGGCGTGATAAGACTTTGAACGGCAGCTGCAGTATGTCTGTAGTCTCCTGTGTGTCAGCAATTAAATCTGTGCCAATAAAAATATAAAAATTTCAGAGGTACATGTGAGTTGTAATCTTTGATTCTCTTTAGTTAATCTTCTTTCTTCCTGGGGTCTGAGGCACTTCTGTTCATTGATTTGGTGAGGAAGGAATAGATGCTTCTGTAAAGTGTCATTTTACTTCCAGTCATACGAAATTTACATTTAAAGCATCCTGCAGAAAAACGTAATTTGCCTTCAAATTCTGTGGTGGCCACTGTTTTTTTAGGTGGCAAGATGACCCTTTGCATCGTATATGAAAATGGCATTCCTTTCAGTAAAACAAAGTAGACAGAAATGGCATCACTTTGGCTTGAGGGAGGGGAGGTCTAAAACATTCTCTTTTAGAGCGTGACAATACTAACCTCTCTACACACTGTGGAACACTCCTCATGTTTCAGGGGAGGTGTAGTTTTGGGTACTTTAGGGGGTCTCCTGGAGGGCAGACTGAGACTTTCATGAGAGAGGAGCTTAAAGAGATCATAAGAATGTTGAACTCTCAAAATTTTCTAGTCCATCCGGCAACTCAGAGGAGGATCAAGTTGCTTAGTCCACGCTGACAGAAGTTTGTCAAACCTGTTCTTAAAAGAAAAACCTGCTAGAGACGTTGTATAACTGCCTGAGGTACTGAACTTCTAGTTCTTATTCTCACAGATAGAAATTTCTTTTGAACATCTAATCTAATTCCGTTCTCTTGCAAATTAAATTAATTACCTCCTGTTCTATCCTCAGCAGACAAGGAGAACAATTGATCACCATCGTCTTTGCTGCATTTTACATAATGAGAGACTGTTATCATGTCATACCTCAGGTTTTCCTAGACTAAACAAGTGATTCTTGTTCTTTCCCCCCCCCAACTTTGTACTTTTCTCAGTGCTGTGTTCCTGACCTGTTCAAGTCTTTGAGTACAGAGCCTCATGTGGGACAGGTGATGCTCAAAGAGTTGGACACAATTGCGGTGGGATACTAGGGGTGATATTTTTTCAAAGAAATAGCATGACAAGGAATAGAAGATGAGAGTTTACATCCCCTTGCAACTTATTTGGTATAGTATTCTTGACAGTCAGTAAGGCTTTAAGCCCCTATCTTGCTGTGTAGTCTGCTTCCCTGAATGCTGTGCTCTATTAGCTGGACAGCATATTTTTCATTTATTTATAACTAAAAGCTAAACCCACAGCATTGCTGTGCTGTTCAGGAGGACTAGCAGCCAAGTTGCTTCTGAGAAGTGAATGCTTGTTACTGGTGACTGGAGCAAACACATCTCTTTTGCCCTCTGGGAAGGATCAATGGTGCACAGGCAGAAGATTGGGGAGTGAGTAGAATTACCTTTCCAGCCTCTGTCAAACTAGTCGCTAAAGCCAAACACCAGCAGAAACGACTCTGGGTCACTGAAGAGTTGTTCAGTATTGCAGAGATTGCCTGCAAAGATAGTGATGCCATTAATTCTAGCTGGTGCCATTCATAGATCCATGTTCCTCTTACTCCTTGGCACTGTGGTGGAGGAGGTTATTTGCTTCACTAGGTACAAATGGAGCACCCCAAAAACAGTCCCTCTTCCTGAAAAGTGGCCATTCAAATGTTTGTGATTTATAAATAACTATGTGACACTGAGGCTAACTTTATTCACCATGATGTTTTGAGGAGCCTTAGGTGAAGAATCTATTGTGAACTTACAAAACAAATTTCACCTTCCTTTCTCTCTGGGAATTGTCTGTGAACAATGTGTGATCTTCTTGAATTATTCAGCATTCAAAATCACTTGTCAAATAATTTCTATGAATAATTTTTGACTTGCAGCTTGTCCATGATCTGTTTATTGCGAATATTTGAAATCAGATCTGACTGATTAGCTCTGATTGCACACATTGGTTACCTAGGGCAGTGCTAGTCCCTGATGGGATGAGCCTAGGCCTTTGAAGCACATTTATACAGTGAATGCTTATGATTAAGAATTTTAAACTCACTCTTCACAAATAATCTCCAATGGCCACTAAAATTTGCTGTTCCTGTGAACACTTCTGCCAGTAAACTCATTAGCTAGAATAATTGCACAAAAAGAACACAAAAGGGGGAGCAAAGGGAGGCAGACCAATTTGTTTTCAAATCAGACTGGATATTGCTGAAATATTCCACTCTTCCCCGGTCCTTAGAGGTTTAGCTGCATTAAGAGAGTTTTGTGATCTTGGTAGGCCTTTCATTCCTGAACTTTTACCAAGCCCTGTCTCTGGCAGGAAGAGTCTTTGGGATGCAGTGTTGTCAATGTCCACGTTCCATCCACCTCCCCGTCTCATATTAAGCAGGTAGAAAGACAGAAATTGAAGACTTAAAAACTGTTTAAGCAGCGTATGTTTATGTATAAGCAGAGAAAAGCAGAGGGTTAAACGTGGAATTAATGGATATAGGTCCCCTGGATTATTTGTGCCTGAATTTCCCATAGTGCTTTAAGACTCCGGTAAGACAGAGCAGATACTTGCATTCCAGAGACTCCATGGGTTTTGATTTTTATTGCTCTTGGTTTCTTTTATGTTTCTGCACAGGGAGAGAGGGTGAGCCTCTTCTTTAATTTCCTTCAGAACCAGAAGCCTGTTTTGGTGTTGGCTGATTAGCTTTGGGAATCATGCCTAAGTAGATGCCTGGCTGTAAATTTGCTATCATTCTGTCAGCTTTGGTTCCCTTTGGTTTGGTATCTTTTCCTTTTTTTTTCTTTTCTTTTTTTCCTTAGTCACTCAGGACATAAACTTTAATGATGAGATTTCATGCTCAGTCAAGTTTTTGAAAGCCACTTATGAAGCATCAATCAGATTATATACCTGCCCCGGCTGGGTGGCTGCTCTTCCCTCCCTACAAGGGGTTGATGGTCAAAAATACATAATGAGCTACCATTGACAGCCTACCAGACTACCACCTCACTCTTTCTTCCTGCCTCAAAAGCCTCTGCAAGTGATGGCTTAGTCGATCACCATGGAAATTGTTATTGCTTGACATTACTCCAGAAAGTGTAATTGTGTTTCCTTTGCTTCTCAACATATCCACTGATGCATTAGCACCCTTCCAGCAAAGGCCTGGTAAATCCCTTCTTTTTTCCTGTACTTCCACCACTGACTTAGCACTGGATGTCATGTTTCCTAGCACTTTTTACCCCTCTTCGGGTCAAGAGTCTCACTTCTGTTAGTCTTACTGCATGGCCTCTGGAGAAATGTAGGAAAATACTCCTACAGAGAATAAAATAAATTCAGTCGTACCAGGAGCATCGCTGATAAAGGACAGGGCCTAAGAGCTTCCAGTTCTTTTTAGGTAAACATGGTTCCTGAGCTGTAGTAAAAATGTTTGGAAGCTACTGAAGGCTTGCCTGTGCAGGGGCTTAGAGCACGGAGGTTTTTACTGTCCTAGCAGCACGACCTGCAGAAAGTCTTTGTTCTTCCCATGCCTTTTCTTCCTGTGCTGGACTTCAGTGCTAATGCATCCTGTTTTCAATAGAGAGGAAGAAAAAGGCTGAGTTTGTGTGCGTGGTTGTGAGATGCCTGGGAATAAGCTCTTACCGTGAGTTTAAGTCACTTGCATAAAAGACAGTATTGCCTGTCTTTGATACAGGGGTCTTGCCACGTGAGCACTTCTGACAGACCGCGGTGCAATTTCCATGGCTATTTAAATTCCCAGTGACTGTGATGAAGAGCGTGTGGTGTTGTGGCCCTCACCTTTTGCCACACAGTTGGTTGTTGCCTGCAGAGAGGAAGGATGGACAATAGGAGACTAGATTTACTCAAGTTTGCCTTTCTAATCCTCGAGCCCTGGGAATAGCATTCCCTAACTATAATCAGCTATGGATCTCTGAGGTCAGCCTTATCTACTGCACTGTGCTGCTTCACTCATTACACGGTGCTGAATATTGGCATTTGGTTGACTTCTTCTGTCCACCCCATTTCCAACTCAGCATTATTATTTGTCAGATGCTGCCTACCCAACTGCTGTTGAAATGACCTTTCTAAATGTAAAAAGAATACCGCATAAATATCTTCCTCTAAACGAGAAAGTACAGATATTAGATAGAAGCAGCCTCATTACCTAGCCCTGAAGTAGAACACAGCAGTTATCTCAGAGCACGTTTTTACTTCAGCTAACAATATAGAATGGGAAATAAAGAAAAATCATTGTTACCATTTGAAATCGGGGAGAGATCTCACAAAGGGAAAAAACCTAATTATCAACATTTAAGTCTGGCCAGGACAAAGAATAACAACTCCTGCAAAAAGTACCTTAAAATTATTAGTTCTGTAGCTAATACAAGCAAACCCTCACAAACATCGGATGTACTGTTGGACCAACACTTGACGACTATGAAGATGAATTTTGTCCCACTAAATAATGAACATTCTCTTTGACAAATGCATTTGGATTTTGTTGTTGTTGTTCAATTTGGTTCTTTGAGGCAAGCAAAGCTTATTTTATTTGTAATCTCTTGTATCCTTGGAGTGTCACTAATCTGTAAGGTCTGCTCTAAATGAGTTGCTGATAGCTTAAATTGTCTGGGCCTCTGCTTTGCTTTGTGGCTTTAACACGTGGCAGAGAGAATTAATACAACGGGAGTTGCAAGCGGCTCATTAAGGCTTCCTACTCCAGAGAGGAAGCATGAAAAAACAGCAGTATGATGAAGTCCTGGTTAGCATTGCTGTCCACCTGAAGCTTTACTGCATGATTAAGAACTGGGGCAGTGAGATCTCCCCTACCTTTCTGCTGAGACGATCTAGATTCTGCAGCAATGTTTGTTTCCAGAAATAGACAGTAACCCTTGCTCTGTGAATACTTCATCACACCAATAGCTTATACCTATATTCATCAGCACCATCGGGGACAGTCTCTTTCCCACACTGCTGTGTGCAAGCCCATATTCTGTAAGAACCCTCTAGCTCTGCAAATACAATCCCTCTGACAAACAGCTCATGTCTTGCACAAGAACGAACAAGATGAAACTTCCAGCCCACGCAATACACAGTTTGGAGCATGATCTCTTTAGCATAGGCTGGCCCCTGCTTCAGGTACTCTAATCAGAAACTGTTTTATGCATCAGAGGCTGCAGTCTTATTCTCAGCTAATCCCATGCTTCTGTCCTCACCACCAACTCCGCTTTGCCTTTCACTGTTCTGCTGTGTAATGGGCCTCTGTCTATTTAATGAGTTGATGAGCTGTTTTCAGAGATCAAATACTCTCTTCAGTACACACATACCTTCATCTGCTAAAGCAAATTCTATTGGCTTTGAGAAAAGAAGGGTTGACAGTGTAGAAAAAAAAGACTGATGAAGGGAAAGGTTGTGTGATTGCTGAGCATTCAGATTTGGGAGGCAAGAAGGGCTGGTATTTTATTCCTCCGGTGTTCTGTGTATCCATCACTCGGACAGAATCCCTGTTAGTGGAAATCTAATTCTTCAGTCACTGGCCAAAGTTAATTAATTTGTAAATATATTTCATCTTCTAAACGACAGCCCTTTCCAAGAAAGGAGCTGATAGAAAGAGTGAAGGGGTTAAGGTGTCATGAAACACCATGTTCACCCCAGGAGATTGAGGTGACATCAACTAGTTCCATCTCCTCCACAAACAACCCTTCAAAGCATGGAAATACTGTGATTAAAGGGAGGTGCTTCTGGTGTTCTGCTCCTGATTGCATTGCCTTGGGTAATGAGGAGAGTCCATTTAGAGCTGCATTTGTGTAGCTTCTTTTTCATGGCAGTGACTTCTCCGGTGGTCACATCTACCTTCCACCTGGTACTGCTCTCCCTACCGCTTGGTTTTCTGATTCACAAGAAGGGATCTTCTGGCTTTGAGCACCCATATGTGTGGTTCTGAGGTGGCAAATCTTCCATTGAGAGACCCTGAGAAATTTGAGAACTGGGCTAACAGGAATGTCATTCTGCATCTGGGGTAGAATAATCCATTGTCAGTACAAGCCAGGAGCCATCTCTTTGAGTAGCAGCCCATGTAGGAAGGATCTGGGGGTTAAGGTCACCAAGCAGACTAAGATGGTTTTCTTATTCTGCTGGCTGATATTGTAGCCCAGTATGCAAAGTATGGCTAACAGACCAAGACATGCTCTTATTTTCCTTTGTGCACCTATGCTGGGGCTGCATGAGGATCTTGTATTCAGTTTAGGCTTCCTAGTTCCACAAGGATGTTAAGAAATGGGGTGGTTCAGTGGAGGGCAACCAAAATGGTCAGGAATCAAGAAATAATGAATTATGATGAAAAATTGAGGTCATTTTGTTCACTTAGTCTGGTGAAGAGGAGGCAGCGGAGTGAGCAGATAGTAGCTGACAGCTATTTAATGAGTGGTAAAGGCAACAGAGCCAGGCTCTTCCCACTAATGGCAAAGGATAAAACACAGCGCAGTGCACGTAAGGTGCAGGATTCAGATAAGATGTTAAGAAAAAACTTATTAGGAGGGAAGTGTTGCATTGGAAAAAATATCCCCATCCATGGAGATTTTAAGTCTTGGCTGGCCAGATCTACAGCTGACTTGATCTAGATTTGAGTGGGAGATTAGGCTAAATGACCTCCAGGGTTCCCTTCCAACGAGCATTTGTCATTCTGTCTGTTAAGTTGTTTGCTTTGATATAAAGAAAAACAAAATCAAAACCCTCTTAGGCCGAAGTTGCCAATGTATAAAATGGCCATCAAACCAAAGGTCTGCTATTCTGGAAAAACGAACCTTCCGAAGCAGAAATAATGGTGTCTCTGTACAGCAATTGCAGGTTGTCTAGGGCTCAGTCCTGGTCCGTTCACGTTGCAAAAATCTGTTTTGACAGAGAGGAAACTATGCTTCACCTTCATTTAAATGAGAAGTTTTATGAATTAGATATAAAATTAATGTATTATGGACAGCACCTTTCCTTATGTTGTTTATTTTGCTGTGTAATTTCTTAACTGATGAGCTGGGACTACAAAAGAAGCTGACACCGCTAAAGTAACCCAACAGCGAAATAGTTGGTAAAGTGGGCGTTTAAATCATCATAGTTAACTTTGGTGGTTAACACAGTTTTCAGATTAGAAATCTTCATTGTTTTTGGAAATACCAAAGCAGATAATCAGAAGCACCTCATTGGGTTGTCTGTCCTGTGCTTTTGTGACTTTTTCTCTTGAAAGATAAAAGGGTGAGAAACACACTTTCTAGAAAGTGAGGTCATAAGACTCATGAGCTGCATGAAATCTCAACATGCCAACAGAATTTCCGTATCTTCTAACCTTCTTTCTTTCTTTTTCTCTTTCTTTCTTTTTCTTTCGTTTCCCAAGAAACTGTAGGAATTGGTTTGGGTCTCTGGTTTTATTTTTGACATTACTTACTGATGTTTTGACATTGCATTGGAGCATTTGTTGTGAGCAGTGGCTAAATTCTTTATGCTGTGATGAAATACGTATTTCTTTCTCCTTGTCATAATCCAGTACTTATAGTGCAGATAGTGTAAAATTTATGGCACCTTAAATTGTTTACTTTGAGACTTCTTGGGGCTTGTAAACAAAGGGAACAGGAGGTACTTAACAACTCTTAGCAACTTTAACTAGCTCTAAAAAAAGTTTTTGATTATAGAACCCAGTTTATTTCACTTTCACTTTTTCCTCTCCCATTAATAAGTGAAGACGTAATTTGTTAAATTCTTAGTAAGTGGGATTGAAGGGTCACCAGATTGCTAAATTAAAGGAACAAATTAAATATCAATACTAAATTAAAGTGTTGGCTGAGCTAGAGAGAACTGAAAAACAATATCTGTACTCCATTAGCAGGTTGGAAATTGTGGAAAACTATCTGTCAGCAAAAATTCCACTGTCTTCCATATATCATCTGCTATCTTTGATGTGGCAGGCAAAAGAATTCACCAATGACAGGTGCTGTCACAGAATATATTTATTCCACAAGTTTTTATTTTCTCCATCAGCTACAATGATGGACAATCATGTCTTGTTTCCTGAACGATGGCAATTTCTTAAAGATTCTACAATTGCTGCCCTTGAAGACTGCCTGTTTTGTGAACCAATGTCAAAATCTATCTATATGCCTGTATAAAACACTTATCGCTGTGGTATTTAAGCACTCTACATGGATTAAAAATGAACAGTGAAGCTGCCTGGAGGATAGTAAGTAAAATCTACTTAAGTTTTGGATTTTGTGATATAATGTGATTTCATTGGCTTGACAGAAGGACACAAAAAGCCATCAGACACTTCACAAAAATTTCAAAAAAGAGCTGCTCATATTTTTTAACTCAGAAAGAGATTAACGTATTGAAAAAATTGAGGACAAATTCTAGTTGTCAATGTGACTTAAACCTTGACATACAAAAGAATAAGGGGGTTTTACTTGCTTGTATGACCATGAGAGGTGGGTTGGTAATCAGCCTATAATGGGCTTTGCCACTAGAATGACACATCAGGAGAGAGAAACCTCTCCCTGTCCTGTTCCATTTTCCCCTCATCAGCTGAGTATTAACAAAACATATAGCAACAGGTTAAACAGTGGCTTCAGAATTCAGGTTCTTTGGTTTTTCCTGACTTGCATTAAACATCCTGCTTCCAAAGGCAAGTTACTTGAGCCGATCGGCTCAGCAGCAGACAAAGCCTGCACCATGGGAAAAGAGACTCTTGGCTAATGACTTGGCCATGTTCCCATCACCTCAGAAACCAAAATTTTGCCCTTCTACTGCAATCAGTTTATAATTTAAGAATGGTTTAGAAAAATCTTTTAAGCTTTGCACCTGTTCTGAATAATACAGGAGACACTAACTGTATACCACGTATGATATATTTGATGCTATGTACCTCTCATATCTTTCTGTCAAGCTATGAACTCCATTTTGTTTCCAAAGTATTTTTTGACTATAAAACTATTCTGCAGCTTCCCCTTGATTACATTGGCTCCATATTGAGTCAAGAAACAGAAGAAATTAAAGCCCTTAGCCAACACTTAAAATACAGGGATACCAATCGTTGAGTAAATAAGGCTGTAGAAAACATAACAGTTCTGGTGGTAGAGGAAAGCTCACCACTGTTGAGTAGGTCTTTCTTAGTCTTCTGGTTGCATCAAGATGTTGGATCTGTTGGAAGGAAACAAAGGATAAGCTTCAGGATATCCTTTTGGAATTAAAGATGGCCCCATGGATGGGGGTGGCAAAGGTACATAGCTCGTACTTTTTCTTTGGGAGAAGTTTCTTTTCCTTTAAAGAGCAAATATAAAGAGTGAGCTGAGTAGGCTCTAGGAGTCACGTAGGGACTGGAAGAATCAACAGAGCAGCAGATGGCTCCCTCCACCTGTGTCTAAGGCCCACATAATTAAAGCAGTATGCAAAGAGCAAAAATTTTCATTACCTAACAAGACTTACTGACTAATTCCAAGTATCTGTCTGCGCTTAAAGCATCAGCAAAATTCTGGCTTGTACTCTTGAGAAAAGAAAGTGTCTACACGCCATCAACCATCTCCTTGGCAGTTGGAAGAAATAGCACCAATTTGTGTTGTGTTTGGCATCCACTGAAAAAATTTATTTTGGGGTGGTGCTGGAGAAGCTAATACGGATGCTTGCCACAGTGAGAAGTATGTAAATTCCTTGGGATAGACGGTAACTTTGAACACGTGCAGACAGATCTGAAGAAGATTCAGGCTGTCAGTAACAAACCTACTCTAACAGACCAAGGGCGCCTGCAGTTCTGTAAATGTGTAGCTTTGAATGGCTGTCCAGATCAGAGCACTGGAATAGGCTGCCCAGGGAGGTACTGGAGTCTCCTTCTCTGGAGATGTTCAAGACCCATCTGGACGCCTACCTGTGCGACCTGTCCTAAGGAACCTGCTTTGGCAGGGGGGTTGGACTCAATGATCTCTGGAGGTCCCTTCCAACCCCTACGATTCTGTGATCAGCGACCTGAGATCATATTCATGCAAAGATGCCTAATAGATCTAGGATACATGTTCTCACTGAAGCTTTGGAGTAATAAATGGCAATTAATGACCAACGTCTCAATGGCAGGACAGTAGGTAATGTTAAACACCAAGCTATCAGAGCTGGTACTAGAGGATTTATCTATATAGCGCGTTCAAAACTGGAGACCAATGGGTTATGAATTGTACCTGCAGCAAAACCTGAATCTCAGTATATACAGGTGGAGAAAGAAGTCCTAGCATAGCCGATGGTTATGAAAAATTTTCAGGGTGTGTTTGTTGGAGGCTGGTATTAGCTGAAACTGACTGCAAGCCATTCATTGCAGTTTCCAGGAAGCACCAGGCAGGCACCTGCCAGGCGTAGAGGGATTTTTTTTTCTTTTTTTTTTTTTTCCTGTCCAACTGCAAATGTATGATTTGCAAACGGAACAGCAGAGGAAGATGTCTGGTGGCTGCAGTTACAATCTCAAGTGTTTGTAAAAAAGATTTATAGGCAAGCACACAAATAACCAGGGATATGTTATTCTGATTAAAGGGGGGAAAATACAACAAAAAACCCAAACAAAACCTTCCTGATCTCAGGAAAATATGAAGAGTTGTTCTGGTAATATAAGGAATAGACCTTTAAGAAAATCAGTTAAACTATTGGCTAGAAGTTTTTGCATCCAGTCCCTTTTACGATTAAGGAGAACTTCTCAGTAAAGGATTTTGTTTAACGGCACCCAGATGATGATCTGAAACGTGTTACTGGGAAATATCATTAAAAATGATACATTAAAGTCATTTAGGGATTGAGAACTCGGAGAGAGGTCAGAGATATTTTCTACTGTTCCTCAAATGAACAGTGATACTGAGGAAGCTACCAAAGTGTCAGAAATAGAGTTCAGTGCACTAAAAGACACCAGGTTGGAAGCACAGGAAAAAGTTGTCCTTGAGCAAAAGAGGCCATAGACTTACAGAAAAATGTACTGATTCCCTTTGAAAACTGATGTGAGGATGCTACAGTCAAGCAGGTGTTTGCACATGTCAAATCAATTTCTGCTGGAAATAGCATATGCGATAGATTCTGAAAATGATGAATTGATTACGGTTGTGAAATGTATTGCTCCCCACTTGCAAAATAGAGGAAAACATAGAGTATGTTCATCCAGTGTAGCAACACGAATATTTGCTGTGACCCTGATCCTCAAAAGTATTCTAACCCCCATTATTTATACAAGGTGGATGTGATCTCAGGGCATTACTAGCAGGGACTTTTCTGTCAGCTTCAAGCCTGGGGTGGAAATGCTATTAAGACTTTTTAATGGAGAAAATGGGCTACATGTGCATCTATCTAGTGGAAGAAGGACTCTGGAGGTAGCGTGTCCTGAGGGCGTAACTTAATCAGATTTTGGAGTTCCTTTTAACTTCTGGCTACACAGGTTGGATTAAGGCAGCAGTTAAGAAATACAACTCAGAAGTCCGGTGAGAAGTTTCTGTTTGTTTTATTTTCAGATTTAGATTAATAGATTGGAAATTACATTTCGTTTTCAAACCCAAAGGATTTCCCTAACACTGCTTATGATGTTGGAGCCCAGTTCTTATAGAAGTACAGTAATGATCTACATTTATTTTTACTTTTGTTAGGGCTGGAAGGGACCTTAAAGATCACTTTTGTGGTGAAATACGATTTCATTAAGCATGTAAAGAACGCTAAGGAGTATCAGACACAGGCAAAGAGTTGGAAAATGTTGGAGAAAATCTTTGTGTGTGGTTTGTTGGGGATTTTCTAATATATTTTCTGCAGGTGTGACTTTTTCTTTAGTCTCCACAAGCGTACAAAATACAGACTTTTAAGACTAGTGCCAGTGAAATGCCAGTAACAATTTCATCTAGAGTCTTGCCCTTTTCGTAGAGCCCTTGGGGCAGAGGCAGCTGCCATGGGGGATGCCGCACTGCACCTCTGCAGCACCAGCCTCTGTAGGACCAAGAAGTTCAGCCCTTTAGCGCTCTGCCCACTGTAAATCCACTCCTGATCTTATCTAGATTAGTCGTTTTATACTTTTCCCACTTGTCGACTTACAGTCTCATTTCAGGTCTTATCTCAGATTATCCCTCTGATTCTTTCCTGCCTGTGCCACTTTGTCTTTCCCCTTCTACAGTAATTTATTATTTAATACTTTTCTTGGGTCATGCTTTGTTTTTACACTCTGGAAAGCTGCTCAGAAGGGTGCGTGTGGAAAGGAGCAGTACAAGCACACACGGTGCTGTAGCTGCTTCTCCCAGGCTATGGGTTTTATTGTGGGTGGACTCTGCCACACAAGCTATCAGTCACCTCTGCATCAGACATCAAGGGTAGCACCCATATGGTGTCAAGGGTAGCACCCATATGGGCAGGTTGCAAAAGCTTGCATAGCTGCAGGTGAGCAGCAGAAGTGTGCTAACGTGCCTGTACTCTGCAGTTCATCGGTGGAACAGAATAGGGGTCACACCAACTCAGACTTTGGTGGTTGGGAAAGGGGATGCTCTGTCAGTTGTAAGCATGGAGTTGGCCTGGAATATACCTGTTAGACCTTTGTAGAAAGCCCACCAATTTTCATTAGGTCAGTCCAAAATGCCCACTCTTGGGGCATTCAATATAGCTGCTGCATCTATGTTGTTTGTATGTTTTAATTATGTAAATTGCATGTCAGTGGTATGAAATCTGGGGGCTGGGGAATAGCACAGCACCGGCAGTCTCATAATGACATCAACGATAGGGAGCGATGCTCCCTTGTGGGTATGCTTTCAAAAGCTGTGGTCTGCATACAGCTATTGGCATGGGTATGGCAGGGTTCTGTAGCTTCAGGTTCTTTTCCAAATGAAAGCAGTTGCTAGTGATGGATGCTGTGGCCAGCTTCTCAGTCAGAAAAACAGGTTGCCAAACAGTTTAACTACTGCTGTGGTTAACAGTAACAGCAAAGCCAGTTTGAAAGGGAGAAGCGTCTACATTTTTGTATAAACAGGCCTGATCTTTCAGTGGATGTTCTCCCCCACCCCTCTACCAGCTCCTTCAGGGGTCATCGTGTAATTAACCAAGGCTAAACACATGGAAAGGAGATGGAGTCATTTCTTCTGCTTCTGCCATAGAGGACTGTCCTTCAGCTCTGAAACACTGTCAGCATCTCCACCGCACCTGTATCTATCTTGAAGGTGCCTGCCTGTGTGCCCCCCATTTCCTACCACGTGCCTCTGGCTTTCACATGCAAGAGGGAGGAGGTTGATTGAGGCCTCTGTGGAGATGTTAAAGGAGCATGGCTCAGCTGTGGGAGATCTCTCCTTTACAAAGGGTTTAGGCATGTACACCTCATTTTAATTTACTCCTAATTTCTATTTTCAAGAGGGGGAAAGAAAAAAAAACCCAACAAATCCCCCCCACAAACAAACAAAAAATAAGGACAAGGGCTCATTTGCTTTCTTTGCTACAGACTTTGTGTGGGTATACTGCAGGTTGCTTTGTTTCTGTGTTTTCTACCTGTATAGGGTGGTAGTAACGTTCTTTCTCCCATAAGGATTTTCTAAGACAACACATAAACAAGATTTTGGAATGTTAAACTGATGCGGTGATAGGTATTTAAGTTATAAAAGCATACAAGATTATGTATGGTAATTAAAGCTTATGAAAAATTGTCTTAACAGTGATGTAGTGATGCACGCCACATTCTTTCAGATTTTTTTTTTTTCTTTTAAAGTGGCCTAAATTTACAAACAGCTTGCCTGTGTTGATTTTCAGAGAAATTAAAAAGCTCTCCATTCTCCATTGACAAATTACTCTCTGGATTTGTTTACTCTGTGAACTCTACAAGGGAAAATGAAAGAAAATTATTTTTTAAAAAGAAATGAAAGCTTCAGCAGTGACTGGATACTGTATCTTAAATCTGCTGCCTTTGATGAGCCATTCTGGTTGCAGAAGTTTGTAGTGTCTTGAAGGTGTAGCTTGAACTACTAATTTCTGATCCTAGGCATCATGAGAGTCTAGTGAATGAGGGGAGTTTGGTTTAGCTAGTATTTTAGCCATAAGACATGCATTTTTAAGGGTTATGTAGACTCCAGCGGTCGGTACTATATTGTAGGGAGTCTCAGTGACTATTTTCTGTATGATTGAAAATTACAGGTGGTTGGGAATGTTTTCTGGGAAAAGAATTTTTACAAAATTGAAACTTTCTTTTGGGAAATCAAAATGAAATACTTCATTTTATTGTCAGTTCAACTTAAATCATAAAACTTAATTTTATAGAAGCGAGCCAAATGTGTTATTTTGACTCAGTTCAATACATGTTTAATTTCAACTTCTCAGTTTGCTGGGGGACTAGAATGAGTGTTGAAATATCAATATTTCTCACTGGATGGGAATGTTACCCAGCTGTACTCAAAGCATAGTTGAAAAATTCTTCTTTGGGTTTCACAGACCGAAACTGCTAATTCTGAGGCTGTTTTCAGTACATGACGCTTTTCCTGGGTGGTGAACGAAGCCAGTCAGTCTAACAGTTATCTTAGTCATCTGTAAAGGAAAAGGGGTTCTTAAACCTTAATATTTATAGTGCAGCACCTTAAAGCTCAAGCCTGTACCATGTGATTTAAAATCTACTTCACAGCCAAAACTGTAGCAGAATCATTGTTTCTAAATTTTGCCCTGGCACTGCTGGCAGGGAAGGGTTAGCCCATGCTTAGCTTGTCCATGTCACCTTCTGTGCCATGCATTTCTCCATTTCTGCTGCCACTGGCTCAGCTCTGTGGGTGGTGGTATTTGGGAAGTCTTGGACACTTAGAGTAACATCTAACTGCTCATCTTTCCAAGCAGGGGAAAAAGCCAGTAGCCAATAGCATCAAAACGAGCTCACCCCAGACCAAAACTCAGTCAGACAGTGCAAGAAGTACTTCATTCTGTGGGGGGCAGAAGCAGCTATAAAACCGATCTGGCTTTGAAATTGATGCACCCTACTCCTTGCTATCGCTGTCCTCTCTCCCAGGCACAGCACTGCCAGTGTTCCTACCTGCTTCTCCTTGTTTTTTCCCTGCCTGCTCATGGTGTGTCATCTATGGTCCTGGTCCCCAAAGCAGGGCCAGACTAACTGCTTTTGCAAACACAAAAGCGAACCTTTAAATGTGCCACCAATGATTTCAAGACCATAAACGGCATCTTACTTAATGCAGCTTTTCAGAGTTGGTTATGATCCACCCGAGCCCCAGCTTCCTTATATTTCTCTATGGGAGGTGTGTGCAATTGGCATTTCCGAGCTGCTGCTGTTGTCTCTTGCCTGCCAAGCCAGGAGTTGTGTTCCCTCAGTCTGTAGGAGCCTGTCGTCATTTGGTGAGGAGAAGAGAGAGTGAAGAAGCAGCTTTCCCCTGTGCTATTCCCCGAGCCATTACTGACTCATTAAAAGCATTTACTCCTTGTTAACACAACATGGGCAGCATCTGAGCAGTACCAGTGATGGGAGCTAGGGAAATGAAGGCTCCTGTGTTTGAACAGGGAGCAACCAGCAGGGGGGAAAATACCCTCTGCCTTTAGTGTTGTCTTAAAACAGGCAAGTCAAGGTGTTCTTAAACAAACGCATCTGCTTCACTAGGATGCCAAGGGTGCCAGCCTCTCCCCTGTTCTTTGTGATTGTCCTAAAAGCAGATGTTTGATCAAGATCATATACTCAGTCAGGGGAGATCCTGATCCCCCTCCCACTCCCCCCACCCCCCAAAATATAAGGTCCCTTTAATCAGCTGCTAGAGTGCCATACCAATTACCTCCCCACAGGGTGACCTTTTTATCTCGTAATGGCATTTTGGAATCCAGTCGCCCTAACCACACTGGGAGCGTATGCATGTCACATTTCTAATTCTCTCTCCCTTTTTTTCTCCCGCTGTTGTTGGCACTGAATACAGCCTAATATATTCATGACCTAATTAGAGTAATTTTTGCATAATAACGACCTCCCGGGGGAAACTTTTTTGGGTGATTTTCTCGTGTGTGTGTGTGTGTGCGCGCGTGCGTGTGTACACTCACACTGTTCAGACACATTAACTGGAACAAGTGTTTCTTAATTTTTAAGTGTTTCTCTGGTTATTAGAAGTATTTTAATGTCATTTAAAATGGAAATGATGCAACAGGAAACCCCAGAGGAGGTAGAGATTATTTGTTTTATTTGTCTCCTCTGGATTTCTCTCTGTTACTGTGAAGCTTGTGTCCTCTCTCCTGAATGTCCAAGACAGCATCGTGCTGCCTTGCTGTTATTGGATCTCACTGCTTTCAAGGCTTCATCTCATCCTTGCCAGCTTCATTCTTCCCTTCTGTCACTCAGCTTCTTTCTCTCATGTCCTCATTTGACCTCCAGTTTTCAACTGAATCCTTCATTTGCTGTGATGGTCACTTGTTTGACCTTATCTTCACTCAAGGGCTGCGCTCTCTCCCTCTGTCTCTGACATCTCAGACATCTCTGTCCAAGACTCTGTGATCTGCTGTACCGGTAGCCCATCTCTGCAGACCGACGCAGCTTGTAACAACCCTTACTGCATTACTGTCCCGCTGACCTGGTATTTCACGTCTCCTCCATTCCTTGCTGACCTTTCTGTTTTCCCTCACTTTGCAGTTTCCACTTTCTTCTTCTCCTCTTCAGTTTTGACTGGTTGTATTTCCTGGAACACAGTTTCCGCTCCCGACCCTCTCTAGCTCCAGTTCTTCCTTCTCCTCCAGCCCTTGCTGTTCCTTAGCTATTGTTGTCTATTTTTCAGTTTTCTACAGAACGTAAAAGCAGCCCTTTCTGGGAGAGATCAAAGGTCATATTTCTCCGTGTTTCACTGGTATAAATAAAATAAATCTATTGACCTTGATGGTGTTAGTGGAGATTTACACTAGCAGGACATGTTTATTTTCATAAGCATATTAATCATATTTTCCCCAAACTGGTGTTTAAAGAACATTAAGGGGTAGCGTTCAGAGCACTTACTTGCTCTAAAATGACACTACAGGATGGGTTTGCTGAAAAATTAATTTCATTTGTTTTCTGTTTTCCTTTATGTTTATTTTAGTTGCAGTAAACAGTTCACACAAGGTTTACGTCAATAAGGCAAAGATGAGCTCTCCATAGCCAAATGTTTTGTTGTGTGGAAAAAGCTTCTCGTGCCTTGCTGCAGTCCTTTTTCCTCCAGCCCTGGGCTTGCTATACTCAGTTCTGCTGCCTTTGTCCTAGGCCACTTCCTGCAGTTCACAGTACTGTCCACTTCAATTCCTTTGTACTCCTGCATCCAGAAGCCTTGCAAGCGCCTCCTGTTACTAACAGCGTAGTGCTGTTCAGAAGCCTGGATGAGCCCTGCCTGGATCTGCAGATCCATCTCCTGCTTCTGTTACAGTCCTTCATGCCGTGCCTAGCTCTGCCAACTTGCATTGTGCCTGGCTGACACCAGCCCCTGTCATTTCCAGCGTTGGGTACATGTGCTAACAGGGGGTGGAGAATTAAATAAGCATACCCCAAAACACTTGTTATCAAAATCTTGGTTTTTAAGAAAGGATGAGGGGATGTATCTGTCCACATTAGAAAGCCACGTGAAACGTTCCCTGGTACTGTTCACTGTACCACAGATATTTTATGGGATATCTGCAAGGCACATTATGCAAAACTGGGATGTTCATAAGATTGCTTCACATCCTGGCACCTCTGTGCCTTGATGTTGGGTTTTACATTGCTTTCTCATGTGCTGGGGCCTTAGCGTACACAAGGGAACGTGCACATGATAAATGGGAATGACTGCAGCCGTGTGATGCAGTTGGAGAACTGCCATCATCTCTTTAAAGCCGTAGTGCAAATGCACTTTACATTTAGTCTTGAGATAGACACATGGGTTGTGCGTTAGTACCTACAGATTGCAGGCTAATGGGCTTAGTTAGCAGTGAGTAAAGAAGGTGCAGTGTTGAGGCTCTGAAAGCTGCTTGATTAGCGTATAAAACTGAAGGTACTGCAGGAACAGGTGGGCTTGGGTGTGGGGATGGAAGACAAAAAAGGAGGTGTGGATAGATTTGAGGTAATTCTGGATATTCTCACAGCAGTTCTGTCTAATGCTCCATCTGTGCTCGTGTGCTGCACACGGAAGTGATGGTATATACCTTTCAGATCACCGGAGAAAGGGCGATTTTGAGGATTGTGATAAGCCCCGTGCATGGGGAATAATTTGTAACCAGAGCAGAAGAGGCTGTAAGAGTCTTGTGGGCCAGCGTGCCAATTAACTTTGGTAACCTTTTCAATCTTGCTTCTGCTGTTCCTTGTCTGTCTTGTTTCCTTCAGTCAGGCAGAATTCACACGTTATTTACCCTTTTCCTTCTTGTAACACCCAACAGTGATCTGAAGAAGGAGCATCTCCTGAGTAAAATAGAAAAGCATAAAATAGAAAAGCGAAGGGGACCACTCTGTTTAAACAGGAAGTGATAGAGCAGTGGAAAACATATTTTGATTCCTGGCCACGTCAAATTTATATTCCTAACTTTCCAGAAGATACAAAGGGAATGAAACTTTTATTCCCAGATTCTCCTATTCTTCAGAGCACACCAAAAAGGGTATGCTTTGAATCTGAACTCTGACCACTCAAATCTCTGCAGTTAGGTTTTTCAAATCTGACTTTCTTAGGANCCCCCCCCCCTTAGACATTATCCTGGTACTACTCTCTATAAGTCTGATCAGGATTAACGAATCCTGTGATGGCATGACAGCGACAGACAGAAAGGCATATAAACAGGATATCTTTGAACTGGGAGTAAGATCAGGTTTTGAGTCCACTTTGGGTTTTGTGGTGGCATTTATGGAGATACTTGATTAAATGTAGTCACATAGTCACCATCCCTTGCTTTTGGCCTTATTACCCCCCTAGGCAGGAAATAACATGGGGGTTTTCAATCTTAGGTTCTGATGGGTGCTTAATTGAACAGTATTATTATCACTCTCTTCAAACACGTCAGTTGTTTTTGCAGCATCACAATCCTGTTGTTTTTAGGTGCTCTACATTTGCTGGAGTGAAGGCATTTCTTGATTAATTACTTTTCTTATCCTTTCCTATAAAGATGGCCCTAGTGACAAAGCTGAGCATGTGGTAGAAATCAGGAGCTTTGGTTTGGCCATGCTTTATCATGTAAAGAACCAACAGTGACTCACGATGCACAAATTAGATTTTCCAAAGAAGTTACTTCAGAAGTGCAAGGCTTGACATTTAAAGAACAATGAGAAATCCAAATTGCTATCTACTGCTTCTTGACACCAGGTGCATCTTCTCACTACCCAAATGGAATAAATCTGGAATAGAAGAGAGAATGTCACTCAAGCATACTCAAGAGAATCTGGAGCTCCCAGAAGCAAAAAAGAGAGTAACACCACCACCACCCCAAAAAAGGGGAGGAAAAAAAAACACCGAGAGGAGCAGAAGCAACTACATTAGGCTGAATAGAGAAAAAAAGTCCATGTAACACCCCTGAGAACTTTCTAACACTGCTCACAGTATGGTACCAAGAGCATGAAAATCTTCCTTTGCTAATGCCCCACTCCCCAAAAATCGTAAGATGAGTGAAGGTGCAAAGGCAGAGACGGCTTGCTTCCCTCTTTTGTAAGATTTCCACAGATACATAATTAATCCTTAAATCTTGTATCTTCTGTTCTGCTCTGACTGCATCATTTGAGGCCCAACTGTTTCATCCTCTTGAGGGTTTCTAAGGGAACAAAACCTCAACCTGGAAAAACTGGGCTTTTTCCCTTTATCTCATGCCACCTTTTTTTCCTGATTAACCACAGCAAGTATCTCAGGAAGAGAGAAGTCTGTGGCTGCTGGGTAATCTGGTTCAGGAGGTTTCTTTAACAGCTGGATCAATAAGTGCTTCTTCCAGATGCCTGTTTCCTTGATTGATTTGGTTGACTTTTTCCCTTTACATCATCCTTTTTTTTTTTCCTCTTGGCACTTCATTTTAATTCATCTACAAATGACCCTCCCCCTCTCCAGATGCCTCTCCATATTTAACTGCTGCCTGACCATACTGTGGACTTGGCACATCCCCAGCCCCAGGCCCCTTATGCAAGGAAAAAGAACAAAACCCTCATTAAACAACCCTTCTGGGCAAGGCAGTGGACTGCTGGGTCGTGACCTTTCTTGCAGCAGCCAGGCCTCACCCGAGGAGGTGACCAGTGGGTCAGTCAGTGCCTCACTCCATCATGCAAAGCCAGCACAGACCCAGCAGGGGTTATGAGCCTGAGCTCTGCACCCCACCTT
This sequence comes from Zapornia atra, assembly GCA_013400835.1. Lineage (NCBI taxonomy): Eukaryota > Metazoa > Chordata > Aves > Gruiformes > Rallidae > Zapornia > Zapornia atra. The sequence goes on along the minus strand of VZTU01021246.1, from coordinate 523,874 downwards.
GCTAGTATGGGACACCTGCCTCCCTGCTCTGTCGCCAGTGCTTTCAACTCTCATCACAGAATCACAAGGTTGGAAAAGACCTTTAAGATCATCAAGTCCAACCGTTCCTGTCCTGTGCCAAACCAGATCCCTAAGTACCTCATCTACCCCTTTTTTAAACACATCCAGGGATGGTGACTCACACACATCCCTGGACAGCCTGTTCCAGGCCCTGACAACTTTCAGTGAAGAAATTTTTCCTGACATCTAATCTGACCCTGCCCTGGCACAGCTTTGTGCCATTTCCCCTTGTCCTATCTCCTGTCACCTGGCTGAAGAGACCATCTCCCACCTCTCTACAACCTCCTTTCAGGTAACTGTAGGTGGTGATAAGGTCTCCCCTCAGCCTCCTCTGCTCAAGGCAAAACAGCCCCAGCTCCCTCAGCCGCTCCTCATATGATTTGGCCTACAGCCCCCTCACCAGCCTGGTTGCCCTTCTCTGGACGTGCTTGAGGATCTCAATGTCCTTCTTGTAGTGAGGAGCCCAGAACTGGACACAGTACTCCAGGTGCTAGTACTCACCAATGCCGAGTACGGAGACACAATCACCTCTCTAATCACCTTCTTCACCTCCTATATGTGAAGAAGGCACCTTCTTTGGGTGCTGACAGGAGAGTAAAACGTGCAGGTTCCCCCACCCCATCGTTACCCTTGATAAAGCACGTTGCATAAACATCTGTACCCTTTTCAGATCACCGCAGGGAGTGGCCATAAAGCTGCCCTGCACCTGCAAGAACACAGCGTCCCTCACATTGCGGTGCTCCCTGGTTTATGAGACTGCACACAGTGTCTGGATCCTCCACCCACCATCCGATAAAACAGTTCGCAAGCTCCAGCAATTGGTTCCATCTTCCCTGTCAGCAAGGCTGGTGCTTGCAAAGGCCATTGACTTTCCTGACAGAACGTTTTTTTCACTGGAAAGTGCCTTTTGCTGTTGCAATGTACATTTGCAATGTTGTTTTATCATTTCTGAATCAAAAAAACTGTAAAAATGCCTTGATTTCATCTAAATGCAATGTTTCCAATGCTCTAAACCAAATGTTTGTGTGCGTGTTAAAATTTTATTTCACAGGAAATGTCAAAGTTGTTTGGCTTTGTTCTGACTTAGAATGAAATCAAATCTTGATGTTGCTTCCAATATGGGGAAAACAAAGGAAAAAACCCAAAAGCTCTCAGCAGGTGAAGTCTCCAGGTCTCTAACCTAGTGTAGGAAAACTAATATTCTTCTCTGGGCTGGGATTTCCCCCAAACTCCACCACAGTACACGTACCTCTGCCGGTCACGGAAACGGTAGGTTTCTGCATGTTGGTGTACCGGGGTTCCCTATCACAAAGTATCATCTAATTCTATTGCATAGGCAAAATATTGGGAATTGGTCTGTCAGCATGTCAGACGACCAGAGCTGGGCTCAACCAAAATTAGGCAAAAGTAAGAGAAAATAAAGCAAAGCCCAGCGGAGCCATAAATTGCTGGACAGAGATTCACTCTTTTGCTTTTGGCAGAAAAGCCATTACCTCTGTTGCCAGCACTTCTTCATTCAGGATTACAGGAGTCCCTTTTGAGTTCACTGAGGAGTCCCAGTCTGTCAGGCCTGAGACCTTTGCGCATCCATTTCATCACTTTGATTAATCTGGGCAGCAGAGACACACAGGCACAAACGCACGCATCCAGAGATCCAAGCTGAAAGCCTTCCAGCCCAAAAAGGATTTTGAAGAGAAATTGCCTCTGGATTTTCAGATTCATGAGTCTTCAAGGGGCACCTTTTGAGATAAACTTAATTAAGCAAGTCATTCTATTAATCAATTCTAATTACTCATGCAAATCACAAGTGCTCCGGTCTGTGGTTAAGTGAAACCTGATTTGATCCCAAGTGCAGCCAGGCTCAGTAAGTCCAGTGGGTATTTGCAAGAACGTGCCTTTACCCATCTTCCTGCTTCTCTCCAGGTACAATAATCTTCTGGAGGTTGTAATATGAATTGATTAGTTGTCATGGGCCATACCGCTGCTACCCTAAGCATGAGGAAAGAAGGGATGGAAAGCAGAGTATGGAGCACGCAAATTCCTTTCTCTCCATCCGTGCAGTATGCACATATGTGCCAGTGGACACGAGAAGATCGAGGGTATGGGCATCTAACAGGCAAGACTAGCTACAAGCGTGGAATCTCTTGAAGTGGAAAGATCTGTCTACCTATTTCAAAGCAGAGATCTGTAGTGGCTGTTTCTGGAGAACCAGGGAGCCAAATTTGTCAGAGGGACATGACTCAGAGCAGGGCATGATCCGGTGTGACTTGGGGCCCAAATATGCCATTCTCCATCTTAATCTCACTATGTAAGACAGCTGCGAATAACTCAGTGTTAGGCTGGCAGCAAAAGTGGGCAGCAGAGGTAAATGAGTGAGTGATTACTGACTTCACCTTGATTGATTTGTGGAACACAGTCCTGTTGGTTAAAGGCCTGTGAACATGGGGTTTGTTCTTTTCCTTGCCTTCAAAGTCTCAGCAGCATAAATATTCATTAGCATAAGAGTAGTGTTAACACTTCAAAAAAGCTCCTGTTTCACAGAGTCTCAGCTGTGAGACCTAGGCCTTTGATTGTATCAGTGTTGAGAAACTCCTTTTTCTTGACCTGGGATTTCCCTGGACTGGGCTGTAGTCACCGTCTCCAATGGACTGCAGGAAGACAATGCCAGCGGAGCCAAGGGCTTCATCAGTACAGCTGCATGGCAGAGCCTGCTCTCTCCGCCAGCTTGGACTGCTGTCCTATAGTGCATCTTCTCTAGCCTGAGCTCAGCAGAGCTGAGCCACTGGCTGAAGGTCCCTCACACAGAGAAGCCAATGCTTGTGGGTTTATTACTATTAATTTATTTGCATGCCTGCATGCTAACCCTGTGCGCACACACCCATGTGCGGTCTCCCTCCCTTTTGCACTTGCCTGCATGACTGGCAAAATGAGCTACAAGCAGATAAAAATTGAAACACAGAAGAGAGCAAATTACAACATGTTCAATTATCTTTTTCAAAATCATTCTTCATCTCTGCTCTACTCAGTGCCTGGTAATGTTCCCTTTGCAATCTGACAAAGGCGGGGTTTTTTTTTCCTCCCTTGTTTTATCCCTTCTCTTGGGTGGCAGGGTGGCCAAGGAGCTGGGGCTTGGGTAGAAGTTGCGTAGCAGGGCCAGGTGATTCAGGCTGTGCTAACTGGAGACCCAAAAGCCCAAACTCTCTTTTTGGCCTCCATTCAACAGCCTTCACAAGGAGCCATCCCTCGGTTAATTGCAAACCTTTCTTTTTGTTATGTGCAAATATGACAGTGGAAAACACTGGTCCCCTCCCTACTGCTTGCTTCTCCGGGGGCAGATAGACCTTTGCCTCATTCACTTTCTCACCCCCCACCACCCACTCGCTGCAGGCTGCACTGAGGGCTTTGCTAATTAACAGGCTCCCAGCTCCTTGCAAGGTAAGAAGGGCTCAGGGCCCCGGGTAAGCCCTGGCTGCCTCTGGTTTTGTTGCTTCTTCCAATGGCTATGGATATGTTGCTTCATTCCCAAGTCCTTTGAGCAAGGAATTTTAGTGTTGCTTAGGGACTGATGGAAGTTTTCTGCCTGTTTACTGGAGAGATGCTCCTTCCTTCTGTAAACCTGGAGACCCGCACAAAGGGATCACCTTTTGGGCTGAGAGGAGGTTTTGTTCTTTATGGTCTATTTAGCTCTTGGCCTCTCTGCTGAGGAACTGTCAGTGAATATAGTGTCAAGTGTGGTAGTAATAGTTTTAATAATGAGGACACCTGTCTGCAGTAAAATAAGATTACATCAAGACATTTTATGCAGTTCACATGTAAGTTAGGAATGACTTTTGGTGATGCCAGCAGGGATTGCATTAGAGGATTGAACAATAAATGCAACAAATTGCCCATTAAAATTGGGAGAAATTTCTTCAAGTAATGAAACATACTTAAACGTGTGTATTATAAAGGTGAAACGGTTGAGCAGCTTCCAAGTCATATTATGTCTGGTAAAGAGCCTGATCAGCTTAAATCTGGAAAGGAATATTTTGTGGTTTAAAGTAGAAGCAGATTTTTTCCTAATTGTTTGTTATTAGTGTGGCAGAGTTAATGGGGTGTCATGGTGCAGTTAAGAATAGACTAGAGGAGAAGGACTGTAAGCAACCCAAATCACTTGTAATGCAAATACCTAGCCAAGACAGAGGATGGTAAGAAGCAATTATTTTTCAGCCCTGTGCCCAGAAGATCTTGCCCACAGTTGCTGCTCAAAGACCTGTTGAGAGAACTGAAAACTCAGCCTCTCTCTTGTGAATCTTAGTCCAATATTCAGCTCTAAACCCCTGTTTTCTTTCAGTTGCCAGCTATGTGTATCTTCTTCAGGGAAGAATCTGGCACACGAGTCATCCTCAGTCATTCTAGCAGACGCAAAGACGTTCTTATGCTAGCAGTCCAAAAACCCAAAGAAAAGAGTAGCTTACTGATGCTGAAAAACCAAAGCGAGCGGCTAATGAGAAAGAAACTGTACTTTTTACAACTTTGTAAATGCTGAACCACTGGCCTGCAAAGCCAGTGCAAGTAGGAATAGCCTTTTCATTATCTCCGGTTAATATAGGGGAAAATAGGGACATAAGAGGGCTGTTATTTAACCAGCATCACACCCTAAACCAGGGATAACCTCTTTAAGGATTGCATATTATCAAATACAGCATCCTTGCTCAAGCCAGTAAAGTGCAAAATGCAGGCAGTCACAGTGTTGCATAAACTGCAGTTGAGATGTGACGGTCATCTTGTGGAACTTGCATTTCTTGAGTAGAAGTTCCAAACCACCTTTAACAAGAGGCCTGAAAAACCGAGTCCCTAAATCACTAGCCATTTTTGCAAATGTAGGCCTATGGTTTTTAAATTTCACTTCTAATAATTTAAAGTGTCATCCAGGGAAGTAACATTTGGGTTTAAATTTATGGGGCCAATCGAACATGTGATACAAATCTATATCATTGAGCAGTTACCCCAGGAGCGAATCTCGCGGAGATTTTTATCTTGACAGTAGCCCTTTAAAAGCAAAGGAACAGGAAGGTATTGAATTGGAACAGCCCAGCATCTCTCTTGTGTTTGTCTTTGGTAAACACTGCAATTTATTTAAAGCACATGGAAGGGAGAAAAAATACGGCAAAGTTAAATCCCAACAAATTGTTTTATATTTACAAATGAATTAGATTATTTGCATTTGTTGTGTTTTCGGGTTTCTTTGAAACTGCAAATTAATGAGAAAAAATTATTTCCGAATCCTATTTTACTTAAAGGCGAGTTTAGCGAAGGCAATTTGCATGTAAATCAACGTTTACCTGACGCGTGCAATTTCCACAGTTAGATAAACCATAACATGAAACAGATGAAAGACATGGGAACTGTATAAAAATTCTTTGAAAGATAATAGGCGGCAGTTTGCAATAAATATTCATTAAGCGAGAGGGTGCCCTGTTCTCTCTAGGCTGCTATCCGTGCCGCGCTCACCTCTTTCCCACAGCCTCCTCGGTACATATCTTTGCTCTCCCGTTTCTTCCGTACTTCATCCGTCTCCTTTCTTACGGCGTAGCACGGATCACTTTCGTGACGGGATGCTCTGTGCATTTCCACCATCAGTCTGTACTTGCGGGATTTATAATACAGACTGGGAAGGAGGCCTGGGAAAAATCGGCAGGGAGGAAAGAGCCAGTTCCAGGCCTGGGCAAAGCGAAGCAGTTGCAGGGGGCAGGAGGCTACAGGGAAAGGAGGGCAGCTGTTCCCACCCCTGCCAGCTTTTCCAGCGGCACAGCCTCTGCAAGCCAAGCTGGCTGCATCTCCTGCCCACCACCACTGAGGGAGGGTAAGGCTGTAGGGCAGCTGATGGGAGCGGCCAAGAAACTACTCCAGCAGAGGCAGTGAGGTAGGTGACCCCTTGGCCTTCCAGCCCAGCCCTGTCCCTGTGCCTCTCATCTGAAAAGTTTTTTAGCACTTGTCTGCTCCTCATTCTTGGGGAAACAGTGCTCCGTTTGCCTTATCCCAACATGCAAAGCCTTGAGCCAGCTTTCTATGGTGCAGCTGTGAACAAAAGCATGTCTGAAAGAAGTACAGATCAGAGGAAACTATATGCTAAGTCTGCTGCATGCCTCCACAATGTGGGTTGCCCCTTGGATGGTTCTCACATAGGTAATGGGAATCAGAGGTGTTACCAAAGTCTTTAGAAGTCTTGGAGAATTCTAGAAGTGATTGACCATGCTCATCATTTCACCCAATTATCTGATACTTCCAACTGAGGTAGATCACACAACTGTCACACTAAGAATATGGCTGATGTTCTAAACCCTGCAGTTTTAAAAGCAACTGGTATGTGACCAGTTGAAAGGTCAAATGTTCCACATTGCAGTGAATTCACCCTGCATTTTATTGTATGTATCTTCTGCTACCATTATCACTGTGGTGTCTGATTGTGTGCCTACAGAGCCATCAAAAGCTGTGATGTATGGGCCAGATCGTGGTCTGGCAATATGCTGTGAAATTATAATAGCAGGAGGTTTGCAACATATCTGTGAGGGCTATGTTCCAACTCCCCAAAATAAGCTATTTTCTCAAATGACTGATCTCATGTTTGATAGGCAGTATGCTACTCACGTGCTGCACTGCAGGATTTCCACACGAGCAATGAGCAAACCCACACTTGCTCAGGTGGCTGCTGCAGAGCAGACCTTCTTTAGGATAGACCTTGCTGAAGCCCATTGCTTTGCACCTCAGCAGGAGTGTGGGCTGGTGCGACTTTGCTGTCGGTATTACTGAAGTGCAGGTCCCATCGCTTTGTCGATTGTATTAGAGTTGCCTGTCATCTTCCTTTCCTGAATTTCGTCTCGTTCCATCCCGCCAGGCTGCAGGTCTCCAGCCAGAACTTGTCTCTGGGGCTTGGTCTGTCCTTGGGAACAGTCGTCATCTTTTCTGCTGCTGCTTCCTGCACTTGTATTGCAGAGTTCTGTGACCGCTTGCAGACACGAAGCACTCCATTCGCTCGCGCTCTATTTACATTTAATATCCCTTAAATGATTAAAGCAAACATTCCTAATTAAATGTTAACTTGCTGTAAGTATCTGCAGCCGGTGTACTGGCCACCCCTCTAATCTCATAGATGTGGACACAGCACCTGGACTTCCAGAGGAAATTACTTTTTGAAAGTTTGGTGGAGGAAGCATGAGTAACTTAACCAGGTGTCCCTGTTCAGTTTGCTCTTTGCCCTTGGGGAGATTGTTGTGCTGCTGGGTGGTGGGGCTCTAGGACCGAAGTCAGTGTGTGCCCGGGGCTCAACACAGGACAGAATGGAGCCTCGCTGTGCAACCTGTGGGCTGAAGGAACAAGGAGCATATCGCGTTGTTATACAAATGGGAATTAGATGTGGATTGAAGAAGTTATTAAAATAAAAAAGTAAAAGAAAAAAATTTGCTCTTTAAAGAGACACTAGCAGGTCAGATCATTTGCATTTCTCAGTTTGCTTTTCATCCCAATTTAATGGTACAGTTTTGTTGGTTTCCATTTTTCCTCCAAAACCCCCCCCCCAGGTTCCTCCCCCCCCTCCTAAGAGCGTGAGCCAACACCGCTTCTGTGGTATTTCCCTGTTTGCTGCGCACCCATTGCTGTTGTCAGTGTAATTACCGAGGAAGCTGTTGCCGCAGCTTCACTCCCTCTGCTGACTACTTCTGCAACACCAGCATCAACAGAGTGTGGAAGGTGGTGTGATCTGCTACGGCGCCAGAGTACATGCTGGGCAGCACTATATCTGTAACGCAGCGCCCTGCGGCCTCAGGGATTCGCTTTCCTGCCTGTACCCCAGCCCGGCGCTGAGACGCGCTGACATGAAGCTGCCGCACTTGCCCATTTTTCCCCACTTGTGTTTACTTCATCGGTCTTGTCTTCTAAATTTTGAAGTTTGCTGGACTGCAGGGTGTTGCAGAGAGGCCTTTTGCTTTGAGTTCAGTGCAGTCTGCAGAGATGCGCTCGCTGTTCTTGCTTTCCTTTCTGGTGTGTGACTTTATTCTTTCGTAATTTTTGTTCCTTCAGTGTGAAAGGTCAGTCTCCTGGAGAAAATCTTTTACTTTTTACGCAGAAAAGACAGATGAGATTATATTATTAGTCAAATACACGTTTCTCGCCAGAAGTTCCCTATGTACAACGTTTTGGCTGATTTCAATTACATCAGTGTTTGATGTTTGAGGAGATTGGCGACGACTATCCACATCTAGGCTAATGAGAACATCTGAAGTGGCTTAGGATATGAAACTGTGAGGACTTTGGCCTCATGTTGTTTGAGTCCAGTACAGCTCCAGTGAACTTCTGATTCTCAGTCCCTCAAAGTGAAGATCCTAAAGCAGTGAAGTACCATAAATGTAGCTGCAAGCCATCTCCAGATTGAATGGTTATTGAGGGAAGGCAAGGTGGCAACAGAAGGACTTTTCTGCTGTCGGGAAGAAAACTTCCTACGTGTGCGTCCTATATTGAGGTTGTCATTTTAATATTTTATCGCTGTGCTGGAGATGATGATGATTTCCTTTGCTTGATGGCACAGTTCAGTTGATTGGATCCTACTCACCTTGGAGCTCCAGAGACACAGAAAAGGTCTCCTGGATTTGTTCAAGCCTGCTCTTTGTGGTATTCTACATTTTATTAAGAGAGCCATATGTGTTCATCAAGCTAGAGAAAAGAGTCTCTGTCTGTAGTCCCTTGTATGTGCCAGTCATTGGGGTTGTAGACGTGCATGAACAAGTGATGGCACCTACTAGTGGCTGACCCCACAGAGGAGGTGAGAATCTACTCCAGCTATTAAATATGAAATGACAAACTGAATACTTGCTCATCAGATGCTTGTTTAGTTGGCAAGGGCCTGTGGTTTCACCGCTGATGGCTCAATATCCTAATCCCAGCTCTCCAGATGTGTCTGTGTCCTTGTAGACAGCAAACTGGATAAAGTTGCCAAGGTAAATAGAAATGAGCTTGACGAAGAATAAAAGCTGTGCCTCTTGGGTGCAAAACAAGGTTTGCTCAGCTTCCCCACGGTAACACCTAGGTCCTGGGGAGCTGGAAATACTGTATTCATTGGTGCTGAATGGCTCTTTGCTGCAACTTACTCAGGGTTGTTTCAGGAAGGGAGAGGAGCTCCCCTCATGGCTTTGTTTTAGAAGGCTTACAAGGCAAACTCTCAAGTCACCTTCATTCATGTCAAGCTCCCGCAGGAGAAAAAACAGCACGAAACAGAAGCTGCAGTTACAGCTTTTGTTTAAGAGGATGCTGTCAAGCCCTTTAAGTACAAATACCAAACATGTCTTCAAAGTTCTGAATTCTCCTGGGGACCATGCTCTTATATTCCACTACAGTAGTCTTGCTTTTTAAAACCGGTCCTCTGGTATTTAGTAATCTGAAGGAAATAAAAGACCCTTTCAAGCAGAGATAAAAAACCTGCACACAGTTGATAGCATGGAAAGTTGGTCCAATATTTTGGGCAGAGGCTTAACTTTGTGTGGTCTGTGTTCAAATCCCTGATGCACATGGTTGGTTTATTTAACACCCATTTGCATGCATGCTAATCTTTGCCTTCCTTGGTTCTCCATCTGTAAAATGGTGTGATAGGTTTGTGTGGATAAACACGTGCAGTGTTGTGCAGAGTTTGCATCCTGAGATGACCTAGACAAGCTGGAGAGTCGGGTGGGGAGAAATTTAATGAAATATAAGGGCAAGTGTAGAGTCTTGCATCTGGTGAAGAACAATCCTATGTTACCAGTATAGCTTGGGGATGGGCCTGTTGCAGAGTAGCATGGGGGAATGGGACCTGGGGGTCCTGGTGGACAGCAGGGTGACCATGAGCCAGCAATGTGCTCTCATGGCCAAGAAGACCAATGGCATCCTGAGGTTTATTAGAGGGGGGTGTGGTTAGGTCAAAAAAGGTTCTCCTCCTCCCCCTCTACTCTGCCCTAGTAAGACCACACCTGGAATATTGTGTCCAGTTCTGGGACCCTCAGTTCAAGAAGGACAGGGAGCAACTTGAAAGTGAGTCCCATGTGGGGCCACAAAGATGATTAAGGGAGTGGAACATCTTCCTTATGAGGAAAGGCTGGGGCAGCTGGGCCTCTTTAGCTTGGAGAAGAGATTGAGGAGTGACGTCATTAATGTCTGCGTAAAGGGTGAATGTCAGGAGGACAGAGCTGGGCTCTTCTCAGTGATGTCCAATAATATGAGAAGGGGCAATGGGTGCAAGCTGGAGCATAGGAGGTTCCATGTGAACATATGGAAAAACCTTTTCACTGTGCAGGTGACAGAGCACTGTCACAAGCTGACCAGAGAGGTTGTGGAGTCTCCTTTTCTACAGACATTCTAAACCCACCTGGACAAGTTCCTGTGTGACCTAATCTAGGTGATCCTGTTCTGGTGGGAGGGTTGGAATAGATGGTCTTTCGAGGTCCCTTCCAACCCCTAACATTCTGTGCTTCTGTGACAGACTTGTAAGTGAGCGACTAAAATTCTCCTGAGTAGAAGTTAAGGTTTCACATTGCTTCCCATGTTCTTTACAGCTGCTGAACATTCAGGCAATTAAAGTTAAGTATTTGCATGCTACTGTCAAGTTTTGATTAATGTAAAAATACTTACTCGCGCAAGGAAGCAGAGCTCAACAGAAGCAGTGTTTCATGAGTCTTAGATCAGCCAGTCAGGAGACAGAAGCTCTGCTGTGTGACTCAGGTGAGCATTGCAGATCACTCCCAAGTATTGAATAGTTAACTAGATATTTACTGCCACTAGCTCAAGACAGACACCCGGACTAGATTTCAGCTACACTGGTGAGGAAAATAAACCCAAACGTACTTCTGACTCGTTTGAAGAAGTCATATGCAAGGTACAAAAATGAAATTAGGGAGTGTGTTTTAAGGAGCTGAGCAGATGACCTTGATCGTTTCCTCTAAAGGTCATATGACACTTTCTGTTAAATCCAGAGAGAAACATAAGTCCTTGTCTTTTTCTGTGCAGTTTACAAAACAGTGCGACTGATAAGAATGTTTCGCATTGCGCAGTTCATCCAATACCAGAAAATAGCACCCTTAGAACTGTTATTTATACAACGTATTAAATATACTTTCACTGCATCTCATAAATTTCCAATTTTCACAATAACTGATATTTTTCAAAGCCCCACCTTAGAAGTCCTGTGATTATGGTATAATCGCGGGTTTCTTATGTTTGAATGGAAAAATAGTATTTTTCTTCATGTAGTTGTGAGAAATAACTTGAAAGCATGACTCATAAAGGCTTAAAACCTAAATTTCAAATTAGAAAGCCTACATGTATGTTTTCAAATCTCATGGTCTGTAAGCCAATCCTGGGATTTTTTATGTTTTTGTCTTAGCTCATTATTTTTGACTGTTTGGGGATGACAATTCTATAGGTGAGCGATGAAGATTTGCCTGGTTCTATTGTGCCTCTTCAGCTTTGTGTATGTATTCTACAGTAGCTGCAGTGGTCGTGGAGGTGATTACTGAATGCCTGATATTTTCTGAATACCTGATATTTTCTTCACTGTGGAGCCATATCTTTTTGAAAACAGATTTAAATGAAATGCTTAGGATATCTGTACCCACAGAATAGTCATACTGTCTTTTAGATTGTTCTGGGATTGGGAATCACAGCCAAGGGGCAAATATTAACATATCTTTGAACCTTATGAACCTCCTGAGGAATGTTATAGCACTAACATTCAATATTCACCAAATTATTGAGAATTATATGACACCTATCAGTCACTTTGATGTTTAGGGGACCTGAGCAGTCTGTACCTGACTCATCTCTTGCCTTGTGACCAGCCTACCCTTGTGCAAAGGGATCCTTTCTTCCAAGCCTTCCTTGCTGATTGCCAGGTATCTCTTTCCTTTTCACGAACACCTTTCCATGCCACTTCTATTCCCTCTCATAAAGATGCTTCAGCCTAGACTGTCTTTGCTCCTGTGCCTGTTTCCTTATCCAGGTGACAGTTCTGGAAGCGGTGCTGGCCAGCAGAGCCCCATGGCTGTGACTAGCTCCAGTGACCTTGAGGCAGTCATTCCTGACTTCTGTATCTGCGGCCCTCTTGCAGAGGGCCACCCCTTGGGGTGGCTTGGCAGGTCCCTTGCTGCCGATGTTGGGTTACCAGCCCTGTAAAGCAGCGTGCGTCTTGCACAGCCCGGTACCCCCAGATGAGCGCAGCACTGATCTCTTCTTGGTGGCTTTGCTACCTGTCAGCTCTTTCTTACTTGCCAGCATCAAGAAAATTTTGCATTTTAGCTTAAGCCAAAGTCACTAGTTGTGTAGCACATGCAGGAGGAGACAGTTTATTTGTTTTAGGAAGCCAAATATGTCCCCACCCATGCGACAATGTAATTTTTCTTCTGTAGAGACACCCTTGGCAGTACATTAGTGGAAGTCATGAAGGATTTTTTTAGCCTACTTGAGATTTATTTAAATCTTCGTATTTCATTTTGGAAAGGATCCAACTGATTAAAATCCACAATATTTTCAGTTACAAAAGTTTTGACAGCATAAATCTAATTTTTGCATTTTCTTATATCATTAAACTGTTCTACTCTATGCTAATGCTTAGTAAAGAGGGTTATTAGCACGGAGGGCAAACCTTAAAAGGGTTGGAGGTTTGATTCATCTATGAAGCACCGACAAATTTGGATTAATTATTCAAATCTAATCCAAACCTCTCGAGTCTGAAAAATTGGGCTGGAAGTCTCTGGAGAACAGGTTAGCTTGTGGGATTTCCGGTGCTGCCTGCCTAGCTTTCTGATGAGCCTACATAACCAGTAAAACCTTTTAAATGTACCACCTTTCCAAATTATGTGTGTATTTTAGATTCATCATCGTTGCAGTTCTTAGGCTTTCCAGCACGGGTGAAAAATGTTCCTCTATCATAGTTCTGCCTTTGCTTTGGTACAATACCTAGCACCTCCGTGGCATCGAGGGTCGGGAACTTAAAAGAGCAGAGAACAGGCTGCTCAGATTGCTGCATTTAGAAAAAGATCTCCACAGCCATGTTTCTTACATTGCCAGAGGTGTAAACTGCCCCAGATAGTGTGAGCAATTTTTTTTTCTTGGGGAGCGATTCTGCTGTGAAAAGGTTAGCTTTTATTTAGCCTGACAAATAGCTTTGAGTTTCCTAAAGCTCGCCATTTAAAGTGGTGTACCTACTTAATATTTGATCCTAAATCTGCTTCCAGTTAAGTCCCCTGATGATTAGATGTTCTAGGACAGTAAGAAATAGTCCTGTGCCTGGGTAGAAATATATAGCCTGTCAAGATGAAAATTATGCTCTGAGGGACAAGCACTGAGCCTAGCTTTATGTTTGCAGAGCAGCTAGCACAGCGGGGTCCCTATCTTGATTTGAGACCTCTAGGAACTACGAGATAAATATCAAATGATAATTCAAGCCATTCTGCAAGAGGGCTACAGATTTTCAAGGAACACTGGGGAGTTTTGATTTTATGACCCCAAGAGGAATAGCACAGACTTTCCTCTCCATCTAATGGACAGGGAGGGTTGGGCTTTCTTGCTCAGTGACAGGCCAGCAGGCAACGCCGACCCGTGTGTCTGACCTGTTATCAAAATTCCTCTGGCTTCTCATGTACCCTGATTTCAGAGCAGTTAACAGGAGGTTCGATGGCACTCTGTAGAAGGTAGGACATGCATACCTGTTTCTAGGATGCAGGCAGAAAGCGTCACAGCTCATGGGTTTTGTAATAAAAAGCAATTAATTATCACCTCAATGACCTCCTTTGCTATCAAATCGCTACTCAAATGATTTTACTACTATTTATAATGAGGCCAGATCCTGACTGTTTTATCCAGTCATTTCAGTGACGGGTGCTTAGCACATTAGAAAAACCTCATATTTGTGGTTGTGCCACCTGACTTGAGGGGTCTGCTTTTATACATGTACGTGTATTTTTATACTGCTTCTCTGCTCTGCCTGCATGTCATTTGGGAAGTCTGGTGCTTAATGTTATCCAGCGAAAATAAGTCTCAGAATGTATCAGTATATTCTGACATGTCTTGTGGCTGGAGAGCCAAGTAGAACTTTGCTTTTGTGCTCTCAAGCACTTCTGGAAATCAGTAAGAGGTTTGTTTGTTTTCTCATTTTCAAAAGAATGAATTATCCAGCCGCCCCCCTGGTATAAAACGCTTGGATGGGCATCATTCTGTTGATGGTTATTGTAAGAGACATTTCGTAAAGCAGGAGGTTTTAGCCAGTAAGATTCACCTTGGTGACGAGGTGTGGGACAAGGAACAGCAGCTTCATGGATTCCCTTCCTCTGCCCTCTCCTTTTCTGGAGAAGTAAGCAGTAGCATCAAGGCCTGGACCAGCTGCCCCTTCTCCCTTCCACTTGGTTTCAGTGCTGGGTCCCAGCACTGTGGGGCTCTGCAAATCCTGGAGATCCTTTTTGCTATGGCTGCTGCTCCTGCTTTTCTCACAAGTCCCAAGAGAAGAATTCTCAGAAAAGAGGAGAGAGCAGGCAGGCAGATGAGGTAGTCAGTTTCTTCATAGAATCATGGGACAGTTTGGATTGGAAGGGACCTAAAAGACCATTTAGTTCCAACCTCCTGCCATAGGCAGGAAACGCTCTCCACTATCCCAGGTTGCCCACAGCCCCATCCAGCCTGGCCTTGAGCACTGCCAGGGAGGGGGCAGCCACAGCTTCTCTCGGCAGCCCTTGCCAGAGCCTCACTGCCCTCACAGGGAAGATCTCTTCCTTATACCTAATCTGAATCTGCCTTCCTTCAGTTTAAAGCCATTATACCTTGTCCTGTCACTCCATGCCCTTGTAAATGGTCCCTCTCCAGCTTTCCCGTAGGCCTCCTTTAGAATTCTTTAGGTACTGGAAGGCTGCAGTAAGGTCTCCTTGGAGCCTTCTCTTCTCCAGGCAGAGCAAGCCCAACTCTCTCAGCCTGTCTTCACTGGAGAGGTGCTTCAGCCCTCTAATCATCTTTGTGGCACTCTTCTGGACTTGCTTCAACAGTTTCATGTCCTCCTTATGTTGGGGACCCCAGAGCTGGCCATAGTACTCTGGGTGGGGTCTCACCAAGGCAGAGTAGAGGGGCAGAATCACCACCCTTCTGATTACACTTCTTCTGATGCAGCCCAAGATACAGTTTTGTTTCTGGGCTGCAAGTGCACATTGACAGATCGTGTTGAGCTTCACATCCACCAACACTCCCATGTCTTCCTCCTCGGGGTTGGTTCTCCTGAGCAGTCATTTCCTCTCTTTCACCAATGAGCAAGACAACTCTCTGGTACTGTCACAGATACTTCCTTTCTAATGCCTTCTAAGAGACCACAGCTACCAAAATCATTCCAGCACCTTGCTCAGCGTGAGTTCAGTCCTCACAGCTGCTAGTGACACACTCCAGTGGCCATAGTAAAATTGCAGTTGTCCTCTCCAGCTTCTCAGGTTGCTGTGATGATGGGAAGAAAGGGGAAAAGAAGCCATGAGAAGTCCGGGTAGGAAAGATAGGGATTCAGAGTCTAATTAAGACAGGAGAGAAGGGATAAGAGAATAGGGAATGGTTAGATGCAGGTGTCTGGTGAAGGTGGAAAGTAGAAAAAGCAATGCTCTCTAAAAGGCGTGGGAACCAAGCCCAGGGGGTTCATTGTTGTTAGTGGCATTTTGCCTGTAATGGCTGAAATAAACAAGCAGGGAAGAGGAAAGAAAAAAAAAAGAAGAAAAACAAAACTCTAAGAACATGTATAGCCTCATTAAAATGAAGGAAGATGGACCACAGAGCCTCTAAACTTCTGAAGAATGGCAGGAAGGGTCTAGTATATTTAAGGGAGGAGAAAAAATAGAAAAAACCCTCGCTGCTGTAGCCATGCTTTATTTCCATTTTAAGTACAGGTAAAACTAAGGGGAAATGAAAATTTCTTACTCTTTCTTCTTACTTAATTTGTGTCTGGAAGAAACATCTCTGGTATCTCACTTGTATGGTTTAGAAGGGAAGGGACGGGACATGCCCTATTGACCATCCTTTGTCTGGAGTCATTGTTCTATGATCTGTCAAGGAAGGAGGTTTTGGGTCCACCTCTCCTTAGGCAATTAGCAGTTAAAGAATTAACTTCTTTAGGAAAGCTCAAGTCTCTTATCCCTTCTTGTCTAATGAGCAGCCTTTATTTAAGGACGAGTCATATCTCAGCCTGCCTTTTACACCTTCTACTCTCCAGACCAAGTTTCCCAGCATAACTTCTTTCCATCTTCCTTAGCTAAATGGTACTGCCTCTCTGTCTGTCAGATTTTCTCATCTCCTTCAGTTGCATGTTGTGGCTTTGGCAAGGCTTGGTTGGGACGGGGGAACTCTCTCTACGGGGAATGTGCATTCTTCCCTCGGAGGTGTTCTTGCTTTGGGGCTTAGGGTTGGTTGGTTTGTTTTTACATATTCTGTGTTCCTGAGCCACATGTGGTAATGTCCCCACTAACAGTTGTCAACCCCCTCAACAGAGACAGGCAGAGCAACCAGAAAACAAACAACACATGAAACAAAATTCTAAATGTGTTCAGAGAAACGTGCTACTTCAAAGGCAAGTGTAGAGGTCCCCCCGGAGCTCATTACTGTAGTCGGTGGAGGGGAGGGGTAAGGGAGAGCACAGAGTGGGAAACAGTGTCTTATCTTTCTCCATCTGCAACAGTGAACGTTGCAGCCTTTGAATAACCCTCCCTTTGTTTTCCGTGGGCCCACAAACCTTGGGCTCTTCTCCATCTTAGCACTTCAACCTTCTCAGAGGTGGGCTGGGCAGATGGGCTGGGGGAAGATGCCTGCTGTCAGCCGCATGGGAATCCTCCTTGAAGTAAAGTATGCTTCACAGAGACAGCCTTCGTTGTACTACCTCTTCCCAGTGCCATGTGGGCACGCTGGAAGCCTTACCACTATGAAGTTAAACCTGTGTCTATGGATTGTTTGCTTCTTGGTCTCCCCTGGGACTGTCAACCTGGGAAGCAAGTGAAATCTGACTGTGCTTGTAGATGGTGTGCCCTTTGGGCGTTTGGGGATTGGTTTATGTAAGACCTGTCAAATTAATTTCAGATGGACTACTACCCTGGGATCATAGCTTTTATGTGAATTCCTTTAGCCAGTGTGCTCGCAGGTTCCCTTGAAAAAGTAGAGGTTATTCTGAAATGATCTGCATTTTTTAAAAAACTCTGCTGGCTTCTGTTTTGTAACTCTTGTCACTTCAGTCTGTTCAGCTAGTCCGTCTTCCATGGCAGCTCAAAAGAAAAGGGAGAGTAAGGCAAGCAGGTAATGGATCATCTCACAAAAATTGGCCCCGATTCTTAAGTTCTTGCTGAGGTAGACATCTCGCTGTACATGGAGGTAATTTCACCCATGTGAGGATATATGATGGATGGGTATGCACTTTATATCATATATGAAGGAGGGAGGACTTGCAGAAACACATGGATAGTGTGCCAGTGCTGCGGCACGTTCCCTGCCTTTTTTCTGGTTGCCTAGTGTGCTATACAGAGATGTCTGTGAGCAGAATAATGAAACGCTATTACAGGACGCCATGGAGAGGCAGAGGAGCGGTGGCATTGTACACAGCTTTTCCTGACTGAGGGAGTGTTAATGGAGAGCGTTTGAGTTACTCTGCACAGAACTCCATGAGCGGGTAAGACCTGTGATAGCAAAGGGAGTGTTTGGAGCGCTCAGCACAGATTGCGTGGTGCTGGGGAAGCAAGGGGATGGCAGCAGCGAAAGACTCTGCGCTCTCACAGGCCTTGTGTGAAGCGGTGAGGTGGTGATAACGGTCCAGGTATGTTCCAGCCCATCCTGGGAGCTGGCAGGGAGATGGCGTGTGTGATAATGCACATAGAGGCGGAGTGTGAGGACCGCTGTGAGAAGTCAGCATGCTGCCTACCACACGCAGCAGATAGCGTGAGGCTGTGTATCAGTGGAGAGAGAATACAACAGAGCCAGCCTGGGCTTCAAGGCTTCTGAAAGCATTGCCTTGGCTTTGATCATTTGCTGCTCGTTCTCCCCATACGCAGGCAAGACCCACTGATCTGGGAAACTATTGCAGCTGTTGCTGTAAGCCTCTAGAAGGATCTAAAAAGCTAATTGCAACAGCCAAAACAGCTGTTAGAATAAGGACTACATTCTCAGTCCTCAGATCCTGGCGTGTCCCTGTGGGATGGAGTTTCTTCTTCAGCTCTAGGAGGCTGAGGGGAAGCAGCTGGGTTCTTTGCTGAACCTGCATTAACTAGGCCAGGAGAGACTTTTCTGTCAATCAGGAGAATGAAAACTAAACAGCTGCTGTCATTTCAGGCCAGAGTATGGAAGCTTTTTACAAGGGACAGGGATGCTGGGTTCATTCGATACACAGTGCAGTTTGCCTTTCTGTTTCTTTTAACTGTTTCCCTTCTTGATGCAGTAGAGAGTGGCCAGCCTGAACCCCCTTTGGTTGTGCTGTAGCTATCAACATTGCCAGGAGAATGATATTTCAGCTCCAACCTCTTTCCTTCCCTTAGAAGCTGGTAAAGAGTATTAACCTGGTGCATCCTGGCCTTGCCATAGCAAGGCCAGAGAAGAGCATGTGTGGTGCGCATGTACACTGCCTGAGGACACTGAAGACCAGTAGCAAGCTCTTATGCAGTGATAGCCATAATGGTGGGGAGTCTGCTCACCACAGATGCCTTAAACAATTAATTGTGTGTTTTTATTCATTCCTCCCAGGGGTGATAACCTGGAAGTAATTTCCCCATTTCACCTCTTAGGGGGGAATGGGTTTTGTTACAGAGCAGGGCAGGATTGGCAAGCTAAGGACAGTGAAAGACACTGGGTATGATCACCCCGGTGTATGGGCACCTCTGACAACCAGGCACTCACATGTAGTCACCGGGTAGCAGATGCAGTAGCAGGCCTGGTTCTGTAACCTAGTTAATAAACTCACTTGGACTCAGGTAGTTCTTTATGGAGGCACTGGAGTGTGTCTGCTCCACAGTCCCTAGGATGATCCACTTACTCAAATTATCCATTTTTTCCTTGTCCTGTAGGGCATCCCTGTTATCTTCCCTCCCTATTATCCAAGATAATAAAGAGCTGACTTGCAATAATGCAGTCACAATGGCTCCATAGTGTCTGAATGATTCCCATGTGATTGACATTGTGTGTCTGTCTGAAGCTTCCCGAAGAGCAATTCTCCATCAACACTTCTTTCATCAGCAGGCATTAGGCAGAACAGGATCCTATAGCGCAAGTCTATTAATTCCAAGAAGAAATCTGTTTCGCTCTGACAAATAGGAGGAGACATAAATTATACAACTGGATAAGATACTACTTGGAGGATCAATTCTCTGTGCTTATGGGACTTCCTGTAGCTGTATGTCAGGGTCATATGGAACCTGTGGGTCTCAGTTTCAAGGCCCAGATAGTTGAGAGGTTTCCTCAGCTATCTGGGCCTGTAAAAAACGTGCAGATAAGCAACAGAGGGACCATGGACAGCTCCAGTGTTTACACATCTACCACTCAGCAAAGGGAGAGTGTTCAACTGGAAGTGATAAAGGGGTTTAATCCCAAACCGTCATGACTCCACTGTGGTGATGCTGTTCAACGTTTGGAGATTCTGGCCCTGTCAGACCAAGCATTTAGGAAGATTTTGTCTGTTCATGCTTCGAGGGTCAAGATTTTCTTTCTCGTATTTCTAGTTCAGCAGGCAGCTCTGGAAGTCTGGGAAGAAGACCAGGTTGCTAGCTTGTTTTTGCTAACTCAGTCAACATGGGTATGAATTTCACTGAAATTCTAGTTTATCATCAGAGCCAAGGCTCGTGAGGTTCATCGCTGGTAAACACAGTCCACTTGCAGTTCATCTCAGCAGAATGATGATACTTCCTTTGTGTTGTAGGTGGACTGATGTGGGAATGAGAGCAGGCTCTGAGTTCTTCTCCACACTTTGTTCAAAACTGAAATCTGAATTGTGTGAGTAGCNTGGGGGGGGGGGGGGAGCCTAAAGCCCTCTATGGTTTGCTGAGCCAAAGGACCTTCGATTCAGCATTTTGCTGTGCCTTGGCATACAGAGAAACAGGAGCAACAGTCCATCTACAGCAAAGATTGTAGGTGGAGATTCTCAGTGAAGCTGAAAATGCAGTGAGAAGCTTGGCCCCTCGTCTGGCATAAATCAAAATACTGTTGACACAGGTACACTGACTTGTCCTGACAGACATAGTGGTCTAAGATTTATTACAAAATTGATATGCTTCCTATTCAGCAAACGTTTTGTCGCTAGGTTTTGTTTTCCAAACAGTGCTAACTCAGTTCTCGGTCTATTGGCTGCTTTGAGGCCTTTTAGCTTTGGCTGTTTCTTTGCTTTCTCAGAGTGTTTTGCAACTCCTTACCTTTGTGCTGTGGCAGTCGCTGCTGAAGTAGCGTGCCGTGATCCCTGCGGTATGAGTGGATGGCAGAAACTTCAGGAAAAAAAAAAAAAGGGGGGGGGGGGGCTGGAAAAAAGTGAATTACGCACTTTCCAGAACTAATCTTCAGACACTTGATCTGTGCTAAAATGCATGAGGCTTTGGGGATTTGTGAACATTTTCATGAATAATAAGAGCTTCACAAATAACAGGAGAGTGAACTTACTGATCTTATTCCCAAATCTTTTATATAAAGAAGAGATATGATTGGCTCTAGTGTTCTGAAAGAGTTTGGTGACAGGTCACTTTTTTTCTGATCAAGAAAGAATAGGGCATGTGGGAAAGGAAAATGAACCACATTATTTGTAGGGCTCCTACATCCATGAGTATTCTTTGACTTTTATAGATTTTTCAGTAAATTAACATAACTATATTATCCAAGATTTCTTGCAGTTGTTTTCCCTTCCAAGTTGACGTGCCTGAGAGTGAATGCGAATGCCACAGCTTAAAAATAAGGGAGGAAATTATCATATTTAATATTGTTTATACAGAAACTGGCACACTTTATGGAGCATCATCTGATTAACTCATTTCCAGCCCTGAGGCGTGTGCGTGCGTGTATGATGGCAGAGAGGAGAAATGAGAGCTAGGCTGTGTTTTTTCCTGGCATGAGGAACTGTTACTGTAACACTTGTGTGGCTGGCAGCATGAGACATAATATTACCTAGAAGAAAACCTTTAAGTGTTGGATTAATTTGCCACCATCTGCATTCTGTCTGCACTGGAAATCTAGCTCTTACAGAGAAAGACTGGAGAATGGATCAGAGTATCTGGCAGTTAGGTTTTGGGGAAGCAAAAATGCTTCCAGGGACTCCTTTCTAGTCAACTGTTCGGTGGCTGTGAGGGCTTAGTCAGCTGAGGAGCCAGCTTTGGAAAAGGCTTTTTTGCTTAAATGGGCTGAAAAGATTGTAAGGGAGGAGCAGCGCCTTATCACAGAGGTGCCGCCAGTCGCAATTAGGGACAGGTCGTTGGATGCTGGCAGCTGGGAGAGGAACTTCAAGCTCTAAGAAAGTGTATGAGGAAATTGAGCTCAAAGTTAGGTCCAAATGGGATTTGCTCAAAAGGGGTGCTGCTGGGTAGGGATGAAATCTCACCGTGGTCCAGCTGTAGATGCGGGCAGAGGAAATGACGAATGATAGCACACCAAAATAGAAAGCACTGGAAGAAAGAGGGAGCGGCAGCACAAGAGGTGAATGTCAGGCACCTGTCATTTCTTCTTTGGCTGCTGCTTGCATCAGCAGTGAACCACGGAGAGCAAAACCCTCAGGGGAGATGTTGCTGAATATTCAGTGTAACTGCCTTGTGCAGAGCCCAGAAAGGATGGTCCTGTCTAGGCTGCCAGCCTTGCAGCCAAAGTATAAAGGGTCCTTCCCAACCATGGAGATAGGGGGCTGAGTGAATGTGGTGCAGCTGCTGGTGGGACCTCTGTCTTCTCTAAAATGCTTATGCCTGTGTGTTGTTTTCTTCTCTTCTAGGTAAGTTCGTAATGTGCTTATGAATGGTTCTAAGCTGCTCCAGCAGATGCTGTACTGGGATGTCTCTGGCTTCTCCAAAGAGGAGGAAAACACAGCACTCTGAAATGGTAACATCATTACTTGTGAAGCAGATGTGCCGGTGCTTACTAAGGATTCCCCCTGTACTTAAGTCCGTGAATCTGTTACCCGTGTTTAGTAATAACCCACAGCCAGCCAGCAATACACCCACTGTCTACCTCAGCCTGGGGCCACCACCCCCAGTCCCAGGTGACAACAGGTCCCCCTGGATGCCATAGTGCAGCTTGCATCCTGTGTCTTGCATCCTGTTGTCTGCCACGTCTTGCTGCTGTTGTTTCCAGTCCTGTGGGTGTCTCCAGAGGGTTGGTAGATACTTTCTAGAAGAACAGCTTTTAAGTATCAGCCCAAAAGTACCGTGACCTTTCTTGCTCTTTTTTGCCTTCAGACATGCTTGGAATTTTGGACACTGTGGAAATCCATGCAGTCATATTTCATAGCTCGCCACATTGAGTACAGGGAGTTCCCTGGACAGGGGTTTCTCAATTCCTCTTCCTCTGGCTAACTTCTGATTCACCCAGTAGGGGATTGTTTTGAGAACACAGTGACAACTGAGCAAAAGAAAATTCAGAACAACACTTGGGGCAAAAGCTCCTTGGCAGCGAGATGAATTGAGCTTCTCAAGGGAAGTGCTGGGAACACTGTTGTTTGAGATGTTTAAAACTCTCTAGGTCAGAAATTGCAGGGAGCAGTCCTGTGCTGGCAAATGGACATACTGGTGGAGATGATGGGTCTTTCTCCTCTCTGACAGCTTTTATTTATTATGATTATTTACTGTTTTATTAGCTTCAGATCGTTGACTTCACCTCTAGTTCAGTTTTGCTGTATATACTATGCAGTCCATAATAAGCGTGGTACTAAATGATATGCTTTTGTGCTGATGTGGTGCTTGCTTGTTTCCCAGTGGAGCAAGGTGATATAAGCACATACATTAAATATATTTATGATGAATTTCTCATCTATTACTTTTATTTAGAGTGGTTTTGAAGTAGAACAGATTCTACTGGAAAACATCATCTTTCTAAAGGCAGACAGCAAATCCAAAGGTGTATCTGCATCCTTCTTCTTTTTTTTATTATTTTAAAATTTTTTTTTAAACAAAGCTGCAAGGGGGAACAGGAGTTCACCGCTTTTCTTTTATACAGTCAGCATAATAGATCCTGGCTCATCTCTGCTTGCTGAAGGAGGTATGACTCCTTTTTTAAGAACTAGAGCAGAGACAACACAGTAAGCTGAAAACATAGGTCATGTCTGTTCTTCATTGTCCTGAGTTGGAACAGGTCCCCTGAGCTGGGAGAAGCTTTGAATCCACTCCATTGAATGTTTAATGCCTTACGGTCAGCAAAGTAATTCAGTATTGGAGCACATGGCTGATATTAAGAATGTTTTTGTATGCGAAAAGCCCCTCCTCTAGCAAAGAAAGAGGAGGGAAGATGAGGGTGTTCAGAGGGCAGAGAAGATCCTGTTGGGAGGGAAAGGAAGCTATTGTCTGATTTTGTGTTTTAGAAAGGCCGCAGATATATATGTACCTGTATATGTCACCTGAGAGCTGCAGGACTGTGGTAAATGCCAAGCTATGGGTTTTAGGACAGTATGACTCTGAAATGCTTCCAGAAAGGAAAATGATACTTAAAGTAGGTAATAATGTCAAACATGTAAGAGATTCTCTCTTAATTTTGAGTGTCTCTCTTCCTGACAAGTCTGCTGCTTCTTGTCCTAACTTACTTCAGGGGAGTATTCTTGTTTCCGGCTTTTTTATCTTCACTGGTATCCATCATTTCTCTAGGATGATTAGGCTTTTGTAGTTGTCCTAGCCTCACAGGTAGGCTTTAGCGGGACTTAGCCCAGGTTTCAGCTGGGCTTATCTGGCATTTGGGCCATGTCTATCAATATACCATGAAACTGAAATTCACGGGGAAGAAATTATTTTCAAGTGCATCATTTCTTCCCATAGAGTCTGACAACCCCTATTAATGGAAACCTATTCGTCATATTCTCTTACGGTCATCTTTCATCTCTTTTTAATTACATTAACCACAGTTTAAAAAAAAAAAAAAAGAAAAAAAAAGCCAGAATGTTCTGGCTCCTGAGAAATTGTTAGAATAGCTTGAGCACCTTTAAATGGGTGTTCAGTTTTTAGTTTTTAATTTTTATTCTTTTCAGACAGACCTTTTCTCCTTTTGATGTGGTCTTTCTAAATTGGGCTTGTGGTTTGGTTTGGTGTTTTTGAGCTCAGTTCCCCAGCGACTTTAAACACCAGGTTTTGTGGAAATCCTAAGGCCTGCAGGATGGTAGTTGGCATAATTGTTTGCATCCCTAAATGGTATATTCAGCTGACGTTATGTCTGACACTGACCTTTTTCAGTGAACTGAGCTGACATAGAATCACAGAATGGTTTGGGTTGGAAGGGACCTCAAAGATCACCTAGTTCCAACCCCCCTGCTATGGGCAGTAACACACTCCACTATTCCAGGTTGCCCAAAGCCCCATCCAGCCTGGCCTTGAGCACTGCCAGGGAGGGGGCAGCCACAGCTTCTCCGGGCAGCCTGTGCCAGGGCCTCACCACCCTCACAGGGTCCTTATTCCTAGTCTGAATCTCCCCTCTTTCAGCTTGAAGTCATTACGCCTTGTCCTGTCACTACACTCCCTGGTGAACAGTCCCTCGCTTGCTTTCCTGTAGGACCCCTTTAAGTATTGGTACGCCACAATTAGGTGTCCCTGGGGCCTTCTCTTCTTCAGGCTGAGCAAGCCCAACTCTCTCAGCCTGTCTTCACAGGAGAGGTGCTCCAGCCCCCTGATCATTTTCATGGCATTCATATATCCTGTTTCCCATTTTGCTTGCTTTCGTTCCCTTTCAGATTCTTCACTGTGCCATCCCAGATTGCACATCCTCTGGCCTCTCCGATCTCTTGCTGAGGCTATAGAAGAGACCTGCCAGATCCTCCCAAATGCACTGAATCGAACATCATTAAGTAGCCTTGTGGATGGTGATTCTTACAGCTAATGATGCTGTACCCTGCAAGCAAAGCAAACAGGAGGCAGGGCTGTGAAAAAGCAGTAGTGTGGGCAGATTTTAATTGCCGTGCTGAGAGGTCAGATAAGAAAGTCATGAAATGGCTTGGAAAAATGTGAACATTTATATACCATAGCAAGACCCTAAGGCTGCGGCCATGTTTGGAAGTGCTTCCAAATTGGGTTACAAAAAGAATGAGAGCATGCAGGCTACTGAAGCCTTCCTTCTTCGTTCCCTTGCTTCCCATATTCTCCACTGATTCGTTTACTTTTTCTCCTCCTCCTCTGGCATTCTTCTTTGCTTTCACATTCTGTTATTTCTCTGATCTTCTGCCTCAAATGCTAAGTGATTCCTCTATGTCCCGCATACTACTACTGTGTGTTTGCTATTTTTCTTAATTTATAATAAAGCTGGTGCCTGATTGTCTTTGAAAGTGGATTCTAGCTGGGTTATTTATCAACTATGTAGATTGCATTTCCTTAATCTAGTTAGCTATTTGGTATATAAAGACATACTGCATGCAGTCAGTGGGTAATGCAGTTATAAACTATGCTGCATAGAATTTCCATTTCTTCTCTGCTGTTCTGGGAGCTGATATGAAAAATTTCATCTTGATCCAGTGGCTTTTGCTGTTTTCTCTCAAGAGTGCCAGGCTGTCTTCTCCCAGTGTCGCTTTTGGACCCTCCTGCTCTTCCTCCACACATCACTGTAGTTGAATCTACTGCTGCATAGGTTCTCATGGAGGCACTAAGCCAAGTGCCGTGGTCCTGAGAACAAAGGACTGCTTGCACTGGCAGGTGGCATCCAAACTCTCGTGACCAAGTGCAGTATGCTCCCCGTTTCACCCCAAAATGTAGCAGCAGGGCCTTCTTTTAACACCTCTGAAGTAAATTTTGTTTGGCAGTTGCATTCAAACTGGATTCTTAATATTTGGAAATTGTCAGGTGAACCTGATAGCGATTTTGCTCCGGGTTTAATACACTGACTCACAAAGTTCCCAGGTCATATGGGGAGCTCAGGAGAAAAAATAGTTTGGGCTTCTTGCGATGTAGCAGTCAGTTCTGTCCAGCGTTGTCAACATTGCTCATATAATGGGCTCAACACGGGTCAGAAGGAATCTCAGCTGTGGCACAGCATCAGAGCACTTACAGGCCCCTGGAGATCACGATGTTTTGAAACACTGGTGACAATGACGTGCCGTCTTTAAAGCGCCTGTCTGCAGCAGTCTGTGTCACCTGGTGGAACAAATCCCGTCAGCAGCTCTCTCTTGGTGCTGTCTTTTCATCTGGCGATAAAACGACCATTGAAGTCTCCAAATGCCTGCCCCGGTGCTGTTTAAGTAAAGGGGAAAAGGAACCAGAGGACAAGAGGACCTTTGATAAAAAGATGCTAAATTGGGGAGGAGGAGGGTCATTCATGTCTCCTGGGCATGGATCCAGGTGAACATGCATAGGTGGAGCAGAATGTAAATGTGTCTGTGCGGGCAGAGCAATGATCTGGATCTGAGATGATTTGGAGGAGGTGTGTTACAGTAGTTAAACACAGGACATTTATTTGCTGGGAGCTGACTTTGATCTTAGAAGAGGACTCTTGTGTGAAATGAGTTCTGCTAGGTCTTGGTCTGCTTCCAGTCAAGTGACTCCTGCCTGCAAAGATGAAGGAGGCTGGAGTTCTGTAAAGAAATTTGGAACAAACCTAGAAAATGAGGGTATGTGTAACTCACTGTGTGAGGGCAATATCTGCTTCCTTAGCTTGCAAGCCCAGGTTTCTCTCAGGAATTTACTTTTTGTAGTCTTGCATCCCCTGGTTTCTATGGCATGTATCCTTATGCTGGTTTTTGAGTGGGACGCGATGGTACCTCTTCCCATTTAAAAAAAAAACCAAACCTTCTACTTTAGGCATCTCATGGTATACATAGAACACAGAGCTTTCTGCTCACAGATACAATCTGTGGCTCTGTTAACTGTTTAGAGGGTAACACAGACCTCTAAGACTATTTCTGGGAAACCTGTGAAATTTTCCAATACTCCTCGGGCTCAGATATAGCAGCTGTAACATGTGCCACACTAACTGCATTTACGTGGGTGGCATTTAGGCTGAGTGGAAATACTGCTTCTCCATCCATAAATGAATCCCCTCTTTCCCCACCACTTTCCTGCCTGACTCCCCTTGCTGCTGGCTTTCTCTCTCATTTCCTGCCTTTTGGACACTGCTGAAGAGTGTAGTACAAGATGCCAGTCCTGGCTGCCTGAGCCGTGGCCATCCCTGCCTTTGTTTTACAGATGAAGTTAGACACGCTCCACAGCACCCTAGAAATGATGAGCTTCTCTTGTTTTGAGAGGTCGGGCTGTGGGAAGTACCTGCTCTTCTCTGACCTGAGCCCCTGCAAATCTTAGTGCCCACCACAGTACCACCAGCGAGAACTCACAGCAAGGTCATTCTGTGCTTGCATTGTCCTCCAGGGAGATCCACATGCCGGCAGAGTTAATTACACTAACAGCCACAGAAATTATATTGGCCCACCACTGGCCTAGTGAGATGAATATCTCCATTTCTTAGTCACAGGGGGATGTTAATGGTATTTTTATTAACTGGTGACCTGTTGACTGCTATTAGAATATAGATTGTATGCATAAACCAGGTCAGGGTACTGAAGATACGATTATAGAGCAATTACTGTGTCAGCCAGTGTGGCTTCTAATCAGAGCTGGCAAAGAGTCTTTGGAAGCCTGAAAACCGTTTTTGGAGTCCAACAAGAAGAAAAAGCTTTGTATCAAAGTCTGTATTGTGCCTTTACATCTTTCTGGAATTAAATGTCTGATTTTCTATGATTAGGATGGATAGCCAAGGCAGAGAGAAGTCTTAAGAAGGACAGCATTTAGTGGAACACAACTGATTAGAGGAGTTCAAAGTTTGAAAACTTTTCCCCCCCCGCCCCCTTTGTTATTCTGTGGTTTATGTTTATTTCACTGAGCTGGCAGAGGATGCTAATTCTGCTCTTGCCCTTTAAAATGAACTGCAAGGTCATACGGCTGAGTGTCTGGGATGTCAGTAAAAGCGATTACACTAATACATGCATTTCATTTGATGAGGGCCGTAGCTGCAGAACCAGATTTAGAATTGCTCCACGTTTGTCAGAACTATTAAAGAAAAAAAAAAAAAAAAGGAAGATAAACCAAAGAGCTGGTATGTTAGATATAGAACTAGGGACTGGCTTCTGGCTTTCTTTTGGGTGCAGCTGTTCATTTGGAGGTTGAACTGAATACCCTGACTTCCGAAGACCAGCTTTGTCCCACTAACAGCGCCGCTGGTCCCAGTGAAATGACTGGAAGAGACAGAGCTGCCACTTTGCTTGGATGAAAGCTTGAGGCTCATGTGTGCTTCCACTGGTACTTGTAACCACCTTGTAAATCTCTTCATTGGTGAACTAGGCAACAAATACTGCCGAGCTCACTAGTGCACCTGCTAAGTACACTGGTATTTGATGTTTTCCTGTGTTGGACATTGACTTTATTGGAAGGTAGGACACAACACTATTTGTGTGTTTATGATTATCCTGTTCTCCCCAAAAGAGTCCTAAATCATCTGAGATCTGAACAATCAAATAATCCCGTGGTAATCTGAGGCAGAAGGTGGATTTGTAAATCTGCTGTTCTGGTTTATGAAAAGAACATAGTTGTTGAGATTCAGGAGGAAGCAAAATGGTTTTCAGGAGGAAACAAAATGGTTGTAGATTTCATTTGATGATTAATATATTATATATAGCTTAGAGGATAAACTCTCTCCCTTCCATTTTGGAACTGGAATTCATCTTAAATAGGAAAATAAAATTTGAATCATGAGTCTGTTGTTAAGCTTTCTACACTGAGAGAGTTGGGTTGCATGCAAAAGCTTGAGGGAGGAAGCATGTTTTGTATTTTTTCATCAGATTTTGATTATCTCTGCAATTGCCATTGTTATCAATGTGGTTAGTAAGTTCTGAATGTCTTGAAAATTCATCCATTGATCTTTTGAGATTGGTTCCTGTACTATCTGCTTTTTAGCCTGTGAATGAAAAGGGCATATTCTGAGGGGACTGGAGGAGAGGGGAGAGCAAGAGATTAATGTGCTTCCTGAACCAGCCTCCTTGTGATGGTAAAAGGAAAGCCAGTATGTGGTTCAATCCACCATGCAAAGTTGGCAAGTCTTGGTTTTGGTTTGGTTTTTTTCAGTGTGTGTGTATGTCTTAAAGCTTAATTTTGTGGTGTTTTTATGAGTGTTTGCTTATATTAGGAGGAGAAAAAAAAATTCATTTCTTATCATGGGGGCGGGGGGAGGAGGGAGAGGGGAAAAACTTGGTGATCCAAACCACAAAACATCAAGAATCAGAATGGCGCTGAAAACCCCAATACTTATTATTTCAGGAGTTAGGATTTAAAAACCAATGTGATGATTCTTTGGGGTTTGACTTATTATATTTGAATGCAGAAAGATGCTAGTAAGGCAAATTTTCTTTCTTAAACACTTTTTCTCTGACTAACTTCCCATTCCCGCAGTCTGGCATCTATTTAATACTCTGTGTGTCAGAAATTCCCATTTCAGAGATGACTCTCTTTCCATCAAAGCTGCAGCCGTACTTCACAATTTCACTTATTAACAGCCTACTGAGATAATTGGGTCTGCCCAGCTCATTAAAAATAAAATATTGATGTTTTCTTAGGGTGGATGTAATTATCTTGCCCCCACAGGGAACAGGCAGCGTCAAGGAGGGAAGGTGTTGGTCTAATACGCATCCTGCTATGCACCTGCTTGCTGCTTTGCAGCAAAGGAAAAGAGGGACTCCTTGTGCAGTTACATTAGGTGAAGGTAGGAATGCAGAAGAAAAGGTTTCCTTTCAAGCCTGGAAAACAGAAGTTGACTCTTTTGAAAAAAAAAAAAACAACCCCAAAACCCCCCAAAACAAGCCCCAAACCCCTTTGGATCAACAGGATAGTTCCACAGTGCTTCTCTCTAGTGTATGTTACTAGGCTATAGTATAGTCTCCATAGTATACAGTTGTAGACACTTCATTCTAGGGAGAGATGTCTTCTCTGACTTTGTATCAGGAGGAGCTGAGATTGTGCATGTTCCTCTTGACTGCCCCACTTGACGTTACTCAAGACGAAATTGCTGGAGCCAGTTCTATAGACAGTCAAAACATACCCACAGCTCCAGCTTGTCTTTTCTGAGATTTCTTGCAGCAGTTTCTTCAGGGCCCTGCATTTGTCTATGTAAGGCACTAAGTGATGCTCTCTGGGTTGCATCACTAAGTGTGTTGCTATCAACTCGAGCTGGTACAGGTCATCAAGTATATGTATGACAAGACAGCAATGACATCTAGCTACCACTGAGCCACTGGTGATGTAGGAGCACTGGATATCTTCTTGCCCTCCCATGCTCTGAGTTACCCAGTTTGCCTTGTCAGGCTGTAATTGTAAGATGTTTCAATGGTGCTGTACTGGCAGCGGATTTTAATTCCCTACTGGGAAAAATGGGCATGGAGGGAGTAAGTATCAGGAGAAAACACAGTTATAAGACAGACACAACTGAAACATCAGACAGCGTTTAAGTAACTTAGATGTTCCTTTCTCAAAACCCTGGTTTAGGTACGGAGGACCTCAGGTCTAATTGAAAGTAAGTGTGATGGAGTCTGCTAAGCTATTTGGTTGTTAGTGAGAACACTTCCCATAGCTCGCATATTTGGCTAAGCAAACATGCTGTGAACGCTGCATGTTGAACCTTTTCAGTTGCGTTGCCTTTTGTGTGCATCTTACCAACACCACATGGGCCTCAGCCCAAACTTCTTCCGTAATCCTGCCTGTAATCCTACATGAAAATCTCCTGTCCCTTGTGCTCTGTGGTTAATTCCATCTGCTTCTCTCTCCTGGTTGGAACTAGCTTGAGGCACCTCACCGCTCCTTGAGGGTTCAAGCACTTGGCAACAGACTGTTGGATACTCTTACTGCTTGAAAGGCACCCTGCACTTCCTTAGAACTAGAACCTCTCTTGTAGTCTTTTTACTACAGCAGAGTGGTCTGTTTCGAGGCACTGGTCACTGTTTGAATAAATACAATGTTAAGTATAAGCAGGTGTGCAGTATTCCCACAGCATTGTTTTGTTCTGTCTTTGTTGCGGCTGCGCAGGAGCAGAAAGACAGCCGTGAGCTGCTGAGGAAGTATGCCAACGTCTGCTTCCAGAAAGAACAGTAGCTACCTTAGAGGGAAAGAATCCCGCATATTTCTGTTGAAAGTTTCCCTCAGGAAGCCCACAGTCGGTATTCAAGCGTTAAGGCGAGTAAGGACCGCGGAGTGAGAGGTTTTTGGTTTGTGGAGCCTTGCTCCTCTGCGCCACCTCCTGTACGTACAGCAGCCGTGATGCAGAAGGCTTTGGCATTGGCAAGTGTTGCGACATCCATTTCGAGATGCTCTGAGAGGAAACAAACTCCTCTTGCAGTTTTCAAGCCTGGGGGCTGTGGTCTGGCTGTAGGGTCGCATCAGTTTGTTTCGCATCCAAGTTGAGCTATTACCAGCTTAAAAGCTGAAAAAAACCCTGACGTGTGCTCTCCTCTCTGTCAGCAGCACCGCTAAGGGATTTTTCCGTTTCTGAGAAAGGCTCCTATTCTGGTGTGCCACAAATGATGTATATAGCTCTGCAGAATGGCTGGAGGCAGCATTATAATTTCACAAGTTTGCTTCTGCAGTCAGCTCTGAAGTGCTTTGTACGGAGGTCAGTGATAGATGTCTCTTGAGCAGGAATTAGCGAAAATAGAGTAAAATCAGCAGGGCTCATTCTACTTGCATTCTAAGACCATGCTGTCTCAGACTTGGCAAAGTTGGGGGCCTCTCACTGTTAGCGGGACTTAAAAATCAAGCACTTCCAACATGCCAGTATAAAAACCCAGAGGATGGCCTTTAAACAGGGCACTTCCTCCTTGGGCAGCCAGTGAAATAAATGGTCATGTTTCTGAAAAAGCTGGCCATGTTGTGGCTGTAACTGTCACAGTAGGAATTGCCGGGCCCTGAGCACTCTGGTATATCTGGCCTTTATTTGGATAATGGGAGCCGAGCAGTTTGGAAAAATCTGTCCCTAATTATTGGTGCAGAGCCCTTGAAAATCTGGCCCCGAGCTCTTCTCAAATAAAAATCTGGCCTCATGGGCATGACACTGTCAGAAGCAGTGCCTGGCATAAAGTGCTTCTTATCCTTTTCAGTGATTTTGTCCTCCTGTGAAGTTTCTAATTTATTTTAATTGCTTTAAAACTTTTTAAATGAGGCTATTTAATGGCTAGGATTTTGACTTATGGATCGAAGCTTCAGTGCACTCTGCATTAAATGGCGTGTATTTCGTTATGCCTAAATTCTATTGTTATGCCTGCCCTTTGTGCCGGCTTTTCATTTTCCAGTTTGGGGGTAGTTGCATTTCTAGGGCTCCCATCTGTCATAATTTAGTGTTTCTTCAGCACTTTTTCTCATCTTAGGAAGCCATTCAGCATGTCCAAATATTGCTTTATGCTTGCATGGACAATGCTCGCTGTCTTTGGAGGCGTCTATTCTGTTTCACAAAGGGAAACGTTGCGGTACATCTGAGTGCGGACTGAAGGCAAAGATGTCTCTTTGAGCCACTGGGTTGTAAAGAGATGAACTCACTGGCTGTCCTCTCTCAAAGCTTTTCAGGAGCCTGACTGTTCATGGGGAATTCTTTGCATGGGCCACAATTGAGCCCAGTTCTTCCTGTGATTGCTATTTCGCAGAGGGTAGCGCTATGTAAAACGAGGCATGGAGTTTTGTTGCATTGAAATCCACGTTCCCGATACCCATTGGTTAGAGCTAAAAGGCTGAATTCATGTCTTGTTAATTAAGTCCTCCTGGCTGTGCTTTCTGGTGGGTACCATTTTGGATGGTATTTTTCTTGGTCCCGTTCTGCTATCTGAAGTGACATTCTTCGCTGCTCTTCCTCACTAGTGAGCAGTGGAAAGAAAGTTCCCTTTGAAACCACATCTTCCCATAAGCGGGAAAGGAGACCGAGGTCAAAGCAAGCAAGGAGGTAAATGCGTAATGCAGCGCGTTAGAACTAGGCCACAGGATCCATCTTACGACTCTGATCTTCGAGAAGCTCTCTAGTAAGTGAGGAAGTAAAGGCCTCTGTGTTCTGTTGGGAAGGCAGTATACCCAGTGACATGATACCTACGCACAGCCAAAAAGCAGGAACATCCATTCCAGTGGCTAAGACGAGGCCGCTGCAGCCGTGGAGTTTTCGGATATTGCTTGGCAAATTGTGGAGTCTCTGTGCCTCCGTTGCCATTTGTTGCACAGGCATCATAATGCCTGTCTGCCTCAAAGAGCCACTCTGCATAATTTTTCCAGTGTTCTTTTCACTCACTTTTGTAAAAGCAAACTCCTTGCATTTGTAAAAGCGGCAGGGGAAATGTGGCTAGAAAGCGGTGTTCAAGGGGGACTGTCAGCTTTGTTGTAGAAGATGGTATGATTAGCTTAATTATTAGGGCAGTAGAGTTTCATTGTTGTGGATGGCAAGTACATAGAGATCTAAGCCCAGAATTGTTTCAGCAGGAGAAGTGCCACAGATTGCATGATCGGTGCTGCCGATTTCTTACTGGCCCAGCCTGATGGGATGCCAGCATAGGTATATGCTGCTGTAGAAGCCAAAGAGGCGAGTTGCCAGCTCTGGAGAAGTGCTACGTTCTCTGCTTCCAATGAAACTGAAACTGCAACTCGGAAGTTTTAGTGAGAGATCCTTTGGGTTGTATTGGCTTGTTCCTCACCTTGCTTTGATATTGTTCTAAGGCAGACCTGGATGGTCTTTCTGGTGCGTGTTTGGTTTTCAGGGAGGCACTTTCCCCATTTTTCACAGGTGCTGCACCAGCAGCAGCGGCAGAGGAGAGGCTTGGTAGAGACTGAGGTAGCAGGAATACTTTGAAGCCAGGCAGAGGCGCACTGAAACAGTTGGGGATGACTGAGGGCTGGAAGAAAAGTGTATGTCATTAAGTCAGGAGCACTGTGTACTTCCTGAATATATGGTCGGTGCAAAAGATGGGTGATCTCTGCTATTTCTCATTTAGTGTCTGCATCTACTCACTCACATCTGTGCCAAATTTTAAATGCATTTAGCCCTGCCTCCCTCTTCCTTCAAAAAGGAAGTAACCATGAGCAGAATATACAATCTGGAGATGTTTCTCTGCCTGTATCCTGGAAGCTTTTGTCGGAAAACAAGGTCTGTATGCTAAGTGCTAGGTGGAATTCAGACAGATGGGTTGTCAGCAGCCTAACAGCTACGTTCATCTCATTCCGATGCTTTCATTTATTTATTTATTTTAAAGGCACCCCATCTTCCCCTGGCCATTTAAAATACAAGACAATAATTAAGAGTGTCTGAAGAAGCTCCAGACAGATTAGGGAGTCTCCCAAGACATCAGCTGACATTTATGCTCTCTGAAAGCCCCTGCTCAGCTGCCTCTTCAACCAGCAAACCTTGATTCCAGCGGCCATCTGATTAAACAACAAAGCATCAGCAAGTACTAAAAGTCACTTCTCTTGGGCCAGACTGCACTGACAGCACGGGCAGAAACAGAAATGATGAAAGGGGAGGGAGTCTTTTGGTGCAAAACATGTCTCTTGGTGCTATATAGAGAGCTGAAAGATGAAATGTTTTCCTTTGTATGATCCTGGCTGGTCTGCTGCTTGCTGTGTCCTGATAGCCTGGATCCTGGTTGTAAGTAGACAGAGGTTTGATTTGTATCCTATGCACCACTGTGTGTATATGTGAGGCTGTGCAAATAAGGGCTGTTAACTCCATGATGAGACTCAGGTATCCAAACATTACTCCGTGTGAAATCGTGTTTTACAGAACTTCCTCTGCAAGACATTATCATACCTCCCCTCAGCATCCTTGCCCCCTCTGTATCTCTCTGGCAGCACCCCTTGATTGTGAGCTGCAGAGTGCTCTGGTGCTCTGCCTTGGCTTGCACATGCAACCTAGCTGATGCTCATCTCCTGAATCTCCCAGACCCCTCAGCCTTCCCAACCCAGAGCTCCCCAGGCCCACAGGTCTGCCCTGCTGCTCTCCTGGCAGCACTAGCCTCTGAAACAGGCACCGGATAACCATGGCAGAGCAGTGCCACCCTAACTCCAGTTACGCTGCTTTTGTCACTGGATTAGCACCCCCGTCCTAATAATGGGTGAGGGGCGCTTTGTGAGGCAGAGTGTGGAAATACCTGCTCGAGTTGGTGACCCTGTTGACTCATAGACCTAGTAACGTTGCCAATTCTGGCTTGGGTTTTTTCCAAGAGTGTTGTTATAGTTGATGTATTTCTTAAAGCTACAGCTCTTGGTGACATGCTATTACGTGAAAATCCAACCTAGTGTTACGTTCTTTTCAAAGGAAGTTTCTAGTCCTTCTGGGTGAAAAGGTCGACAGAGGAGATTTGTATGAAAAGGAAGGGAAAGAGAGGAAAAGAAAAATTACAATGTGTGTTGTTTATTTTTAAAAGAAGTAATTTTTTAGGCAAGCATCCTGCATTTGGAGGAATGTGATACATTTTTTTGAATATTTAAGGCCAGCAGTAGATTTGCCACTTCCATCATACCCCACAATAGTAATTTCTTTTATGCTGGTCATATCCTACAGCAACCAGCAGCAAAAACATGGACATTGTTGTACTTAGTCCCTGCTGAGACTAGATGGCTCTGGTTTGGATACTTGACTGGTCTGGCTGTTGCTTTTCAAACCCATACTCACCCTCTGTGCAGGAAGCAATTCTCAAATCACACCCGAGTCCTGACCCTTTGCTAGTGGGAGAGAGTTATAGAATACACCAAGGGGCCTTTATGCAGCAGGCTGGGCAAATACAGTTGCTCTACTCCTTCTCTCTCACATTTGCCTTTTAATTTTTGCATCTGAATTATGAAATGCTACCTCCACTAGCCGCTGCCAGGAGCAAGGAGCATTAATATTGATGTTGGAAGGTCCTGCTGCACAGCAGCAGGGTGATTTAAGGGTGAGAATGATCAGGGATAGTATCGGAGTAAATAAATCCAAGGGCCAATTTATTTTTTTCTTTCATCTCTTTTTTT
>VZTU01021246.1:386699-487665 GCA_013400835.1 Zapornia atra | reverse complement strand
TTTTTTTTTTTTTTTTTGTCAAGGCAGAATTAATAAAATAATTTAAAAGAAGAAAAAAAACCCATGAATTGACAGACTCTGTAAGCTGCTGACTCGATTAGTTTGTAACATTTCCTGCCTTGCTGGCTTCTTTCTATCCTTCCTGCCACCTGTCAGGACGAAGGCAATGCAACAAAGCCCGGTGCAGATAGAGCTGTGCTATCAGGATGGCAGTAAGCCACAGCCTATCTCTGAATGGAAGGGAAGGAGCTGGGTGGTGGATAGGTTTGGGAGAGAGGCTCGCGAGCCTGTGGGAGGGGTGGGGGAAAATGGCAAAGGCCATCCATTGTTTCTTTCTCAGAAAAAAAAAAAATCAGATCTGATTCTGGGCTTTATTCTTGTGGTGGAAGCTTTCATGAATACCATTACCACCTCTTTCTGTAAATAAGTCTTTTAAGTTTCCAGCTGTGACTGAGTAGACGGTGACACTGCCCTTGTGCTTTGCCTGTGATGTTGAGCATGGCGCATTGTGCCTTGTCCTCCCACCTCCACAGTCACTGTGGTCTGCTCCCAAATGTGCCCTGGGGACCAGCACAAAGCCTGGGCCTGGGTGTGCCAGCCATGGGAAGAGGTGGGAGGGAGAATTTACGTGCAGCTGCCAGACAGGCCCTGTCTTTTTGAGGATGAGTTGCAAAGCCCCAGAGAATGTGGAGGGAAGGAAAGGGCTCCTTTCCGAGCTGTGTACCTTCTTCCAAAATGGTGAAGACAGAAGTAGCAGCAGCACAGCGTGTGAGTGGAGGGGCTGTCAAGATAGGCTTCTGCGCCACAGCCATCCAGCTCCCTGGGCAGTGAGGGCTGTCAGGCTAGGAGCTGTGCTTGCCTGGGTGCCCTCACCAGCCACCTCATCGAAGTCAGCCCTTCGAGCTGAGGGGTGAACTGATGGCAGGACCCCGTGGTGCTTTCTCTTCGCAGCTGTGCGTGCAGACAGGGCAGCATAATGAGGCACGTCTTTGTAGAGTTAACGTCTTGGTTTTTTGCTGGTGACCGATGCCAGCATTGGGATCTGATGTTTCTCTACAAAGAAGTCTCAGAATAGTTGGGGATCAGCAGCATTACAGTGCAGACTGATGTCATGCTTGTGAAATAAATATGGCGCAAGTAGGAGAGCCTGGTCTTTCCTATGGTGGAACAACAGCCCTGCAGTTGTCATTCATGTTTTCTTCCCTTAGAAACCAGGCGGTGCAACTGTGGGCTTGTAAGAGCCCCCTCTTTTCCACAGGCCATCAAACAACTGATCAGGCCTCTTGGCAGCAGTGACTGCAGTGGTTTGGAAATGGTGATTTGTGGAGGATGTAAATATGTAAACTCTTCTCTGCAGGCCTGTCTAGCCTGACATCGAGTCTATTCCAGCTTGGGGGAGGTGGGGGTG
Source organism: Zapornia atra (assembly GCA_013400835.1). Taxonomy (NCBI): domain Eukaryota; kingdom Metazoa; phylum Chordata; class Aves; order Gruiformes; family Rallidae; genus Zapornia; species Zapornia atra. Next base: position 486,257 of record VZTU01021246.1, on the reverse strand, counting down.
GGGCAGAACTTTGCCCTTTTTGCTTTTTTAAGAAAGCTGTGCTTGCTTCTCTTCTGCCTCTAACCTCTCCCTTCCCTCTGATGCTTCACTTTTTTTGCCCTCCCCAGTTAGGGCATTTCTGTCTCAGATGTTGCTTTTGATGGGATTTTTTTTTCCCCTTACCCATCTTAGTTTCTTCTGACCCCAATTCTGTTTTTATAATGAGGCCATGCTAATTCGTGCTGAGAGCTTATGAGCTTTCTTTAAGCACAGGGAGAGGTCACTGAGAAATGGCTAGGGGTGTTTCTTTCTTCCCATGGCTGCTGTTCAGAAGGTCTGATCAATTTATTTCCCTATCACCATCAAACCATTTCCTGGCTAAATTAACAGTGGTGCCTCATGTGGGCATTGTGTTGAGGGGGAGGTAGGGGACAAACAAATTGATGGAGGAGATGCGGGTAGGAAGGCAGGGTATGTGACAAGGTAGGGCTGGACCAGCAAAGGTCTGCTTACGCAAATGCCAGCCACTTTGTCATCGTGTGGCAGAGGCCAATGATTTTGCACAATGTAACTGGTAAGGGAAAAAGCAAATTAAACAGTTATTAGAGAGAGGCAATCAGTTGGTACCTTGCAGCGGGCTATAAGCATATCTGTCAGTCATCTTCATTAATTGAAGACATGCCTTAAGGGGAGCCCTTTTTAGGCGTGTTTACTTAGTTACATAGAAGGTCCTGTCCCTTAGCAAGAGCCTTATCATTGTTATTAGTGGTAATACAATAATAATAGTAATAATACTGGCAAATCTAGCTTCCTCCTGAATGAATGATCTTGGAGATTTTTTTTTTTATTATTATTATGAAAAACTCAACCTCCTCATGCTGGGCTCTAATTACCATTTTTATGAGAACTACATGTTCTTCTATTCATGCAAGAAGATTTGTTTATCAAGGGTTTCTCTTCCAGTGCTGCTTTCATGGAGTTTATCTCTTCATCCTTAGCAGCAAGTTTTGGGGTAGTAGCCTAAACGGAAGGGCCTGAGTTACTGGGGTGGGTGAAAAGGCAAAATTTCCTTGTCAGGAGGAAAGGCAGAAGGATGGAATTCCTGGTGAGGATGAATCGATACAGATCCAGTGGAGGCTGTGATGCCATATTGCTTCTTGCCATTTGAAACTTCCACGTAAGTGAAAGGAGAAAAAGAGAGTGAAGCCATTAATCTCTGCTTAATTAAGTATTTCTCCAAACCCAGAAACATCTCATCCTGATCTGGGGAGCAGTCTAGAGAATGAAAAATAATCTCTTTTAACCCCCTTCTAATGTGACCTTTGTGTGCTGTGGCTCATCCAAGCAGAGCAGTTCAAACCAGAACAAAACCAGAGCAAGCTCCCTTCCAAGTGGGTAGCCAGAATTCTACCCTCTGTCAGATGAGATCTCACCAGTGCTTTTTATAATGACACCTCCAGTTCTTTGTCAATACACATTGTCACCCTGTGAGGTGTTAGTGCTCCCAGGTCTGCCTGCTCCACTATTCTTTTCAACTAATGAGCTCCCCACTTGCATGAGAAACTTTTGCTGTAGTGCACTGACCTTGCACTTTGTACTTTCCTCATTTCTCTATGTCCAGTCCTCAAGGTCAGGCAGTTTCTTGATTTATACGTCTCCATCTGGCACTTCATGGACAGTGTTTTCCAAACATGTGTCATCAGTTCACTTCAATAGCCCACACTTACTTTTATGCTAAGATCAATCATGAAAATATTAAATAAAATTGGTCTCAGTCCTTGAGGAACTGTATTAATAAATTCCCCTTTCAGCCTGACCAGTTGTTGTCTCTTTCATGAATTCCTTATTTGCCTTAAAATTCTTTCCTAATGCTATCATCTAGATCTTAACTAATAATCCCCTATAAGACACTGTATCCAATGTTTTACTTAAACAGTGATTTTACTTAAACGGTCTTTACTGCAATTCCTTTGTTGAAAAAAATAGTTATCAGAAAAGGCAGGCCATTTGTTTGGAGCTCTTGGAAGAGTCATACTGCATTTTATCCTATTTTCCGCTTACCTTGATGTCTTTAATTACTTCTGCATGTATTCCAAAGCTTTGCCTACTGCCAGGTTCATGTAACTAAATCTGTAGTGGCCCAGATCACTTCCTCTTTTATTCGTTCTTGTAACTTTTGGATCGAGTGTTCTGCAGTCATATAATACCCTTCTATATTGATAGGTATACCGAGCTCCTTGCAGCTTATCCAGCAATATCCCTTATCAGTTCTTCAAACATTCTGGGGTGAAAGTTCTCTTGTTCCGCCTCCATGACTGCAGTATGATCTTGGAGTTTACTCCACTCCAGGAATGATCTTTTCCATTTTCTTCTTCCCATTAGCTATACCACCTTTGTCCTGCACTCAATATCACCATGGCTATTAAAAAAATAAAGTCAAGTCTTCATTTACTTTTTGGCATATGCACAGATTGCCTTCAGTACCTACTGCATGCCCAGTTGCATAACATTCTTGCTTTTTTAAACTTTGCTGTCTTTTATAAATATGACCAAAGAGTATTTCTATTACTGTTGATAGTCAGTAGCCCTTGCAAGGTCTGGCATATCTTGACTTTTGTCAAGTATCACTTTATTTGTACACTTTCTTGACCATGGAGAGAATATAGTCCTCACTGCTCATTTCTTTCTTCTGTTGCTGATAGGTTCCCCCATTGTATGGACATCTTGTTTACAGGGATATTTTTGTTCAGTACTTGGGATACAGAAACTCCAAGAGAACTGTGTGCTGTCATTCAGGGGTGTCATCATGTGGTGAGAGAGAGCATGCAAGGTTTGCACACTCAATACCGGGTGCACTAAAATACCCCAAACCACAAAACAAGCTTTCCATCAACTTCTTATTTCTTCCAGCTCACCTGTTTTGAAAAGAGGCTGTAAACTTCTGTATTTAAATAAGCAGGCTTAAACAGTGGGTTCAAATGAAGCCTCTGCATATGAAACTTGTAGAAGCTTCCAGCAAAATTCCCACCTTTGCAGCTTGGATTTGCGTCCATTATGAGCACGTATTTCTGGACTGTGTGAGGTAGAAATAAATTTTGCCTGTGCTGCTCTAGTAATGGGTGGGTGGAGCTGTCTCATTGTGAATAATGCTTCCTGGGACAGATTATAGCTATTGAGGTAGAGAAGGATCAGGAGACCTCGGGATGTGAACAGGTGAGATCAATCCAGACTTTAGTAATACTGGTACTGTGGTGCACTTGCTCTCCTTCCATACAGAATGAGAGCAAGCAAGGTGCCTCCCAGATTACTGCTCAGTGAAGATTCGACAAGACGGAGTTTGCTTGGATCTGAGCTTATTTGTATTCATTAGATGATTAGCATTGACGCCCACCTCAATTCCAGCAACCTAAAAAATAATGGTTGCGTTAAAGCTTTCCAGCAAATGCCCACAACACAGATCATTATCGTCTGAGTGACAGGAGGGAAAGAGATGAGGGGGAGGAGAGGCAGGGGGAATCTGCATCCTCCTGCTTCTGCCGCCTGGATTTGCATCGTGAAACACTTCAGTAGGCAAGAGGGGGGTATATTTTTCCCAATATAAATGCATACATCTGTCCTAACAGTGAAAGAAGGGCACATGTGGTTGCACACAAACGTTCAGCTGTCCACAAACACTGAATTGAATAGAAAGAGCACATGGGTCCCACAGTACCTGCAGCCATTGCCTGCTTGGACAGTCATGGCTGTGGAAACATTCATCTAGATACCCTCCAGCAATAAAACCCTCCCTATTTCCCCAAGGAAGTACAAGTGTTTTTTCACACACACTGTCTTTGGGCTACCAGTTTAAAAAGGAAAAAAATACCCTAAGAACAGAAAACTGATTTAGCAGCAATACATGGTGTATACTGGGGATCCAACCTTTGCACCTCTTCTGGCCCAAGTAGTCTTCCTTTTTGTAATTCTTGATAGCCTACTATTTTTCCCCTGTAATCCTTGGACTCCGGTAACTTGAGGCTGTGGATAACTTGAGGGCACAGGGTTAGCTAGAGAGCTGTACCTTTTCAACCAGTGTGGGTTATCTGAGTTTTAAGATGTAGTGTGAAAACACACCTACACAGCTGTGTGCGAAGTGATTTGAACCCACCTGGCACACCAGTTTCTCCTGTTCTTCCTGTCTGAACCCAAAGATTTATGCTATACTAAGTTTAATGGTAACTATTCCCCTCTTTTCTCCAGGTGCATGTAATGCACATGATAAAAAGCTGTATTCTGTAGCTCGTGTACCAAATGTGGTTTGGTTGCCTGTGTACAGCTGTCTAGTACTGGTTTACACTCTCTGGAGTATCTGAGATACCTGTTGAAGGCCAGTACATAGGACATATGGCCTTCAGGATATCCAAGCAGGGCACCCTACGGTCTCTAAGATGGCATCAGCTGCCTACATTTAGGAAATTTTATCACAGCCTATTTGATTCACAGGGAGGTAGTGTAACAGTTTAGTATTGGATCTCAACAAAACCTGAGTACTCAGCAATGAAAAATGCTTTATAGGGTTAATAGCCAATATCTATGCTTGCACAGAGACAGACCTATAACTGCAGTAAAAGCCACCCAAACAGACAGGACTCTAAGGCTAATTATCTAAATGCATTTTCCCCTTCTATTTTGTTTTTATTCTCTACACTTTTTAACAGCAGAGAGGAAAACTGCACATAAAGCTATTATTTTGACCTGGTTTTGTATCTTCCTGATTTGAGCATGTCGGGGCTTTATAGCAATGCTATTTCATTGTCTCAAGCTTCAGTTCCAGTTTATTTGCTTTGCCACCTGTTTTGAGGTGTTTTATTCTTGACCTCAGAGGCAATGTGTGTGTGGTTGTAGGGAACTATAATAGAGGAATTTTTCAGCTGCCCCTTGGTGTAGCAGTGACAAGTTCATCACTACTCGGTATTAGCATGTTTTGAGGAGTTTGGGGAAAGTTTATGCACACACACATGAAATCGTTTTAATGTCTGTGGCATATCTGCGAATGAGAAGTCAAGGAGCAGAAGCACAGTGCGGGCTGCTTGGCACTGCTCATCTCACTTCAGGGGTGCACTGCCTGAGACCAGCTTCCTTTGCTTTTGGCGTGGCACCCGCCCATGCAAAAAATCATCACCCGGGCTCTTTGGACAAGAAGAACGGGCTATGGGTGAAGCTGGGCTATACCACCCCACCAATCTATAGCATCTCTGAGAAAGTGTTCCTTATTGAAGAAAAAAGGTTACATGTATGCACAACAAATGTGTTCCTGGGGTATCCTCCAAAAGGACTGGCATCCCTCTCATTATGTTACTGCTGATGGAGGAAGGAATTCAGGTCTTTGGAGTGTTGGTTTTGTGTAGTTTTTCCAAAGAACTCCTACTGTATCTCTTGAAAGTGCTTTTGCCTGTGTTTGCTCTCACCACTGCCAGCTGAGTGTTTGGTGGAGTGAACAAGTGTTCTTTCATTGTCTGGTTCTAAAGAAGGCTTGCATATACTGTACCCCTCACTAGGAAACCATGGTTCTACAGATCTCCTTTGATTCTAAAAGGCCCTGATTCAACCCCAATATATCGGCAATTTCATACTAATTTTTAAAGAGAAATAGATCTAGACTGTCCTGTGACTCATCTTGGACGTAATTTTATAGTCCTAGAAAAAGTAAAAACTGGATCTTTTAAGCTGTGATTCAGTGGAATTGCCATAAGAAAAGGAGGGAAGGAAGAGGACGAGGACATACAATAAGTCGATGACAAAAGAACGTGTGTCATCTTTTCAGCTAAAGAACCTCTGGCAGTCATATTTAATTGGCCATTCTTCTTCCTTCCTTCCCTCATAATAGTGGCACGAGGGGAGTGGGACTGGTCTACAAGTAGATGGTATTAGTTCTGCTTGGCAAACTTCAATTTAGGTGACCAAAGGGCATGAGGGAATAGCAGGTTTTCTTCAAAGAGGAGGAATTGTGCATTTGTGTAGGTGTATCTCTGGGGACAAGCGGGCAAGGATCAGAGGAGAGAAGCCAGTGGAGGAGGCATCATTTTCTGTAAGTAGAAGGTAAAAACTACCAATCCTCCTCTCAATACATACTGTTTTTTAACGTCAAGGATGTCATTTTCAGTGAAAGATTATTGAAAGCATGAGAGGGCATGGGGAACAGCACAGTCATGATGCTGATGTCAGCAGCGGGACTGCCACATTAATATGTTTGCCCTTGCTAAGTACCTGTCCAAGCATAGATGGAAATTTGAATCTCTGATTTGATAGCCTTTCTTTACATGACAGTTCTTCAAGTTCCTGTTCTCTTACACATATATCTCTCATTCTGGCAGTATCAGAGCACTCTACTCTTGAATTTACTTTTCCATGTGATATCCTGCAGTTAGACCAGAACAGTTATCCCAGTTTGTAGTTCGGACAATCCAGGTAAGGAGTTAGAGATGCGATTTGCCTGGGTCTGTGTTAGAAATAATGCAGACCTTAGGAGTAGATTTACAGAAGTGTAACATCAGGACTGCAGACCTGACTGTGAAAATTTCAAGGGAGGTTACTTTGAACTAGATCTAGCTGTGGATTGAATATCCATTAGCAGCTGTGGAGTACCTGTGATGTGCGTCTTATTTTGGGGAGAAAGAAATCTAGTCTCTGCATTTCTAGACAGCTCCAGAGTCCCGACTCAGGGAGTGGGGATTATTACCTGGTGATTCTGAACCATAACACTAATGTGGACTCACCAGAAATCATCTGCTACCTTTTGAGATGCGCTAGGATATCCTGCCTGCTTCAGAAAAGGTCTCCCATAGATCTGATGTCATATTTGCCAGCCTTGTGCCTCATGTACAGTAGGGCAAATCAAATTACTTCTGTGTGGGCAACTGAATCAAGCACAGGAAGTCTGCAGTAGAGCAGAAAAACAGAGCTCCTTCACATCCTGGGAGAGCTTCGCCTTCAAAAAGAGTTTTGAGATTGCTGTTGGAATTCAGACTGCGATGAGACACATCTACTGGGAAGGGAAAATTCTTCAGTAGTATTGTCATTCCAGCATTACCATTTCCTGCCCACCGGGGTACTAGGTAAATAGCTTTCTTCTTGACTTTATAAATTTCAGTAGAGATTTCTACTGATGATGATCAGGTTTCTTGGGTCATGGAGAAGTATTTGAAAATGATGGCCCCACTGGGTTTCAATCATCAGTTTAATGATCAGTTCTTGTTCATGACTTAGGTATTTGGAAATAAGCTGGATGTAGAAAATGTTGCAGAACTCTACCTAAACTTTCTCCGTCTACAGTGATTTAGACTGGAACCTTAAATGTAAACGTCTGTGGAATTTAGAACTTTTTTTTAGGGTTTGAATAGAAAACTACCAGAGTTTGGAAGCTTTTGTTCTCTGAACTTTTCAGTGTGAACCTTCATAAAATACTCACTGGGAGTTCTTCTGAGCTAGCATTGCTTGGATGAGCCACTACCATAAAATGTTGGTCATTGCAGAAAGTGGTTCTGAAATGGCTCAGTAAACAGTCATGCTTTTTTTTTTCCTGAGATAGAGATGCAACATAACATGTTGGGTGAAAGGGAATCATATGGGTCTTTAGTGAGACAGTTCTGCATAATATCACAAAGTAGTGTGACATAAGATGACATGTACTTCACATACAAGTGAGATCTGGTCATGGGTGGTGCCTGTTTGCAAGAATTAGATGTTAACACAGTTCCCACTTCGTCACTGGACTGCACCCAGTATTGCTGAATTAATTCTAGCTAACAGAGGCACTGGAGCACACAATTATTTTGCTCCAGCTTTTATGACCAAAGCTGACAAAACCACAAAGGGACCCAAACTCTTAGTTCTTCTTGGTGGCTTTCACCAGAACTGTCCTGTCAGGCTTAAATTAGAGGTGGTGTTTAGTAGTGCTTGGATGGCAGATAAGTGTACCGAAGAGATTAAGTAAAACCCAGTTTAAAACATGAATAAATAGCTAACCTGTTCTTTTACACTGTATTTTCTACCACTCTAATTGCAAAACCCTGTAAAAAGTTACGTTGGTGTACCTTGGGATGACTACCTTACAACTGGAAGCACTTGGTTTTTAGCTGCAGTCTCCTTGCAAAATTCTACCTTAGACCATTATTCTCCTTCTAAAAATTCCAAGTAGCTACAGAAGTCATCTGAACAATTTCCTGTGATAAGCTTATTCCATAACATGGCTCTTAAAAACCACAGACATTCCTCTCCAAAAGTGGCTACACTTCAGCAGCAGGTGTAAAAAAAGGGCAGTATTCTACAGAGTATATGTAAATCTTCTGAATCCTTTGCGATAAAGTGCAATATAAATGTCTGATGATAATATGGTTTGGAAACATTGTCCTTGCTTTATACCTTGTAGTTGGTTGAATGATTTACTGACTAATTATCTGATAGGAGGCAGCAGTAACTTACCCCCAGACCATGTATTAACAATGTTGATAAAGAAGACAGCTGTAACCAGAGTGCCTCACCATGATATGTAGAAGGTGGGGGTTCCTGTTGAAATAATAGTATCGGCTAATTTAACCCTGAACACAGCAAGGTTTCTTTAAAAACTTTTTTCTGTGCTCAGTGCAGGAAAATAGGAGGCAGGCACCTGGTGTCACAAGATTTGGAAATGACCAAGGTACTTAATGATGGCTTCGCCTTGGTTTTTACTGGGAAGATGTACCTTGAGGAATGCCAGGTCTCTGAAAGCAATGGGAAACTGTGTCACAGTGAAGACTAGCCCCTGGCAGAGCAGGACCAAATTATTTAACAAACTGGGGACAGACACACCCATGACACCTGACAGGGTTATCCATGAACGCTGAGGGAGCTCAGTGATGTCACTGTGAAGCAACTCTCGATTATTCCTGTAAGCTCTTGGCAACTGGGGGAAGTTCCTGAAGGCTGGAAGAAAGCCTTCGGTGTCGCATCTGTCTTCAAGAATGGCGAGAAGGAAGATCTAGGGAACTAGAGGATGTTCCACCACACCTTAGTCCCTGGAAAGGTGATGGGGCAAATAATCCTGGAAATCATTTCCAGATCCTCGAAGGACAAGAAAGTTATTTGGTATAGTCAGCATGATACCATGCAATGATTAGTCCAGTGAATGAGTGCATATTGGAGAACTTGGACAGTCATATTGTTTGTTTTGACTTCAGAAAGCCTTTTGACACTGTCTTGCCTTTTGATGGTCTTCCTAAGTTCCTCATTGACGAACTGATAGACTAGATAATTGCACAGCAAAGTGGACTGAAAACTGGAAACACTCTCCTCAGTGAAAGCCATTGAAAGTACAAGAGGAGATGGGCACAAATTGCAACACAGAAAATTCCATTTAAATATAAGGAAGAACCCATCTTTAACTGCAAGGGTGCAGAAACACTGGAACAGGTTGCCCAGAAAATTATGGAGTTTTCATCCTTGGAGGCATTAAAAATTGGACATGTCCCTGAGTGACCTATTCTACTTAACCTTGCTTTGAGCAGAGGGGCTAGGCTAGACAATCTCCTGAGGCACTTTCCATTCTCACTGGTTGTCTTGCAAGTCTGGATCCTTACTTTTGAGGTGACAATGCCTGTGTTAAGGTCACAGCTCTAAGTAGGGAACAAAGGTAGAGCTGTGGGGTGGACAGTCTTGTATGTAGAAGAAAACCTACTAAGACCCTCAGTTTACTTGTAGACGTTTTCTTGAACTCATTTAGAAATGTCTGAATAGCATTTCTTGGCTTTTTGCTTTTCCAGACTTCTTCAGCATGAAAGAACTGCCAGTCACAAAACCACCTTGCCTTCTGCTGAAGTTTCTTCTTCTAAGCACAGAATTTTAAAATTTGTTTTTAAGTTTCATAGCTCCCACTTGAAAGGTGCAAAAGCAGAGTTGTGTGTTCACAGAATAAACAGCAAAGAGGATGTGCACAAGATTCTCACTTGCCTCTTAAATCTTAGATTAATGTATATTGACCTGTTTGTGTGACACAGAAGCAGCCCAGAGAAGGAGTGAAGAAAGAACGATTCTTGTACCTAACGCTGTCCAGGTTCTTCAGAAGTATTCCACGATTCACTTGCATATTGAGATGGTCCCATGATCTTACTGGGGTAACTTGCTCGTTAGTGTTCTGAAATCTGCTGACTTGGGCAGCAGTATGAAGGTGTGTAGCAGAACCAGCACTGCTACGGCGAAAGATAAAATCTTAGGTGGATGTAAGGGCATAGTTGGGTAATGCAAACAATATATATTCAAAGAAAGAAAAAGGCCACCTTGGTCAACTCCCAAGGCAAGCTTTTGGCTTTGCAGTCAGGAGGAGAATAAACATGTAACAGTTTCCTTTATAAACAGAGCGTGTTTGTTGTTAAGCCACTGCACAACAATAAACTTCCTGTCTAAATAATTGTCTATTCCCACCACAGCCCTTCTATGCTGAAAAGATACAGGGACTCAAGGTTCTGATAGAAAATATTGATCTTGTGGTGGAGGTCAACAAGTGGCGATGAGAAAGGAAGGTAGAAGCATGGCAAGGTGTAAGCTCTGTTCACAGTTTTTTCCAAGAGCGTCCACTTGAAGAAACCAGAGAAAATGTCCTTGTTTCATTAGTTCATTGTAAAGATCTCCCCTCTGCAATTGAGACATTGAGCCTCTTGGGAAAGACAGCTAAACAGAAATCCATTTACCTTTCACATGTTTTTCATAATTTCCCCTGCTACTTTGGTTAATTAATTATCACCGCTATTTGTGTTTAAACAAGGGGTCTGTCTCCCTCCCTCTTCCCAAGCCCATCTGCTCCTCCATGACCTTGCTTGTGAAGTCATCGCTGTGCTGACTTTGTGAAAGCACAAATACTTCCATGGCAACAGACAGCTGTGTCACAAAGACAGGGCTGTGACCTCACGGCAGGAAGGACTGGGCTGGTGGTGGGGGAGAGATTTTTCTCCCACAAACACAGAAGCTTTTGATGATAACAGAGAGGAAGGCAAGGCATTACATCCAGAACAAATGATCTTGCTGTTTGACTGCTTCTGCTTAGAAGTTGTCCATCACTTTAAATTCTCTTCTTCAAAGACCCTTTTTTAACTTGTATGTTGCTCATACAAGGGGAATGGTTTCTCTCTTAGATCTCATTTCAGAAGACATCTCCACGAAGAAGTAGGGGATGGATTTAATCACAGAGGACATGGGCCTGAGTTTCTACAAAGCCTGTGAGGTATCTGGATCCAAATTCTATTTTTTTTCAGTTTGGTCAAGCAAACCTAAATCTTGAGAGGCAGTCTGGGTTTTTGTTCTGATTGCACATGGATTTCTAACTTAGTCTACACCCACCCGGACTGCCTGTTCTCTGAATGAAATCAGGTGCTCCTGTATCAAACGATCTAGCATCGAGAGCTTTCCTTTATAAACATTTGCATGGCTGTATGGGAAGTGGAAATCTGGTCTCATGATCACAAAGCATTTTTAATGTAGATGCAGCAAGACACATCAAAGCTAAATAACGTACAAGTGGTGCTTCGCAAGCTGTCTGCAGAAACTGCCTCCGTATGTATTGATTGTGAGGCTGCAGAGAGTATATCTTCATCAGTCCATTGCTGTCTCCTTCCTTGGCTGATTGCTTGGTTGGTCCACGAAATGCCTCAGTCCTCCAATCCACACACCTCCTTCGTTAGCTAAAAGCCACTCTTCCAATATAAGCCATTGCTACTTATTGCCTGCAAACAATTTATAGTGCAGTATTGTACAGCGACAGTCTCATCAGGTCAAAACAGCTTTTCCTTTTGGAATCCATCTAATCCATGATTAAATGACACTCATCCAGAGTATGCATTCATGATGGGGCTGCACTGATGAGACCCACAGCAAACCATTCCCTTTTCTAGAGTCCATTTTCTTTCAGGTGACACGGAGGATGGTAGCACTTAACATCTTCATCACATCTAACTCAGCCTTATGTAGATAGGTAGGTCTTAGCAAGCCTATGTTGACAATGACAGTACTGGATTTCAGGGATTGGAGACAATTTCTTCAGGTTTTCTATCTGTTGCCAAATTGAAAAAATAATTTCCAGAATTGCACATTTCTTGGCCAACTACCAAGCCACCACCTACCTTCTTCTAACAGAGTTTTGTTTGGGGTTTTTTAGGTTTGGTTGTTGTTGGGTTTGGTTTTTTTTTGGGGGGTGGGGACAAGTAGTAGTGGGGAAGAAAAGGGAGAGACTTCCTTTTACTTTTGGATCTTTTTACAAAACTTTGGAGCATTTAAGGGACATAGTACAATTTTTTTTAATATTTGCCTAGTCAGTAGTTGGAGGCTGGATCTAAGGGGAAATCAAGCCCTTTGTGTCCCACTGAATGGCTCTCACCCAAGTATCATTTTATCTCATGTCTGATTTGTCCTTAGAATCCCATCTAGCTGCTGCAGCTGTTTGCTTTGCATCCCATGTGATTCCCTCCTTATGTCTTCTCATCTGGCTCACTTCTTGGTTTTCAGTAGACCATCAACCAGTTCCCATAATTTGCCAGTGTCCTGATCTCTGCGACCTCTCTTCTATACAGACTTTCTTTGCCATGGTCTCTTCACTTGCTTGGATGTTGGGACCTATGAACACGCATACCACACCTGCTTCCCTCACCTGGCTCTACCATAGTGTCCTCTCAGGCATTCACGTGGCTTTCTCTGGTTTGCACTAGCCATATATTTGGGCTGGTTGCATTTTGTTCTTGCAAAAGTAATTTTCTTAGAGTCCTGTGCCCTGTGCAGTATGGAATGATTATTGCTGTCAAATCTGGAGGTCCAGCAGCCTCTGATCGCTGTAGCAGAACAGCAGGTAGAGCCGTTCCGTTTTGCCATGCAGCCCCGTCTGTTCCATCACTCTAGTGTGATATCCACTGGAGCGCCGTGGGGAAAGCTTGTTTTGGGACAGCAGTAATGTTATATTTAAGTATGCTTTTTAAAAAAGAAAAAGGGCGAGAAGTTTCTTTAGTTTGGCGTGTTCTATCAGAGGCAAGATAATAGAATTTCTAAACCCATTGATTTTATGGCATTAAGAATCTTGTTGATAAGTCAGTCTCTGTACACTGGCGATTGCTATCTCCAGCTGTATAAGCAGTACTGTCCCCATTTCATTTTCAATAAGAAATTGAGGGAGACTTAGCTTTGCTGGAAAATATGGGGAAAATAAGTAGCATTAAATCTCTGTTCTGTTGGGGTATAGCATAGCTATGTATTATTAAATACTGTAGGGGTCAGGGAGAAACAAAGTTGGAACAATTATGAGCAAAGAATTCTTAATGTGAGTGCCAGGCTCCCCAGGGAGGCAGTGCGGAGGGTACCACAGGGGCACAGCTCGTGAGGTGCTCACAGGTACTCCAGCACCAGCCTCGTATGGAACGGGCAGGGGAGCTACATATAGGAGATGCATATGGCTACTCTGAGATGTGTGCGACCAACCCAGGAGCAGCCGCTCTCAGCAGGAGGTGTTGCAGAGAAGGGGACAGGAATTGGGGTGCTGGGATCCCAGTTCCTTGCAGCCCTGTGGATATGAAGTATATGCGGTATTGAAACATTCTTAGTTCTCAAGGGGAAGGACTGTACCCCCCTTACAGGGTGTCTGAAAAAGAAGGGAAAGAAATGGGGGAAGGTGGAGGCACAAACAGACCTGTGGTGTTGCCAGGTACCTTGGCCGGATAAATGTGCAACATCCCTTTCCAAATGCTGCCTCCCTCCATGGGGCTGTCCAAGTCTGTTTTCTACTTGGCTGGTTGTGCTATTGAGTCCCATTTGGAAGGATTCACATGTGACCTAAGACTGTCCTCTAGATGTCTGACTCTGTCCTCTACAACATAAATAATGCAAAAACAAACATGCCAAACAGTAACCTTCACTTGTCTCCCTGACACTGCTGGAGGGAGGGAGGGAGGGAAGGAAGGAGTGACTGCAAGTGAATGAGCAAAACTGCATGCTAGGCAGGCAGGAGACCAGCAAGGAGAGGCAAGGTACAGCATGAGGAACTGTGAGAGCAATTAGATCTGCTCTTCACACACCTCTGACGTTTCAGACTAGGACAGCTGGCTGCTGGGGCACTGTCCCTTACAGACAAGGCCGGGGAAGCATCCCACCCCAGCCTGGAGCAGAGCAGTCCTGCTTCGTGGCCAAGGCATGCAGAAAGCTTCAGTGGCCTTTTCTGCTAAACAGAGGCCATGGCTGGAGTTGGGTGGAGGTGCCAGTACTGTGCAAAGGAAAATCTCTGCCATGCCATTCAACTGCCCTGGTAGCCACAAGCAAATCAGTTAACGTTGCACACTGCGTGTTCTCTTCCCTGCACCATCCCCCCACCCCCTCACCCCCCCAAAGTCACTAAAGTGGAGAAGAGGATCCCTTTTTCCTATTGAATGTACTTGTGATGCAAGTATTCATTAATTGCGGATACAGTTGTACGCGGCATGCGTGCTAAAATACTATCAGCTTTGTGTGGAAGACAAATGCACACAGACTTAAATAGCTGAGATTTTTATCTTTCTCCTCCCAGAAAATATGCAGCAAGTTGTCCCCATCTAGGGACTTGGCATTGAGGAAGGATATTTCTCTATTTTTGTTTTCTCTCCCTGAGATACAGCGAGGTAGGGAACTGGCTGGCATATTTCTTCCAAAGAAAAGGATTTCCCCATTCCTATAGTGGGTTGCTGCTGTTGGGTTAAAAATTGTGAGATCTTTTTGTTTGTATGTGGAAGAAGAGCAGAGTCTTTTATCTTTCTTTGGTCCCTTGAAACTTCACTGTGGTGGACTGTAGGATAAAGAGTAAAAAATACAGGGTTTGAACACAGAGAAGACATTTTCCCTTCTGTCTTACTCTAAAATACTTTGCAGCAGGAACTGGGATGAATGGAGTTCTGAGCATCTCACACAAGGAAGTGCCATGGGATTGTGAAAGCACTGGACGCCCAGGGAGAGCACATGTGTAGAGGTCTGTGGGGTGGTTGGTGCAAGCTTGCCTTTCAAATAAGGAGTGTGTAGCGGTTCATTCCCAGCGTCAAGCTGACGTAGACATGAATCTGATGGATGCTTATAGGACATGTGGAATGGTATCTTGCTGCAAAGGAGCCACCTGGACAGATGGTAAAGGCCAGACCCCAGCTCAGCTCCTGATCAGGATCCAAGAGCTAGGCAGATAACGCTCTTCAAATCAACTGCGAGGCAGGGGAGAGAGGATGGTGCACAGGGAAATAAGGAAAAGGAGTTCAGCCTGAGAATCTTGGTGCCCAGGTGCCTTTTGAGTGGGGCTGTCCTGCTCCTAGCAGATTTCAAGCAGAAGGAAATCCCAGTTTCTGAGCTGATCCCAGCTTACGTGTAATACAGAAATAATTTGTTTTGAGGGGTGCAGAAGACAAAGCTCCAGGAGTGAAGAGGGTGAGATTGTTGGCAAGCAAAAATGCTGGGTAACTTGCTACCTTGAAAGTGAGTGGGGTGAGCTATTGCAGGCTGATTCCCTAGGTGCTGCTGCCCCTATTTTGCCGAGCTGTGTTTGCCCAGGGCTTGAGCAGAGCTCGTTCCAAGCCGTTGTCTTTGCACTCAGAACCTGCCTCCCCATCTGCTTGCCTGCCGTCCATCACTGCCTACACTCTGGGATTAATGTTCCCAGTCCTGCACACCAGCAGTCTGACTCCCTCAAGCTTTTGTAGCCTGCTCTCGCAAGGGTCGGATCAACTATTCTCCTGTCCCGCTTTTCAGCGCATACCAACTCAATCTCTGTCATAGTCGCACGCTCTCTCATGCACACATAGCCACACTTCAGCTTAATACCTTTTGCTTGTTGCACTGCTCACAACATTAAGAGAGGTGTTTGCTTCAGCAATGTGATTATCCCATGTGTAAGAAATTTTCTCTTCATTTTTCTTCTTTGGTCGGAGGAAGGCAGTTCTGTGCAGAGCTTGCAAAAATTTGCTTGCACCTTTATTAATAGTGAGCAGAATCTTGTCTCTGGTGTGTGACGGGGAAGCCTAAGCCATTATTTAAATTTTTTATTTAAAAAGCAACAACAGTCACAAAAACTTCACAACAGAATGTCTGCATCTTACCTGCATAGATCATCATCATCATCTTGTAGCTATATGCAGAATAGCTCATTTTTCCCTCAGCCCTTTGCCCTGATGGGACTCAGTTCCTAAAGAAATAGGATTTATGATTCACACAGGTTTTTAATATGCCATCAGAATGCTGCTGTGTTGGAAAAGCTATGCTACTGATTTTGGATCCCAGCAGACCTTCTCACCAATATTGACTTGCAGATGAAAGCTACCATGTGCCTTTAAAATAAAGATGCTGAGCCTTGTCAGGGCACAGTTGCTGGGCAGAGGCATCCAGCTTGAGCACAGAAATGGAGGTGGGAAGGGATTTACAAGCCTTTTACTGTGTGGGCATTTTCAGAGCCCTGATCCTTCCTCCAGCGGAGATGAGCCATTTGTGATATTCAAGACCCATCTGGACGCTTACCTGTGCGACCTGTCCTAGGGACCCTGCTTTGCATGGGAGTTGGACTCGATGATCTCTGAAGGTCCCTTCCAATCCCTACAATCCTGTGATTCTGTGTGCAGACCTGTGAGCCTGTTGCAGGGCAGTGTCAGGTAACATTTATGGGCGGTCATACTGCCTCACCTTGCTCTGAACCTGTCAAGACACAAATGAAAGCGAAGATGGCAGAGTGTCTTCTACCACATGCAGCCTGCTTTCTGAGCCTTTTCCCCATGCGTTCTGGTGGCTGTGGTTCTCCACATGGGTCTTGCTGCACTTAGAGCACATGTGGCATAAGCCCATGTTTCTGATGTTTGCAGCTAGGCAGTGTGCATGTTGTTCTAGGCTTGTCCTGAACCCGCTGCATGCTGGAGTGTTGAAGTAAATAGCATTGATGCAAGTTTTGTGAAGGGCGCAGACCCGTGATTAAATGATCATGGATTTACTGTTGGCTGTGGTTATCATGCAAGTGCTGTGAGGGAGACCAGAGATATGCTCCATCAGATGAATCTAAGCCTGATTTTTTGGCATTTGTAGTGTTTTAATAATACTCCTTTTCTGCCTTGGAAACACAACCTAACCTAATCACCCTCTCTGACTTTACTGTAGGTTCAAGACAGGTATTTCTGATAAGCTGTTTTCAGAGTTTAGAAGGAGTTAAAAGCAGGCAAGATAATTATGTGAGGGAATACCCGAATTATGAAATAGTATGGACAGAAAGGAGCCCATGTACACATGGGATACATGTACATGTGCAATACATACATGTGTGCGTGAGAGGATGAGTGCCCACTGCTCGCTCTGACTGTACATGTGTCTTCTGCCTGGGCTAGTGATTTTTTGTGGCTTAAGAAGTCACCCAGCACTGCCTGTCTGTGTGTGTCTTCCTGCCCTTGGGGTAATGACTTGATCCGCAGTGGTAGTTCAATTGGGCTTTAGTCCCTTGTATTTGCTAAGATCATGCCCACAGAGTTATACAACCTCAGCTGATGGTGAAGCACAGTCAACTGATTATCTGCATCAAAGCTATTTATTTTAGTCTTTTATCTAGCTCTTTTCTTGTTCCCATTGTTGCTGCAAAGTGAAAGATGTATGAGTTTTTTAAGCTGACCACAGACAGTTTGCTCCAGGACCTTTCTAACAAAGAGTAAAGGCAGGAGGAGATTGAAGGGGATGCTGATAGCATCCCTCTTTGCCGAGGTTTGGCTGCTGGGGCTGAGAGTCAGCTTTGAGACCGTGCAGGTGAGGACGGCCCCTTTCTTTTAGTGTCCCTGGACAGAGTATCCCAGGTAATGCTGTTGGAGGCTTCCGCGAACTACTCTCCCTTCCTGTGGGAGCTGCTTTTAAACTGAACCTCATCCCCTGCCTGAGCAATATCAGACTAGGAGTGGCAGTCGCGTTCAGCCACAGCCATGCATGCTGTTAATCTGGACCCCCAACCTGTGGCTGATGTACCAGCCTGGCTGCAGCCCAGTTCCCTCACCGTGGCTCCTCCCAGCCATCAGAGGGCTATGTCTGACACTGAGTGCCCACACCAGGACTGATCCTGACCCCATCCTGCAGGCTGATGGCCTGGCCTGGCCTCAGCCCCTTTCCAATGGCCATGTCTGGCCATCCTAGGGCTCTTCGCAGGTCTAGTGGGAAGAAGTGACTGCCACTTCTTCCTTCACAGTGACTGAATGCAGACTTATTAGGGCCTACAGTGCATACTGATGGTGGAAAAGAATTTTAAAAAATAGCATTATGTACATGATCATCGGTATCCTGAGGCCTGATCTCCAGCTGTCTGGTATCTTGCTGGGCTTGGGACTGAGAGAGCAGTGTTGAGATAGGTTCCTTGATTCATCTCACAAGCAAAAGCCAGCCTGATCATGAGCAGTTTGCATTGCTTGCTGAGGGATAAGTAAAGTAACGTACGATAGACCACCATTACAGCTGGACAGAGGCATGATACCCAACTGGGTAAGATCATTTGGAGTATGCACCATTGTCACATGGGCCTTTAGACCTGTGAAATAATTAATGTTGTGGCATGGACTTCATTTAATAATGAGCTGCTCGTAAACACAAGGTGTCCCTTGTGGAAATACAAATGTTTGAGCACTCGTCTGTCTCCGTAGTCAGGACAAGTAAGTCAGCCTAAGGAAATTTGTCTTTAAATGATGAGCATTGAGGAAGAAAGACTCTTCAAAAATGTGAAAGCATTTAGCTTGCTTCAGGTCCTGTTTCAAAATCTCTAAGCCTTTTCAGGACCTCATGGAAGCTGCAACACGGGACCTACCACATGCTTATTCTTACGGGCTCTGCACCCAATTAGACTACTTCTTCTGCAGTGCATTGGAGCCATGTCTTAAGTCTGAGTTATCACAGAGAACAGTTTTATTCCATGAAAACAAAGAAAAATGTTTCGGTCAACCGTGGTGATGATTATGCAGCCAAGCACTAGGAATATAAACAAAACAAAACATATTTTCACTATGCATAGCTTTTCATTCTAGATTAAAGCAAACAACCAGAAAGAATATTGGTCTCCCATGAGAGAGCAATATATTGGTGAATCTTCCATAAGAAGATGCGGCAACTTGGAGAATAAAATGGCCGTTGGGGAGAATTTTTGAAACAGATTTCAAGGGGAAATATGCAGAAAGCAAAGAAGCAAGAATTTCATGCTGCTTCCACCATAATAATAATAATAATACTACTTTGCCCAGTGCGTATGCTTTACTGCTCACTGTAGCCAAGAGCGAAATTCCCTGCCCACCAAACAAAATCAGCAAAAGGCAAGACTGGCTTTGCAGGCAGGAAAACTTCACGGTTGCATCCATCAAATCCTGCAATGGGACCAGTGAAGCACACAGGCTGCAAGGCATCAGTAATGAGAACTGGAGAATAGAAAACCCTCAGCAGTACGGGCTCAATAATTAATCAAAGCTGAAAATCTTTCTAATGAAGGCAGCAGCCCCAGCAAAACAGAAGGAGAGCATTTAAGGAGTTAGGGGTCCGGACAAGAAAGAAGATGTCGCAAAACCAAGTTATCAAGGGATGGGGAAAGAATGGCCACAGCATCTTCCTCCTCTCCTGATATTCTCAGGAATGCATTGAAACTAATATGGTGATAGATATTAATTATATTAACCTTGCTTTTTTTGCGATCTGATCCATGTAAGTGTCTCTACCACTGGCTAGCTACTGTTAGCTAGAGGTCATTCCACAGAAGAAAAGCTCCTGCTCTGAGGGCCTGTATCCTGAAGATGTCTAGTTTTCAGGGTGACACCATAGATGTGTTTCTCAAGGTCCCTGTTCTAATGTATAAATTTGTCTGGCAAAATTCCCAGATGAGTCTCAAGGCTTACTTAATTACAACTAAAGTCTTAAAGTACTATCTTGTGCTTCTGCCCCTCTCAGACTAAGGACCTCAGGTTGCTTCTCACACCAAAGGGGAGAAGTGATTCATATATGGTTGCTTGTGACTGGCAGATACACCGCAGCAGTAGCTGGTGAGAAGTAAGAGCCTTGTGGTCCTGGGTCCCACGTGCCTTGTGAGCCATAGGGTTTCCAAGGCCACAGAAAAGCAAGCCATTAGATACAGCAGAGTTTTGACTAAGCAGTCAAAGCTTTTCTACCCTGGAGCTTGGTGCTTGTATTCAGGTATAGACCAAGATAGTATAGAGGTGGCTTCTACAAAGAAACCAAGACCAGTGGGTGTGCTGATGAGAATGCTTTTCCTGTGACTGATGGTAGGAAATACTTGTCCAGATGCCTGAATTGCCCACACTGCGATCTGTGGCTTTGTCATGGGCTCACCATGGGGCCCACAGTTCCCCTCTGTAGTCGTGAACCCTGACAATTGAAGAGGCACCTGTTGGTTGACAGCTTGGCAGCAAACCTGCTCAGGAGAACAGCAATCGAGGGACACGTTGCCATCATCTGCCACTCTGTTCTCCAGCTGACCCTTGGACACACATCCTGTTTCAAAGGCTTTGATCTGGTGTTCAAAACCCCAAGAGAGCTACTACCTTCTCTGCGAGGCTGTGTCACTTCCTCATGTAGCTGCATTACACACTTGGTCAGGTAGAGTGATACAGATGACAGAGCAGTTCCAATGACTCGGATCTGTGTACTGGAGTTCTCTGGTGCATGAAGAAAGGTTTCTAAACCCTTGCCCCACCAAAGGTGGCTCCTGCATTTTTGGGTGGCCTCCCCGCAGTGGGACCGTTGCTCTTACTCTGACACCTCTCACCTGAAAAACAAGCTCCTCATTTCCCCCCTGAGTGAGAAGATCATTGTTGTTTGCACTTATGGGAAGCACGCAAATAAAAATGAGGATGGGACCAAATTGGAACTGATAGATAAAATGGATTAGGCAGATAGATGGAAACCAAATTAGCTGTGAAGCCGATGTCAAATAGAATAGAAAATCATTTCCACCCAATAGCCAGCTGAAAGATTTAGCAAGACAAGAAGGAAATAATCAAGATTGCCTAATTGCCAAGTAACCTCTCAGTCTTTCTTTTACTCCCTTTCTTTCCCTGATACAATCTGTCTCAGATTTCTCTATTAAAATGGAGGAAAACATCTTTTGATCTGGTCTGCAATGTGAACTGCAAGACAGGCTCAAAGAAACCCCCACTGAAAGAAAGGCCTTTTGTGTAAAGCTATCTCTAATGTGTCATACAGCTGCCTCATGAGATTTTTGGCTAAAGGAAATAAAAGACAACATGCCAGCAAATGCTATGTATGCTCTTCCCTTCTGGGCTGCCTCTGTTATCTGGCACGTCACATGCAAAGTTTGATATGCAAACGGTTGGTGAAGAGCTCAGTAAATGGTTGGGGGTACGTGGGGTACATTTTTCCCTCCATGAATTGCTGATAATCCCTTCCTAGGGCTGGAAGGGGAGAGCTTTGAGGAGTTGAAGAGCAGCTTTGTAATTAGCAAGAGCCCCTGGCCACACTGAGGAATAGCATTCAACAGCAGTGTTCTTGCAGAAAACAGAATTTATTACAGGAGCTGCAGTGATGGAAATCTTTCCCTACAAGCCCAGCAAAATGGGTCTAACTTGTGTTATTTTTCCATTATTTCTAAAGGAGCTAAAGATATGTAAAGACTGTAATATAACCTGTTGGTAGAAGAAGCCAGTGAAGAGCAGGTGTGTCAGCAGACTGATAATAGCCTGCTTGGATTTTCCTGCAGGTGACTTGTTCAAACCTGGAGTGGGAAAAAATTGCGAGAGGTGACTTTCAGATGTGAGCTTACTTTTCCTTTCAGAGTGTATTGACAGTTACCGATAAAGTCCCTCTAGAAGCAGACCCTCTAGATTTCTACAACCTGCAAAGGTAGGGGGTGATGCTAATGCATGTCAGGCACCTAAGTCCAAGTTGGGTGCCCATACGTTTGCTGTGAACTAAGCACTTTCCTTCCTCCCAACCTGTGAGGTGGGGAGTGAAGGGGGGTGGGGAAATGCCTGACTGGTGGTTGCTCTGTGATGGTTTGAAGAGCCTAAGCAGGAAAAGCCAGTCTTTACAGCCACGTGCTGAGGAGACCTGTGCATGGTGGGTAGCAGATCCGTCTGGGTATGTTGGCTTCATTTTCCAACTGCAGTGGGGTGACCGACTGCCTGCTCTTCCTGGAGGAGCTGACTTGGACCAGTTTCTTTCAGGTAGAGGAGCGGTGAGTTTGGAGCTCTTGCTGGGATTGTGTGTAGAAACTAAATGTTATTTTTGACTGTTATATTTTGACTTCATGCTTCCTATGAAGTAGGGAAAAGGTCTAAATGTTATTTAGACTGGTTATTTCCTTTAAAATACCATTAGGCTGGTATCTGTGATATTTCATTTCTTCTCCTAGATTAAAAGGGATAGAAGACTCCCTGGAGAATATGTTGGTTGCGTTCAGGGCTGAGATGAGCTTTTGTTTTTAAGTCTTCCTTCATTATTGAAAACCAAAGAATTTCCTGAGTTGACAAAAGGTGTGATGTTACTAAATGAGGCAAGTAGAAAGTTAAAATGGAGATCTCTGTGGTATAGACCTGAGTGCCTCTGAAAGGCAAGGAGGTAAAGAAAAAGTGTTTGACCTTTTCAGCAAGGTTGGAGCAAAGATTCTGCTATAAAAGCTTTCCAGACAGCACTGCTTTAAGTCCTGTCAAAACTGAGTCCTCAGCCACGTAAGGCAGAATGATAACTAAGCAGATGTTTTGCTATGATGTTTGAGTTGACTGGGTCTTAGAGGCCTTTGCGACATTTATATCCTAGTTTACAGAACTGTGTGAGGATGTGTCAGTGCTATAAAAAGCTGTAAACCTATTTGCTCACCATGGCCATTACGGCAAACAAATTAAATGATATTTAAATTTTAATAATTTCAGCGTTGTCCATGGTACCCACGGTGATAGTGGTACAGTGCAGGGGTCAGAAGGCGATGAAATTTTGCTAATAAAGGGAAAACTGGAGTCTTGAGTTGAACTCCTTGAAATGCTGCCCCTCAGCACTTGGCATGCAGTATTGGGCAGCCTCCCGATCAGTGGTGTCCCTAATCCGATTTGCCAGTGATTTCCTGTCACCACAGTCATATCACAATGCCAAACGTGGAGTGGCTGGTGGCATTGCAGATACTGCGATGCCATGTTTTGGTCAAGTACTGTGATGTGACACTGGGGCTGCATCCCAGCCCCCCACAGCAGGAGCTGGAAGTTGGCTGTGGTCAGCTTGCCCCATTGTCCTCCAGTACAAGGACAGGAGAGAGAAGAGCTGCTACTTACAGGGCCTCCATGTTTTCTGAGAGTAGGCTAAGTGAGGGAGGGGGCTGTACATCGTAAAGAGAGTGTGTGAACCAGTGCTGTGTTTCTGACAGGAGCCAGAAAGGCCTATTCTTAAAATAAGTACCTCTTCTGAGAACCTGGTTTAATTTTTGCCCCTCGGGGAGATTGCTTTGAAGAAGAGAAAAGTGCTTTTACAGCAGAGTTGCAAGCAAATCCTTTCCCTTCAGTGTCATTTCCTACTTGTTGAGAAAGGGAGAGCAGTTCTGGGGAAAGGAGCATTGAAATCATCTTCTAAATCACTTTGGTTATGGATCTCTTCGGTATTGTGTGAAAACCTGGTGTAAATACACCATTAAGAGCAGACCTGGCCGCAAACAGGCCACACATAGCCGATGTATTCAGATCAAATGGGTATAGTGAAAGCTTTAAATAAGTAGCAGATAAAGGGGGAAAATGCCTGTTAAATAAATAAGCACACACACCAAGACACGTACAAAGCAAGCAAGAGAAAAATCTCATGTGACCCTCATGGGAAATAATAATGTTACTGTAGGAGACTAGGCGAAGGAATGAAGCTAATAAATGAGAAATATCTAGTATATCAATTCTATACCCTGGCAGTGAATTGTGCTGTTTTATACTGCAACTAAGGCTCTGGATTTTATTTATTTATTAACATAAAGAATCGAAATAAATATTGAAGATTCAGGAGGGAGGTGTGAACTGAATCCATTGCTCCAAAGCTACCCTAGCAGGAACACATGCAGAATGGCAAATGCTAGGGTGACTAAGAACATCGGATCCATGCAGGACTATTCTGCTTCATACTTTATGCCACATAGCATGACAGTGCCATGAGAAAACCTGTCTCAGTTTTCCAAGGGTGTAGGTCTGAGTGCTCTAGCACCAAGGGCTAGAAGTCTAGCAGTTTCAAGGGCACCTTTGCAGGTCAGAATAACTTGTTTATATGTGCTTTTTTTTTTTGCTGAAACCCCATTTACTGCTGATATGTTGTTTTAACTCGGTCAGGAAACAGTTATAACTGGCAATATAATGCATCTGGCATCTGATAAGGATGCAGAATGAATGCAGTTTGCACAACACGGAGTCAAGTGAGGAAGCTAAAAAATTATCAAGAGGGTAAAAAATAAAGTAGGGGTATGCTATTTTTTTTTTTTAAACCTTACAACCTTCTCAGGATTTGTTTAGTTTGTTTCTTGCTGGAGAGCTCATGTCATCCACATTAGTCCATATAAAACCGTGAGTATATAAATTACATCAACCTAAGTGATCACTGAAAGAAATGGCATCATTTGCCCATCTTCAGTATTTTACAGATTCTCTTAGATGAAATCCCCAATATTAATAATGAATATTTAGTTTTAACTCTCCTATCCTGTACACATGCATTACAATGAAGCCCTTAAAGACAGGATAACAACATATCAATTCTCAAATAACACAGCATAAGACATTCATATTTTTCTGTGAGCTTTGACAAACATGTAGGATCTTGCAGCTGTTTAGTATTCTGGTTATTTCAGACAAACAGAGCCTAATGAAGGTTGCTTTTGAGAAAAGTATCTGAACAATGCATCATAGATGAAGAGATATTAAAATGGCCATTATAGTCAAAAGCGTGGGTGTGCTAATGCATATGGAGTTTCGCGAATAAGCTGCAAAATGAGCTCATTACAGGCACAGGTAAAGCCTCTCTTCCGTTACTGTCCGTATCGCTCTTGGCCTTTGGTTTCAAAACGTATGACCCCATAACTTGGCATTGTTCTTCATGTATGTATTTCACTGTAATTTTGCTGTTAGTGTTTAATACAGTTAAATGCATTGGACATCCCTGGAATAGCACCGCGCTTTGTGACAGAGGAGACTGCTGTTCAAGTAGCTAGAAAACTGTCTGGGTATCACTGGTCTTCCTCTAGGACTTGTTGTGTTTCTGTTCCATTTCTGATCTCTCTGGCACTTTTCAGTCTCAGATCTCATGTAGCAACCTCTTACTGACAGAGCCGGTGTGGAGATTTTGCCGCAATTAAACCAGGTCCTGGGCTATAGCAACCTTCACGTTCATAACGATTATTAGGAAAGACTGGCAAGTTTCAGGACTCCTTTCAGCTCACAGCCTCTTCAGGTAGCAATGCTGTGTATTTATACAAGTGAACAAAATATTTTAAGGGAAAAAAAGAAGTAATCTACTTATATGTACATCTGTCTCACCTGAAATCATGTGTCTTATAAAGGGGACTTGGGAAGGCCCATTTTTAGACAGATTCTGGACTCTGTTACTTTTATCAAGAAAACTGCCTTCCTCCTTTTGGTGAAACGCATTTTGCTTTTGCTGTGATGGATCTTTCAGTGGTAAAGATTTTATTATTCTTAAAGAAATTCACTAAGACCAGCATGAGTTAGGGTCAGCCGGGGCCAAGCGTAATGGTCCTTGCATAATCCTTTAGTATTTGAGGTTAAGTCACCTCATCTGCTGTATTACTTTTCCCTTCCTGGAAACATCAGTCTTAGAGTTAAATCAACATCACATTCAGGAAATTTTCATAAAAATAATCAGTTTTTCATGCAAGGTGCACAAATTATTTCAGGCTACTTCAAATTTGTCATAGGCTTATTGGTTGCGATCCGTAGTACAGACGGACCATCTCTTTCTCTCTCTCTCCCCTTCTGTCCCTCCAATGTCAGGAGAACTGGGGACAAGGGACAGAAGCAAGGACAAGTTTTGGATTAAATTCTTTTGATTTATTGGAAGTAACAATAAGGGAAACATAAAAGATTTTTGGAAACCTGTGGATGCAGATGACCTGGGCAGTGTCTATCAAGTAACAGGGGTGAAATCTATGATCCAGGAGACACAATGAAACATAATATTACTATTTTAAAATATTATCATTTAAAAATAAATAGTTGATGCTCTTTTGCTTTGGTTTGGATATACCATATGCACAGAGAAACTAGCTACAGTTTATTTGATAATAAATTATGTGTAAGCCTCAATTCATTTACGCTTCTGCATAAAAAGGTTGGCAAGATGTTGCAAACCATGCACACTTAATACAAGTCTGTGCGTCTGTTACTTTAGCAATAGCTGGTGAAATTCTACAGTATTAAATTACTATTGTGAAAAAATCTATGGTAATAAATTACTATTCAGAAATTTTTATAATCTCAAGGGAAAAATAAGAAATCTAAATCCTTTGTTTAAAATAAAATACACAGTGCAGGCAAAATTATTACAATACATACCTTAAAGAGAAGGCAATTTACTGTTAAAATCTGTCAATTATTACAGGCAAGCCTACTAGAGTAATAAAATAAGCACAACTGTCAAGCAAACAAACAAAAAAAGACCATGAAAAGGGCAGCTTAGACTTCTGAAGTTTTAGGAAAAAAGTTGGGTAAATTTGAGAAATCATTCCTAGTGGTTGTTTAAGGCAGTAAAAAAAGGCACACGTAAGTGGAGAATGAAGATGGTATTGCCCATTTTTAACGGGCTCTTCTTGGTTTGTTGGGGTTTTTAACTTGACTATGCCTGTGTCCTTCTGATTTATGGACCTCCATCTCAGAACGCTGTACAGAAACAGGGAGAAGCATTACAGTCATGTTGCAGATGGGGTAACAGAATTGCTCACAATTACAAACTAGATCAGTGGCAGAGCCAAGAAAAGGAGCCAGATTTTCTCTTTTCTTCTTTACTTTGAATTCTATGTCCAATTTAGCGAAGACTGTGGCTCTAAAGTTATATTAAATTAGTTGTCTGTTCCCCCTCTCCCCTGACCTGTATAAACATAATAGTCCAGACCCTCAGCTGCTAAAATCACTGCAGCTCCATCTGGCCCATTAATGTGTGTGTACATGCCAGTGGACAAGATTGCAAGTTGTTACCTACTCTCTGCCTAACAAACCTGGCAAAAAAACAAGAGTAATAAACACATAAAACTGTCATTAAAAAAATTGCAGGCTTAGGTCTCAGAGATTTCTCCCTCTGCACCATGATGGTGAAGATAATAGACAGCCAAAAATCCCCCATCCAATACTCTCTCAATAAAGGACTATTCTTCCAGTGAGTGTTAGTAGGATTCTGCAAACCTAGTATAAACGGCCTGCATACATATAATAAGATTTTTCTGTCTTTTGGGGGAAGAGAGAAAGAAAGTCTACTGGGTTTTGTGCAGGTAACAGGTTCCTAATCTCACGTCTCTATAACTTTAATAATGGAATTAATGACAGGATTAGCATAGCACATCAAGATGATCTTTCACGTGAAACCAACAGAATGTCATAGCAAAGGGCTGGTCAGCAGGGATGCTTGATGATAACTCTTTTTTTTTATTGGGAGTGGGAAAGCAGAGATGTATTTTCTGTAGCCTCAGTGCCTGGGATTTGGCAATATTCAGAAGTGTTTCGCCATGTGGGAAATTAAAATCTGCAAGTACAAAATTGCTTATTTAAAAACAAAGAACAGCAACAAAACCCATGTTAATTCAATTAAAGGGTCAGTGCAGGAAAGCCAAAATAGATTTTTTTTTTTATTTGCTAAGAAGCAAGGGGCTGGAAAGAAGATACATCTACATAGCGGGTATTTCTAATTAACCAATGAGAGCAAAGGCACTTGTTCCACTTAATCATGAAGCAACAAAATGGAAAATAGCCCTTCTCATCTCAAGAAAATGCTTTGGAAAACGAGCCAGGATGAAGAGAGGAGCTCATGGCATTTCAAGAATATGTTCTAATCTCCCTTTTTCCCCACATCCCCTCCACCCTCTTTGTAATCAAGGCTGCCTCAGCCTATAAGCAGGTATTTATTTTTAGTTTTGTTTCAGGACTGGCTTAGCTGTTTGCGGTGAGCAGATGGGGATTTGATGTTACATTCTGTTTCAATTGTCTTTCAGTGAAATTAATTGCAATAATTAACCACTTTATTGATATAACTCCTGTTTCCAGAAGTGTCCTACTGTAAGAGCATTAGAATCTAAGGAATTTAGAGCCATGGATCTAAATACAGGATTAACGTTAAAGATGGTCCTTGAGCAAAATCTTGGATTCAGGCAGCATGATGCTTGAGAACTGAAGCAGAACTTCACATCTTACTCTTAGGTCTGTAATTGCTGCCAAACCAGCAGAGCTATTTTGGGTTCAGGCCTCCCATGTTGCCCCTACAAGTTCTTGCATCTAGGGCTCTTTTCTAGGGCTCTCCCATCTGATGGAGTCCCCATGCCCTCCTCCATGTGGCGCACGCCTCCTCAACTTCCTACACACCACGCAAATGGAAATCTATTTCAGTTCCCGTTAGGCAGGTAATTAGTTTGATGGCGTTATCAGGAAGGCACTGAGACTAACATGTCTACCTCCCAAGCAGCGAGAAGCTCCAGCAAGACCTATGTTTTATATCCTGCCTCAAAACCAAACTGAGAGAACTGCTTTTTAATTCACCAGTTTTATCTCTCTGGGCTTAGTGAATTCTAGTGCTCATAAAAAGTGAGAGACAGCTACTGCAGGCTGAAGGCAAGCACAGTGTAAGCTTCATGCATAGATACTACTCTGCTAAATACGCCTTAGTGCTGACCCTGTGGCACGTCCCACTCTAATAATTCTTCCTTCCCTGGTCCCCTCTACTCCCCTCGACAGCTCTTCCTTGGCGTTTCTGTTGTGACTTCAACTTTCCTTTTAAAATTGCAGGCTTGGGTGCCCTGTGGTTACTGACTACAACTTATGCTGAGCTGCATAGGAGGTTTTGTGAAGGGTCCAGGGTGAAATCTTCTGAATTAATTGTCACTTTTGATAGAGACCAGACAGTGAACTTTAGTTTCCAGATGAGGTAATGATTTGCCAAATGATCCTCTATGGTCCTTTCTGATTTAGGATCTTCCTCTGGGGAAACGCTCATACATTTAGGCATGAAGTCACTTCTACAGCACTTCTAGGTCTGAATTGAAAATCGTAGGCATGGGCCCCTCTGAGCCTGTTTCCTTTAAACAGGAGTGTGTTATCCAAATGAGGAAATTCTCTCTTCAGCAGGTGTTTTTTCCATGTTTTGCTTTACTTTTTAAAAATGCAAAGAAATTCTAAAGGCTGAGAAATGTCAAATGTTTTACTGAGCTTTATTCAAGGAGGGGGAAGAGATCTATCATGGGAAAGTGTTGAGACCCCAGAAATGTCAAAGAAGTGGATTATCCAGTCACCGGAATTGGGGCGACTGGTCCCAGGTGAGAACAGCTCCACAACTTCTTAGGACTGTTTCATCACTTAGCGCTAAGATTCCTTCAACTCTGTAAGTCAGATACAGAAAAAAAACCCCAAACCTTGTTTTTTCACATCAAAGAGAATTTTGGGCAGAGAATGAAATCCTGGCCCTATTCACATCGGAAAGACCTGGCCATTGACTTCAAGGCAGCTTGGATTTCACCTGAGAACTGTGATTTGCCTGTATCATTCCACAGTTTAAAGCAACACATTCTCAAAGGCCAGTGAAAAAGATCACCAGTCATTAAGATGTGGCCATGGACTAGCTAGGAGGTCTACATCTTCTCTGTAGGGGAGACAAGACACCCATAGGAACATGCAGTATAGACTTGTTTTACACAATTTGTAGATGGTAGCCTCTAATGGTAGTGGGACTTACATCCAAGTACGGGGCTGTAGTACGGATCCTCAGTACAAAAAACTGAAAGGACTTAATAAATATCTACCTCTCAAAAAAAAATTCCTTCCATGAATCTCCAAGCACTTTGTGCAGGAAGTAAGCATCATTATCCCTATTAATGGGTTTTTCAGATTTTTCCTGCAGACGTTTCTGGTTGGGTAAAGCCAGGTTGGCTGTGAGAGAAAGTGACGCTGTTAATGATTCTCTCACGCTTCATGGAGACCTAACTGACTGAGGCTGTAGGCCAAGTTACAGTGTGGGCACGTCTGGGGCTTACCTTGCCTTGCCAGATGTGTAATGAAAAATAAGAAAGGACAAATCACTCTGATATTCCCGTGCACTTTTAGTAGGTTTCTCCCAGAAGTCAAGAGTTTCCACATGTCCCTCATTTGTCTTTGAGTCTGTGATGATTTTCTGGGGTAATTGAAATACTGTAGTGGATTTCAAACCCCTACTTTGCTTAGAATAGTAGATTTAATCCTTGCCTCGGACCTGCCTTGTTACTTTTACTTTGCAGTGCTAGGGTGGGTTTATACAACACAGTGCAGAAGATAACCACTGGCCAAGTGCAGCAGCGCACCGGTGTGTCTATACTGAGCTGAATTTCAGATCTGTGGAGCCTGCTTGTGTACCTCTGGGCAGGCGCTTTGCTATATGCTGGTGAGTGTGCTTTGGTTGAGGAGGAATTTTTGGTTTTTCAGGAGTGTTTCAGCTGAGTTAGCCTACAATATTCTTCCAATTTACTGCCTGGACAGCCACCTAAAAGAAAGTTTTTGCCTCCTCCTGGGAAAAGTTTCTTCATTCATTTTCTGTGCCCAGTCTGTTGATATTTTGAAAATAAGATTGGTTGGCTCAAAGTAGTTGGAATTTTATTTAGTCCCCTAACTTCTCTAAAACCCGTAAGGTGAATGTATAAGCCTAGTCTGCCCCTCTCACTGTAAATGCAAGAGAAGCAGGTATGATGCCATGGTTTTTATGTATCAGAGACTCCTCCTAGCCCAAGTTGACTGTTCTTAGGCATCTCAAAGGTCACTGCCGGGTCAAGAAGTCCCCGTTAAATGCTATTTCTCATTATCATCAACCCTTCATCCTTTCACTATTAGGGGGAAAAAGTGTTGATAACCTGTGTCTGTAAAATAGCTATTATGCTTGGACTATAGAAAGGGTGGGTTTGTCCCTTTGGTCACCGGAAGTGTACAAGCCAGGGTCCAGGATGGCTGGACAGTGATTTTAAGTGCAAAACTGGCTGTTCATCCTGTGCATTTCTACAGTGTCATTGTTAAGGAATGTTAATAGGTTATATGGAAATTATTCAAAGATTGGTCATCTCCTGCTCTTGGGCCTTCGGTGATACTGGCCAAGTAATTTTAGTTTTGCACATCAGATAACCATTTTGGAGATTTTCTTAGAGATATTGAAACGGATTGTCCTCTTCAACATCTAACATGGTGAACATTTGATGCCAGGAAGTCACATCTTGTTCGCTCAGCCCCTCTTAACGTGTGAATCAGTTTTTCATGGTCCTTGCTTAAGATAGAAAGCAGCCTCCTTCCAAACCCAGTGGCATGCCTACAATTAGCAAAAAGACAAAGAGATGTAGGAGGGTAGGCACATGCTTCATACATGGTAGCACCAAATGGCATCCCACTGGGGAGAGTGCAGAGCCTGCCTGAGGAGGACCTCGTATTCCTTCAGAGCCTGCTTTCTCACATGTGCCTCCAGAAGTACAGTTAGCTGACAATATTACCTCTGTTTTTAAGAGAATGTCTTTGGAGTTCAGTGATTCGTTTTCTCATAGCTGAGAGCCATGAATACAGCAGAGAACTGTCATTGCTCATCACCTTCTAGCTCTTTGTGGGAGCTGGTACCCCTGAGGAGCCACCACTGGCCCTGCTGCCTGTCTAGTTTGCTCTCATGTGAAATCGCTCCTTTGACCAGCCCTGGCTTGCCTGTGGCACCCCCAGGGAGCCACCTCTGTACCTCCCCAGTGCAACAAAGCTCTTCACGGGAGCTTTGCTAGCTCCAGGCTCCAAGGACTCTGCTCCCTGCAAGTCACTGCTGGTGATTTTTGCTTTACTGAACAGAAGGGATAGAGGCAAAAAAACACCGAATAAAACCATAAGAGGAGTAAGAGCAGCGACAAAGCAGAGAAGAAATCCCATCCAAAACCACCTTCTACTTAGTGGGAGAGGAGAGGGGAAGCCTAAAGCTGCAGTACAAATACTGATTATTCCTGTCAAAGATTTGCTGCTGTTGCTAAGTTACTGGCCTCTTTGGAAAACCCTTGAAGTATGGGGTACATTAGGAGCTCATTAGGGTCCCAGGGACTTGCGCTAAATGTACGATATGTCTCCATGCTAAACGCGCTTCAGAAATAACAACAGAAACTTCCTGCACAGAGTTTAGATGCTTTTCTTTTTTTTTTTTTTTTTTTTTTTTATTTCTCTGCCCCCACCTCCCCCACACCCCCTTTACTCCTGCATCGCTCCATTTGTTCTTTTATGACAGCTGAGCCGTGTGACAGGATGGGAGAGGTTACCTGGAATAGATGGAGATGAGCTCCACTTCACTTTGTAAAGTTTCTGGCTTTTCAATGAAAGTTCCTCTGCAGGGGAGCACAAAGGAGGAAGAAGGACGACTGGAGATGCATCTCTGATCCATTCAGAGTGTATGCTTAATGACACCCTAAGGACTTTATGTCAAGTATATGGGGCGAGGAAGTCTGAAATTTAGAAATCCAGGGGCGCAAGCTCTTCTCCGGTGTGTCAGGGAGGGCACTAAGGCCTGTTTAACTTTGAGTGTCGGAGCCACAGAGCAAAATCCACAGCCTGGAGCTGGCTGCCTAGGTGTGACAAAGGAACCCCAGCACGCCGACAGCTGGTGGGAGGATGGATGAGTTGTCCTTGGGGGGGATCTAGGCAGCGTGCCTGCATCCAGAGATATCACACATGATCTCTACAGGGAGTTAGTAACGTGTCTGGGCTTAACATAAAAATTTGTATCTCTGCTGTTTTACATAATATTTAATGAATGATATATTAGTAGCCCCAACAGGATTTTAGTTTTATTTAATTTAATTTATAAATTAAACAGTCCACACTGGGCGGAGAAAATTAACCAGCAGGCTCACTAGGAACAAACCACGGGTCTTAGGAACAGGCAGCAACTATATTTACATGGATCATGTGCCGTTTAGCTAGCTAGACAGGAATTAAGTGGAGGAATACTCTTTCACGTTGCAGTTACCCATTTCCATAACTCATCAACCTGACATCTACATTTGAATTGGGAGCAAACCTCAAGTTGTTGGTTTTGGGTGCAGTGTGGAAAAAAGCAAAGTGAAGGAGCTTTGTCTGCCCAGACCTGAACGGGTGCACAGAGGATCAGTCACTGGTTTTTCAAACTGATTTGATATTTCAGGGACAAGGGAAGCACTCAACGAAATGAGAGCGTAGCTGTGATCTTAGCATCATCAAATCTGGTGGCTGAGATGTTGCAGATATTTCTGGTTGAGAAAGCAGTAACTAGCAAAGTACGCGATGGGGATGGGGAGGACGAGGCTGGAGCTGTGCTGTGCCTTACACGTGCAGGGCCGTGGGTTGTTGCTAGCTTTGTGAGAACTGAGAGGGAAGCCGGCATTGCTTATGTGAACCCTGGGTTGCTAACCTTATAGCTTGGCCATTTCAGAGAAAACCTAGGCAAGATCTCTACAGCTAGATGGGAAACATGTTCCTCAGTTGTGTTTAATATTTTTTGCCCGTAGCCTTTTTTATTTTTATTTTTTGGCTCTGACCTGTAACTTGAAAGCCTGGCATACTAAGTGCTGCTAAGTGAACTCTTGCTTTGACCTGAATATTAAGTTTATCCTGTGCTGAAAGGATGGAAGAGCAGCGAGTGGGGTAGACCAAAGTTAAAGTGAGCAGCCTCCTTGGAGGCTGTGAGTCAGAGTAAACCAATTACATGCAGTCACTCCTCAAGGAATGGCACCTCACAATATCTTTAATGAGCGTGGGGACAGGGAGTGGGTTTCCATCGCTCTGCAAAGGAGCAGACTGATGGCTTTTTGCAAGGGAATTCCCTCTGGCAAGCAGGAATTCATGTCCCTCTGCAAAAGTCAAACAGCTGAGAATAAACATTCCCTCCAGCCCTGGTCCTGCATAAACCTGAAGTCCCATACAAGTTTTCCCATGTGTTGCATGGAGGAAGTTAAGGAGCTCAAAGTTGTATTCACCCAGAGGAGCGCACAGAGGGATCTACTGGGCTTAGCAAGAAGGATAGGAAGGTCTTAAACCTCACTGCTGTGTTAGTGTTGAAGGTGTTTTTTCCCTGATGTACGTTACACTCTCCTGAAAGAAAATGCCTGTTCTTTAAAGGCCCTTTTTTCTGTAGGGCCTTTGAAGTGGCAGGGGGCAGCCTCCACCAGTGTACCGATTAAAGCAAACACTTGGAGAAGGAGCCTTTGTGTCTTATGCGGCTCAGCAGAAGAGAGCCGGGGATCAGGCCGTGTAGCACGGCCGGCTTGTGTCCACGTCACGTCAGCTGTCCCTGTGTGATGTCGGTTTCAGAAGGTGCTAGTTGGATCAGTGCAAAACTCAGTGAGAGGGTGGTGACTGTGAAGTGGTGTGGCCAGGCAGTGTGCAGGGCTTGATTTCAGTCCTTGTAGTGTTTAGCAATATGAGATGCCACTTTGGTCCAGTGTCTTCCCTGTACCAGAGAGCTGCAGCGAACTTCTGCTTCTAGGCTAGGAAGGATGGACAGCTCCCAGCCTTCCTGTTTTCACTCTGTATGGTTATTTGAAGATTTAGAAGCTCAGTGTGACCATTGTTGTTAAGTGGAGCAGGCAAAAACAACACTTAAGCCACCTTTGTACTGAGCTTGCTCAATTGCCTGCAGAAGCCAAGAGTGCTTCCTCCCCATCTGCAGAGAAAGAAAGGTGGTATTTTTTCTGGAAACCCCCTCTTTTCCTTGTTGTAGTTGCAAAGAAAACTTTCCAACCATGAGCTAAACCAAATCAACATAGTTATCTGCCTGAATCAGTTTGAGGGAGAGCTGATACATCTCTAGTCATCTGTGCATGATCTTAACCCTGAGACCTAATGACTTGAATTTCATGTCAGTGTTCTTTACTGTTTCCCTGTTCTATGTGCCAGCAAAACGAATGCAGGGTCAAGGTTTACCTGTGATTTCTGGCTGCAGGGGCTGACAGCAGGCAAGTGGACATTGGGGAGGCTTTCTGACATGGGGGAGTTAAAAAGCCTTTTAGTTTTCAAGCTGTGTTCATCAATACCTCATTGATAAATAGGATCCTGGGACCAGATTATTTAGCCATATACTGTTGAAAATCTGCCTTTCCCATGGGTCCTCAGCGATGCAGGCCCACGGCCTCTATAAGAAAATCTATTGCATGTCAAAAGGACAAGAGCTGCAGCAAATAATGGGAATATAATGCTTATATAAATAACACGGGGAATGTGGTAGTAGTTGCAGTATTAATTATATGAATAATGAGGATATAATATTCAATGGCATCCTCAAAAGTGCCCCTAAATCTGCTGTGCTGGAGGTTGCTTTAACCTGGGGCCCTTTACCAAGTTTCAGTCTCATTTGCTCTAGAGCACACAAGGCTCTGGCTCCCCTGCTTTGCTTGTAGGTTTGGGGGGACTAATTAACTGGTGTTTGAAAAGCCCTTGGAAGATAAGTATTCACCTTGATCAGCGAAAAAGGGCCCTGGAATAGCTGCAGGGGAGGGCACAGCCTCTTTGCCTACTGATAAGGCGTGATTTCATCAGCAGCATCGCATCGCAAGGTGTCTGTCCAGCTATATCCCCTTAAAATACTGCAACCCCAATTGTGGTATGCCTTAAAAACCGGGATGACGTTCTTTTCCTGTTTGTGTACGCTGCCATCATGGGCGACAGCAACAGCCTTGAGCATTTTGGCTGGAGTGGGGACTGTAACAGTCTCTCACTTTGATGAGCATCAAATTCTCGCCGAATTAAAACCAACAGACACCTTGGTGAGACCCAGCTCTGCGATTAGTGCGGGTGGGTGAATGGATGCTGCCACCTAGCAGCTGAGATGGGCTCCTGCTGGTCTCCAAGACAGCTTCTTGCCTTCGGTGCCAGGTCTCCTACCTTGCAGCAAGTTTGTTGACTATTAATTAGTTTCACAGGTGAAGGGCTTTTCTTTTTCCATTTACATCATCATCACAGCATGTCGGGCTAAACACTTTGAGTGGTCCTTGCTGAAAACAGCAGTGCAAAGCTAGGAAGCTGTGTGTGCATCTGTGAATCCTGGCATCTGCGTGTGTTTGTATGGACGTGTCTTTGCGTGTGTGTTCACGGGAGGTTTACGTGCACCTGACCTTTCTAGGAATGAGAGAAACCTTCCAGGGGCTGGTCACTGTAAGGCAAGAGGCAGCTGCCAAGTCCAATAGGCCAGAGTTCAAAGAGAGAGCTGACTTCTCGATTTGCAGACGTAATGCAGGATCACAGAAAAATCTGAGGGAAAATAGCTGTGTTACTAGTTTGACCTTTATAAGAGTAAATGCACTCTCTGAAGATCAGGGTATCTGATGCAGAGTGGACACTTGACCTTCGAGCCAGGGGCTGAGAGATGTTGGTGGTGCAGGTGGAACACATTTAACTGTATTTTTCAGAAAACTGCATGATCTCTATAAGGGCTCAATCCCTGTTCTGTTAGACACGTCTCAAAACTGCTGTGAAATGCTGCGGCCACTGTTGAAGGAGACAGGAGGTAAAGGATTCTGAACTGGAGTGACTGGGAGTAGAGTCAGAAAGTGAAATTCAGGAGTTACCAGGTGGACCCTACCCCATTAAAATCTGTGTTCACATATGCCAAGGGTGGTATGAGGAACACAGTGCCCATAGCTACCTTTGTTCCTAATCTGGTAGTCCTATATCCCATTTTAATCTGTAAATTTTTTGTTCTGGGGAAGGAGAGGGGGAACCGAGGAGAACTCCATCCTGCGTGTGACTTGCAGTCCTGCTAGAGGAGAAGCACTTACCCATGCTGCCCAAATTCCTAGGGGTGCAATGGCAACACCACCCCCTTTTTAGCAGGTTCCTGCAGCAATGCACTTTCTCAGCATCCCTTGCATACTAGGGTCCCCACCTATGTATCACATGCCTTCATGACTGTTGCCACTGCCATTTTGCTTTGCTTTTGGCTCTGGTTTTGTGTTGGAGATGGACTGTTTTCCATTCTTCCCGCTGAACCTTCCCCTTCTGCTTGTGTTTGCCTGTCTGTCTCTCTGCACCCCGTGGATGCCAGCCTCTGCTGCTGTGCTGTGTGGCCTTGTGGGTGATCATGCAGTGATCCACCTGCACCCTCTGTCTCTTCAGCGACTCCTGCTGCCTCCACTGGATGTCCCCACCCCCCAGCAGCCTCTCACTCTGCTTCTCACACTTGTGCCACATGTTCATAGCCCTGCTCTTTGCCTTGCCTCCTGACACCTACCCTGCTGCCTCTCTGCCTGCTTTCTTCTCTTGCCTGACCACACTTTCCACCTCACCTTTTTTTCCCCCCAGTGTCATCCTTGTGTGATGCAGTAGGACAGACAGACACTCTTTGCCTAACCTGCTATGCAGCAGGGAGCTGGGGTAGGAGTGTGGCTGCTACCCATGGTGAGATGCAGAAAAGAAGAACCTCTGCAACATGAGGGAAAAGGGAAAGCATTCCTTGGTCCTTTGCCTCCTTTTGCTGCTGCCTGGTTTCTTCCGTCTGCTGGATGGATGAACTGTGCAGCTGTAAGTGGTACAGGCTCCATCCTACTTTCAGGAGATTTCTCAGCTGCTTCCCTACTGAGAGCCTGTGCAAGTGGGATTTTGGTTGCACTTCCACCGATACTGACCAGCTGAATGACAACCATGAAGTTTGTAGGTGGTGATCACAAAGCTATAATAGAAAAATCTCTTACTCTGTAAGATGCCTCTATTTGGGGTCTAACTGCTATTCCGTACCTCTGTATGCCCACAAATTGCTCAAGCAATAACATGTTTACACTTGAATTTCAATTGCTTGGAGTGCATATCTGTTTGGGGAGTAGAATTCTCCCAGGAAATGAGGGCAGAATAGTATAAGAAATTACTCGTCTGTATCAGACTAATGGCCCATCCAGTCCAGTATTCTGTCCTAACCGTAGCCAGTGCCGGATGCTTCCGATAGACTTGTAACAACCCCCTGGTGTGCCTGGTTTTACAGTGCTACATAATAGGGAGACATTGCTTTCTGACCCCAACTTGCGATCATTTTATACCCTGAAGTGGGAAGACTAATAACCCATATGGTTTTTATTCTAGCAAGCCTAGCTGCAGATGCTATTCTTGTAAGGTCTAATCCTTTTCTGAATCTTGCTAATCTGTTTTCCTCTATAATATCCTCTGGCAACAAGTTTCACAGGTTAATTATACGTTGATTGCACAGTCTTTCCAATCATAGGCACAGTTCTGCTATACCTCATCTTATCCGTCTGTTTTTAAGTCTCTTTCAGCAACCAGAAGTGCCTGCAAATTTATTTCTGCAGGAAAATAATGAAAGAAGCCAGCTTTATACTGAATTCTGCATGCATAGGCCTTGAGTTACTGATATTATCTCAGTTTCCTTTGAATTCAGAGCATACTTCTTTCCAAGTAATCTATCCGGTATAGCTATAAAGAACTTCTCCCTGGGGTTCTGCCCTACAGCTCATGCCTCTAAAATTCACTCTCCCAAGTGTTGCCTATAACATACCCTGTTCCCAAGTCAGTGGTATGTCATCCTGCTAGGCTCCAGCCAAATTATGTCTTTATGTGCTCGTATTCCACATTTCCTGCTTGCTGATCTTCGCAACTCACCTGATGCTACATACTAGGACACTTTGCACCCCTGAAGGACAAACAACTGCTGCCAAACAGCACATATTCCCTTGTCTTCTAAGGGAAAGCTGGTGGTTACTCCAAAGACCGTGTAAGGAACGTTGATAGCACATTTGCCTACGGGAGCAGAAGGGATTCCCTGAAGCATGTATGTCTTCTCTGTGCCCAGATATAATGCTTTGTTCGAGAAACACTTGATGTGCTGGCTGCATTCTCCCCAAAAGTACTTGACTGCCCATGTTTGCTGTATGTGCTGCAGATCAGTGTATGTGCATGAGCAATGCATGTTAGTATCTGTACTCTTCCCCTGCTCAGGTTGCCCAGATGAACACATGATGGAAGCTGAAAGGTACTTTAATCTCCCATGCTGATACCAGCCGGCGCAGCCTGCTTGCCCAGCATGGTGTGGCCTTGCACCCTCTCCATTCAAACGGGTGCTGGATGCTCACTCTTTTTTCTGATCCGCCTTCCTCCGAACTGCATTTTTCATAATGGAAATGATGGCTGCCCCGGTTCTCAGCTTCTGAGGTCCTGATTTTGGCTTTGTGATCTGTCTGACGCCTACACCTGTCTGCAGTTAGCTGTTCTGTGTCATCATTTTAGTCCTTGGTCTTCCCAGAGCATAAGCAAGCTGTGGGTTGCATCGTCTTTAGGTGGTTGTGTGAGGAGCAGCTGAGTGTGTGTCCACTTCAGAGCTCTTTACATACTGATTACACTTGTCAGGCCAGGTAATCGTTAAAAATCTCAGCTTAACAGAATGGGAAAGTGAGGCAGAGGGAGGTATAATGACTTGCCTGAGGTCATCTTGTTTCTCAGCCGAACATCAGGCTCTTCTCTTCTTGTCACTTATCTCAACTACAGGGCCAGTTTTCCTCTTGACACTCAATTGAAATGTTGCTGTGACTCCCACACTTCTCTGTTAAATGGCTGCTCTATAAATAAAGTTTCTATTTAAAATAGCACATTAGAAAAATTCTACTAGGGTTTTTTATTATTATTATGAGGGTTTTAATTCATCACAGAGAAGCCTCCCTTAAAAGTCATCTGCCCTACCCATTTCTCTTCCCTCTTCCTGCTCTAGAAAGGAGGAGCACTTTCACCTAATATGAGCCAAATTAAACATACTGGTACAAACCAGAAAGTGCCAAGAGCAATCACTGAGCTAATCCTCTTGGAGCCTCCTTCAATGCAAAGTGAGGAAGTGGCTATAACAAGAAGTCTAACATCTGTGTGTGTAAGCAAGAAAACATAGGGCTTGGTGGGGGTCAGCTTGCTATTTTACATTGCACATCAAAGTGACTGTTGAAGACTTCTTTCCACTATTTCCTAAAATACCCATACCTTTTCTGCCAGAAATATTCCTTCCTTTCTATATCGTGTCCAAAAATACAAGCAGCTTGTGAAGAAAAGTCTAGATGTGGTTAGAAAATACATTTGAAGTTTGAAAAGAAAGTAAGATGGTGTTGCATTGAGAGTTTCAGGGTGGGCTGGAAGAAGGACGAGTAAAAGCGATGATACTTGAGCTAGGCCTTTCTGCTTCTGTTGTTACTGTGCCTCTTGTAGGGGTGAATGGGAACCAGCCTCATCCCCCTGCCTACTGCACTGTCGTACTGTTACATGGTGGGAAGTATATTAGAGCGATGCACGTAAAGCGCTTTGTGATCCTGGGAGAGGAGGGGCTAGGGAAGCACAAACTGCTTTTCTAAGCTTGTTGGCAGACACCAAAGGATTCGCACTTGTCTTCTCCCTCTGGTAATGAACTCCCGCAGAGAATGTACCAAGCGTAATGCCTTTCTGCAGTCCATCTGTGTGGGGAGGGTTTTATGGAGCCCTCCCTGCATCTGGGAAACAGGGAATTTAAAAGCGTCTTCCCAGCAAGCCTAACCCCTCAGAAATAACACTGGCATTGCAAAAGAAGGTGGCCACCTGGTTCTCTGGCTGCCTGCTGTCAGGCAGCAAGGCCTAATGAACCACTCAGGGGGAACATCCGCAGAGGGAGGATGATGAGTCTAATAGGCGCTTTCGTCCCTGGGGTTGGGAGGCATAAACAGCAGCAGGGATGGTGCTTGTGAGGGGGAGAAATGAAAAGCTGACGAGCATTCTCGCCATCCTCCCTCTCAGCATTAAGCTTCCCACATATGGTGGCTGGTGGTGTGTGAAAGTGGGGACACAAAGTTGGAACAGTGGGACTCATCTCTTCATTTTGGAACAGAGCTACTTTTCTTTCCTGCCTACCCTCTCAGCCCAGGTGCTGCCCATGCTGTAGGCTCTGATCAGCCGCTCAGTAGGTGTGTGTCATCAGCTTAAAAGGTGCCTTGGCAAGCTGAGAGCTGGAGAAAGCTGTGGTGGTTCTTTGGAGAACTGGGGATGGTATATGCTCTTTGGAGTTTGATGTAAAAGCTGCCACTTTCCCATGGTTGTGGCTATAGCCACGATCGCCTTCCTGTCGTCTAAAACAGGAAAAAGGACCCAACATAAGAGCATTTACCTTTGTCACATGTCTAGCCATATGTAAGCCTAACTCATTTACTGGTTGCTGGCCTAGCTGTGTCCAAAGCTCAGTCAGCCAGCTAACCCTTCCAGAGGAAGAGCAAGGGCTGTAGATAACGTCAAAAATAAGCGATGCTTTCTCTTTCTGTCAGTATCCGTAAGACCTTTAGAAGAGTTGTACTTAATGGAGGTACCTCACTCTGCACTTACTAAAGGGCTGCCATTTTCTGGTAAGATTATTTACTGTATATTATAACCTGGTACTGTAAAACTACTGGATTTTAAGCATTAGAGAAGGAACTGTTGCTTGCTTTATTTTTTGTTACATTCCACAAAAAGATGCGACAGTGGTTTATATTCCATAATGGGTGTGATCAGTCCTGCTTGTACCCACACAGTGATACCAAGAATGCTTGAATAGCATGATGATGGGTATTGCACAGGAAACTAGAGAACAGGGTAAATACTATGATCCAGGTAAATATCCTGGTTTCAAAACACGGTCTTCTAATGTGTAAC
Organism: Zapornia atra; assembly: GCA_013400835.1. Lineage (NCBI taxonomy): Eukaryota > Metazoa > Chordata > Aves > Gruiformes > Rallidae > Zapornia > Zapornia atra. The sequence continues at coordinate 444,453 of VZTU01021246.1, read as the reverse complement.
ATCTGCCACTATCAGGCTGAAAATTGCCTCAAGGATTTTGGAAATTAGGTCATAACAGGGAAGAAATTTCCATTCCTTGGTAGAATTGTATTGCCATATGGAATTTGTGAGATACATTGCTTTTTGCTTGTGGGAAGGATTGGTGGACAAGGTTTGCGATAGCTTCAGCCCCAAAAGCAACTGAAATGCTAGGGAAGCTAAACCTTGGCAGAAAGCCTTCAGGATCTTTTGAGCAGTCTTCCTCTATCAAATATACATTAGGTTTCTGCACAGTTTCCCATATAAGAGGGGAAGAGGGAGTTCTAAATCTCTCTTTGAACAGCCAGCCTCTTTCCCTCTTGTCCTACAAGCGCTTGCAGAAAAGTCCTAATGTATGGGTGGATGGGAAATAATGCTTTGCCACTGACTTTCAGCCACCTTACCAAATCCCTTTGTCTCTCCTTCTCTTGCTTTCCTCTCTGCGATGGGGAAAATTATTCTGGGGAATTTTATGGGGGCTTTATCTTTTCTTGAAAAAAATGAATTCATCGTGTAAAGTGGAAAACAATACTTGTGTGTCTTTAGTATTTTGGGTGGTCTCACTGTTTACATCTCCCCCACTTGTGTAAGATGAAAAATAACCAACTCGGTGTAAAACTCAGCTTCGTAGGCAGAATTGCTCCATTTACAAAGCTCTGAAGCCTCTTGTTTGTTAACAAGACTCCTTCATGCCTCCCATTAGTCCCAAGGTTGAACAGAGCATGCTGCAAATGGCTTTCTCTCCCCAGAACAATTAGGAAAGCAATATGAAACACCCTTTATCTTTAAGAAGCCAGATCTTCAGCTTTCACTACCCATTCCCAAGCTATGAGTTTTTGAACATTTCAGTTGAACTTGAATCTGCTGCAGTTTAAGAAATTCTCCTGAGAGTACCATGGCCTTATGGGTTTGGTGTGCCTTGAGTGAAGATGCTATTAGTCCTGCAAACAGCTGATCCTTCCTCTCTTCCCTAACTCATTTTGTTTGGAAAGTGAACCGTCCCCTCATCAAGCAGATCATTGCAATGCTACTTTCCAGGCATTCGTCTCCCATCCGTGTTCTAGATGGTATTAAAATTACCAACATCAAAAAGAAAATTGAAATTCTGGATGTGAATACATAAGGCTTCCTGCATTTAGGTACAGCCATTCTGTCCAGTGGTCAGTAGATGCAGAACTCAGTTGCTGCATCCAAACCTCCACAAACTTTTGTGAGGCTTAGATCTCTGTTTGGTGTCTATCTATAACAAATGTGCTCAACAAGATCCAGCATCTCTTTGGCCACTGCTCAGTATGTTCTTTGCGCCAAATTATTTGAAAGTGGTTGGACATACAGCTATTTTCAAACTGTTGAGATCCTTACAGATGTAGAATTGGGCTTAGTGAATTCTTAAGAGAACCAATGCAAAAAGCATTAGAGACTCATAAGTGGCAATCGCCCATGTTGTCACTGTTCAGATACCTTTTCAGATGTGTCCCAGGGTTCCTTTCTTCAGCTAAATTCTCCCAAGGGCTAAGTTAAGCTTTGATGCAAGGATGTATCGTCAACTAGATAGGCCTTCATAGCTGTTTGACTCTGCTGGAGAGCTCAGTTTACTGAAGCTTGGCTTTGAGAGTAGGCAAATTTTCAGGAGCTCTGAAAAAGTAAACATGCAGTCTTGCAGTGGTGTGGATTACATGTGTGTGCACGTAATACAAAGGAAAGTTGCTTTTATAGCCCCTTTTAATTTTCCTTAGTTCTTTCTTTCCCACCATAATTTGGTCCTTCTACCTTAATAGTCCCCTATTCTTGATTACCCCAAGGTTTCTGTGTGGGTTATATAGGAGTTGCTTTCAATGCTGACATATTTGAAATAGTAGGTTATTTATTCCTGTTTAATTATTACAGTGTATCTGGAGGTATTAAAAAGAATGGTAGAGTGGTGCTTAGGGACATGGTTTAGCAGTGTTTTGGGCAGGTTAGGTTGATGGTTGGATTTGGTGATCTGAAAGGTCCCTTTTAAACAAGACAAATCTATCATTCTATTATTCTGACATGTGACCATGCAATCTTTCATTGTCCTAAAGAAAGACTATTTGTTAACCATTAGAGGTTGTTAAGTATCCTAGATCACTCAAAGGAGGCTTCAGTTTATTTACCTTATTAAATCTTAGCATGTGGGCTCAGACTTATAGAGCCTGTTTTGCAGAGCAGAAAGATATAGTAGGGTAGGATTCTAAGCATCTGCTGTAGTGAAGAAGACCCTAGCTGACAAGGTGAAGTTGATTGAAATAATATCCCGTGGGACTAAATAAAAATACTTGATCAGATTCTCAGAGCCTTACCTGGTCACAAACACTGACAGAGAGGCAGGTTGCATGTCCCAAGCTGTTCTGGTTTTGTATTAGTAGTCATGCTCTGTTCACTGTCACTGTCCTGTAGCGAAGAGAGCTAAGAGGGATAATGGCTGATAGGTTTTCTGCTACAACATAATGGCACTTTCTCCAGGCAAAACAAGGCAGACTCTCTTGCTGCTTGTCCTTCTAGGTCTTCATATTGCATCTGGGTGACATCACGTTTCTGGATGTATGTACAGTTGTGCCAAAGGAGAGTGTGTGATGTGTTTCCATACTGAGGATCAGTTGGCAGGAGTCTCTGTTCTGAATTTAGTACCAGACACTTGCAGTTTTAAGGGCTTGAATCAGTCTCTTCGGCTCAGGATATGCAATTTAAGCTTTCAGGAACTGACCGTGCTTTTAGCTGTAGTATTGAGGAAGCACATGATGAGGAAATGGGGAGTATATTTAAATTGTGAAGACTAAGTGTATGTTGCAGAGGACGTTCTAGATTTTCACAGCAGCATTTGAAATCTGTGGGCTGGGAAGTTTGTGTGTGCTACTAGGCAAGAGACTCATTCAAGCTTATGCTGACAAATGTTGGTCCAAGTAACTTCTTTATCTATCTTCCACACTTCATCACTGTGCAGCTTGTAAAGTTTGTGCTGCACAAGAGAGAGTGCTGGTACAGAAAATTAGCAATTACGAACCAAACCAGGACTCGGACAACTTGGGCTCTAGTCACAGCTCTTCAGTGGATTTTCTGGGTGGCCTCCAGCAAGCATCCTAAGTTGTGCCTGTATTAATAAATTAAATATACCTTGTAGCATTCCAGGCAGTAAAGCCACGTGACATGGAATGGACCAGATCTATGGTAGTAAACCACTATAATCCTTAAAAGAGTGCAGCTTCACACAGCCCTTCCTACTTATGAATGGTCCCTGGATCACGTGTGTTTAGGAATAATATTTGGGGTAAATGCAAATAATCAGCTGATGGTCTGGAAGAACATTTGAGCTCCTTCTAGGAGAAGGAGTGAAATTCTGCCATCTCCTCCCCCTTTACAGTCCATTTTTTTTGTGGGAAGCAGCCTTAGTTAAATGGCCTGAAGGGAACTGTGGGCACTCCAGCCAGGTCCAGGACAATGAAGGAATGAGGACAGCTGGGCAAATTACAGTGTACCACTCTTGCCTATATGTATAAAATGAAAATAACACCATTTCCTGACTTAGAAAATATGATTTAAGGCAGCACTCTATCTGTTGAGGTTAAGAAGAAATATTAAACAATTGCTGTGTTGGCTAAACTCTTCCTTTTTTTCCTGAAATCGCTTCTAGGTTTGTGGAATCATCCCATATGGACAGGTTATTCTAGACTGTACATGGCGTCTACAGTTGGTCCTCAGATACACAAAGTAGTAGGAGGTGGGAGATCTGAGTCTTGCTTCGTCCAAACTAATACCAGCTTGGACGGTGGCCAGATGAACTGTTCGCTTATCCCCCATGACAGTTTCTATGCCTTGATCATTGGTAGGGATTGTATGATACTTCTGACAGCTGTAGCAAAGCAAGAAGTGTAATCCAAGGATATATCAGATTATCAAGGCCTTTAAATACTTGGACCCTGCCTTAATAATGACTAGGCCAATAAAGTTTCTTCAAATTCTTCTGCTAACAGCTGCCCATACATTCACCGTGGGGCAAAAAAAACCCTAATCTTCCAGTCATTCTCCAATCTTACACAGTCCCCATGGGAGCAGACTGTCCAACTTCAGCATTTATCTGATGGTGTTTGCGTTAGAACAGACGAATGCTACAACCAGAGTTCTCAGCAAAAAGAGACTAGTTTAATAAGACAATTTACTGGCTTTGACACAGTTGATTTTAGACCCACCAGCTGAGACTGTTTATTTTATTTTTGTCTCATCAGCAGGTGGGTGGATTTTTTTTCTTTCTTTCTTTTTTTTCTTTTGAGCGATGCTTTTTGCCTGAGCGGGTTTTGAGAAACACCCTTTGCAGAGCTGAAAGAATCTTAATGTGCACTGTGCGTTGTGGAATTGTAACTTGACATTTGCAAAGTCAGTTCCTCCTAAGATTCCTTTCTTTTGGATTACGTAGGACTGTGAGATGAGCGCAGCCTGCTAAGTGGGAAATTGATGTAACCCTTCCCCAGCTTTTGAGAGCTGTCACTCTCACCCCATTTCTACCACACAGGTCAAAACCCATACATTACAGTATCTTTTCAGAACTCTCTGGTAGGGCCATGCAATGCAATTTTAAATACATGAGTCACAAAAGAGTGACCTGAGTCTGACCTGCTACCTTAGTCACAAAAGAGCCTTCCAGGACTTTTGGAAAGTCTGTAAACCAGACTCTTAGAAAGAGGACAATTTCCACGATGCTTGAAGTCTTGTAGATCTGAAATTCTATGATATCAAAGGGACCCTCAGTGAAATTTGGTTGTAAATATCTTTTTTCCTGAAGACGCTTCCATAGTGTACAAAAGAACACTTTCCTGTAGCTTATTTATAGGTGGAATGTTCCCACAGTAGCATAGGACTATCTCTCCCCCCATCAGTTTTGGTGGCTGCTCTACTTGTCTTTTCTGCTTCTTTACTGACCTCTGCCAAGGTCTTGACAACACACTGGCAAGGTAAAGAGTCTTCTGCTCCCAACCATTCATTGAGTACCCTGAATTAACTCTTTTTTCATTTTTCCCTCCCACTAGATCTCAGTGGTCTTTCTTCCCTGTCTGCAAGAATGGACTGCAATTAATTTGTCAAGACCTACATGGTATAAGGAACCAAAGCTCTCCTGAAAATAGGGTAGTAATCATACCCAATGTTGATAGCAGAGGAAGTCATATTTAGTGTAACTCCAGGTAATGCTTTCTCCTAATGAGATGCAGTCATGTGGTTACAGGTATAAACTCCTGCTTGCTTACACCTGAAGAGCTTGGGGTTTTGTACCATTTCCATGAAAACTTCCTATCTCTCCCTATATCCTACTTCCAAGTCAGTAACATCCCCTTTTCGTCCCTGGTTTGTGCTCCTCTAAGTCATTAAATAAAGGTTTGCATTTCTTCTATTAACAGCCTGGCCCCAAAGCTTGCTCTTTGAGATCATGTTGTCAGGGAGGTTTGCTGGAATCCCACACCACATCTGTTCCAGCTCCAACAGTAATTGTGTTTCTTGCTTTTCTTCTGTATCAAGCAGAACTGTTTTCCTGAGTAAACAGACCATGTTCCCACTCCCATCTCTTTATCCATACGTACCTTGCTTCAAACTACTTCTTTGAAATCTGCATAAATGCCACGTTTTCTGTAGAAATACCTCTGTCAGAATAACGATCATTTGCATGTTAATAGCTCCATCTCCATAGGTGGTTGTTAGTTGTTACTGGTCTTGCTTGTTACAATGAATGCAAATCCTTTTTTAGTCCTAATCTTAATTGCAAAATGATTGTATTTTTCCATAATTCCCTATATTTCAGTAATTTCAATCTATATCAAATATGATTTCTTGACATACTATCATCTGCTTTGTCTATTATGCCTAGGCTCTGCACATGTTCCAATAGACTTGCTAATTATCAAAGCAATTTGGTGTTTGAACTGAAAATGGGCCCTTAGCCAATTCTTTCCCACAAAACTTTGGTAAAGAGTGAAATGAGACTTGAACTTGTACTTTGTGCCTTGAGTCCACTTTCTTGGCTCTTCATCCTTTCAGTGGTGTCTGACAGTGAAGTCACTGACCTGGCAAAGTGCTGCCGGCACCATCATTTACAGCGTGGGGGAGAGAGGTTACTGAGGTGGAGGGTTTCCTGTCATCATCAGTTCAGTATCTGTGGCCTTTGCAGCACCAAATAGTTGGTGTTTAGTACACACAGCAAAATTGACTCTGTATTTTAAAGTTTTTCTCCTTCTGTTGCTCTAAAGGAAACGCTGAGAGATGCAGACTGTTTTGAGATTCACACCAGGAAGTGATATTAAAGCAGAATGAAAGGCAACTATTTTGTTCCTGATATTGTTGGGAACCCTCTGTGGATAAGAATTTTCTCTGTGGAGGTACAACTGGCAAACTGCATAGGTCTTTCTGAATACACAGTGCTCAGTTTGAAGGCTGCCTTGGGCACTCAAAGGCCACCTAGTGCCTTGCTTACGTCTGTGAGGACTTTCACCTGGAGATCCCACAGTCCTGAGTTCAGTGCCCACATGCTTTTCCTCTGCTGTACAGGAAAGTTCAAAGAAACATGACTCAGGAAATCAGAATGCAGAGGGGAAAGCCACTTGTGGTAGTTGCTAGGAAATGCCAAGTGAAGGAATACGGGTTGTACCCTAAACCTCTAAGGGACTTAGTTATTCCTGCTCATCAGTCCTGGTTTTGAATTTGAACTGTTACAGAATCCAGGAAATGCTGTTTAGAGGGATCCTCTGTAGACATCTGGCTCCTTCTTGGTTGTTCCTTTTTGGTTTGGGGAATACCTGAAGGTGCAGGGCAGTCAATGTTACTTCCTAAGAACTATCAGCACTTCTGACTTTATACCAGGTCTGTGCAATTTCAGGGTTGACCCTCCACAGCTTCAGTGGGCAGAATTACTCTTTGCTATCTAGTCTATGTATCTGTACCACAAAATGCCTGCTACAGAAGTATGCTGTAGGTTAGGGGCATGCTGTTACAGGTTTTGGGCATACTGTCATGACACTTGCTTGAGAAAACAACTTTCTGAAAAGAAATGAAAAGACAGTGGTATGATCCTAGCCAAAACTTCTAAGTCTGTGGTCCACTCATTTCCTACTGCAGGGAATCCCAAGCAACATGTTCATCCTCAGGAAGAAATGCCAGATTATGCTGTATACTCAGATCCCACATGGAATAGAGTATCATTTAATTACTGCAAATTTAAAATTTTGTATGATGTCTTGAAATTGACAATACCAGACTCACAAGATTGTGCAAACCTGCTTTCTGACTTATCTTCCATCCAAAGCCAGAAGCCCTTTTCAGGTTGTCTTTGTATCTCTTGTTGAAGGCAATACTCTTTGGAAGGGAACATAGTCAGGCACTGTAGAGGTGCATAAGTGGGATGTGCTGGGGGATGTAGAGGGTGGGGTATCATGGTATAAAATGATCCTCTGTTTTTGCCTTATAGATTGCTGATATCTTGAAGGATAACTGGGGCTGGTCTTCCCAGAAGAGTAGGAGAGATTTGCTCAAGTGCTGTCCCATGTCTGCAAAATGGGGTTCACCTGTCTAAGGCAGAGCTTTCCAAACAGAATTTGTTTCACGGTTCTTTTGGGGAAAGCCACCCCTCACAGACAGACATTCCTGTGGAGATCAGCAGACCTTAATGTATACAGTAGCATATACATCTTGTACGTTCATTCTGCTTTAATATCACTTCCTGGTGTGAATCTCAAAACAGTCTGCATCTCTCAGCGTTTCCTTTAGAGCAACAGAAGGAGAAAAACTCCTATTTGACAGCAACTTAACCTGTGAGGTAGGGAAGCTATAAGAAAATGAACTTACCCAATATGCTTACCTGCCCTTCATGCTGCAAACCCATAGTGTTGAACGAAATCCATAAAGCTGTTTATTTTCACATGCAACAGCACAGCACTGGCCATCCTCCTTTCTGCCAGCAGACTGGATAAATAAAGGGCAAAGGAGGTCCCCAAACTGCCAGCAGCTGAAATTTGCACTTGCAACCTACTTCCCCCACGTCACTGGTAATCATAAGGGCATGGAGTCATCTCTGTGTAACCTCTCAGTGGAATGGTATGCATCTGTGAACGGTATTGCAGCTGTGAGCTTTCTTCTTTTCCTCACATTGCCTGATCCAACCCCCACGTTTAAGTGCAGCTCACAGCCCTTGTTACCTCCTTTGGCTCAAAGGCCTAATGGAGATCACGTCCACCATGGACATGGGAACTTCAGGCCTTCCTCTGCTTCAGGGTGCTTGAACCCAATCCTCATCTTCAGTAATAGCAACTTACTCACAAAGCTATGCCATCCTTTAGGTCCAGTGTTACTCCTCTGGAGTTCACAAAGCGAGTGTGTCATTGTGGGAAACTCCTGAACAGTAGGAAAGGTTCCCTACCAAGCAGGAAATCTTATAGAGAAGTGGGTCATTTTCACACAGTTGTTGGGCGTAAGAACTTCCCTTAATCTGCCACATTCTTCCTATTGTAGCCTGGTACACCAGTTTGATGTTTTCATGGGAGCTGACTCATCTTGAACTTGCTCTCTCTCTCAGCCCAGTGACATAGATCTCGGTGCCAAATTTTAGGCTCAACAATTCAGGAAGTATATTGAGAAACTGCAGGACTGTCTAGTGGAGACAACTACTAAGGTGATCTAGGATCAATAAGGATCCTACTACTACGTAATCCTACTAAGGATCAGCTACTAAGGATCTAGGCTTGTTTACTGTGCTGAATAGGAGGCTAAAGGGTGAGATAGATGCCTATGGTACTTGAAAAACAATTACAAAGAAAACAGAACCAAATTCTTCTAAATAGTAGCAGATAGCAGAACATTGGCAAGAGTCACAAGCTGTGGTTTGAGAGGATCAGATGGGACATTAGGAAAACCTTTTCACTGTAAAAGTGGTGCACTGCTGGCAGAGGTATCCCAGAGTCTTGTACTCACAGGGTTTCAGGACCATATTATGTGAGCGGTCAAATAAATTCATTGGTCTCCTTTGTAGTGAGTAGGGACTGAACCTAGTAAAAGTTACAGCTGAGACTTGTTCTAAAAGGATGTTTTTAATGGCAGGAACCTTATTTTAGGTCCTTTTGAAGTATTTTTTTTCCTGCCTCACCTGTGCTTTTTTGGTGATCTTCTTTCCTAGGGTAGTTCCATCTTTATTGGACAGCTATGTCTTGAGAGCAGTATCACTGTGAGCATTTGCGGGGGCTGAACTGCTGTTACTGGTTTAGTGCAGTTGTTGGGGAAGATTGGAACAGATTGGTACTGTGTGAAGCTCATGTCACATGCATTTATCGAATACACTCATAGTGGGATCTAAAAGTTTTATCAGCATGAATTTGGGATGGCTGTTTCCCTTATGGCTGGGAAATCAGAAAATGAACTGTGCACATAAAAACTTCTTTTATTCCTTCCCTAAGTCTGTCTCTAAGCCGCTGGTACTCACTGAGCATTGTTTCTGCAATTACAGAAGGTAGGCTGGAGTCCATGTGATGGAAAAGGGGAACTGGCTCCACTTCTTTGGAGCGTCCTTATGGATGAGCGATGAGGCAAGAATGGAGAGAGAAAATAATCACAAAGAAATTATGCTGGGAAGAGATCAATAACCCAAAAATTACGTCACTTGATGCCAGAACAGAGTTGTTTAAAACCTTTCCCTCTGTAGAGGAGTAATCTTGAAATTGACCCATTCTGCCTAGTTTATTCTTTTCATGTTAAAGCAACAAAGAAATTATTGAAAAAGCACTGCTGCTGTTTTTGGTTGGGGTTTTTGTTTCCCCTGCCAAAAAAGCCCAGCCAGCTCCTTTATGCCATGTACGCAGGGTTTGGAAAGAGCCACCAGTGATCCTTTTCCTACTATGAACGTTAAATACGGCTCACCCAGATGGGGAATGATCTAACAAATGAACCCCCCAGAGAGCGATTGCAGGGAACACTTCCAGAGATTAAGGCAGACAAGCACATAAAAGTGATTATGTTCTGTTACCTTGTGAGGCCTGTGGATAACGCTGGTGTACAGATAGATTGTGACAGGAGGAGGCAAGTGGATTGGGAGAGGTGGAAATGGAGAACTGCAAAACAGTTTGTATGATGGGAAGCTGTGAATGGAGATGGTGGTAAGAAAAGTAGGGGCTCCCACACAGCGTGGAGCCCACACAGCACTGGAGAAATGAACAAGCAGGGACACCTTTTATTTATTTATTTGGTTGTTTTGGAGGTTCTGCTTTATAATGTACCTCACTCCTTCTCTGCCTTCAGTCTCACCAACTTGTTCATTCCACTGGAAGATACATAGTCCACTAGAGCTCGGAAGAGCACAAAAGGGTAAGAGAAACTAAGGATGTAAGCCAAGTCTTGGCAAAAGATTGCCCTGGATTTCCAAGCTCAGCTGGTGAGATGCCAGGCAGTGTTATTTTAATTCTGTAACAATGAATTAGTCCCTGTTCATAGTGTCTTCTTTCTCCAGCTCATTTCTTCATGGAAGGATAACTGAAGAGTTACACATCTAGATTTTCAGTTATCTACAGTTCCACCTGTGTTAAGCTGTTTGATTTCCTTATGCCTTTTGTTACAAATTTAAATTGATACTTACTTTTCCCATTGTAAGACAGTAAGAGGTGCACTGCTAAATGTGTAATCTTTGCAAACACATAGCTACTGTTTCTGTATGTGACAGTGTTCAGTTAAAGCTGGTTGTATTTTGCTGCAATGCCTTTAAGTCATATTCTTATTCCATTTTTGGCTTTCATATAGGTCAGTATTTCAGTAGGAGTTTGGTTTGAATTCTGCCAGATTCACATTGTTCTTGTTTAAACAAAGCCTGTAGTTTTCATTTTCACTTCAGTTCTTATTGAGAAAATACAAAGCTTTCGGCATTCTTTAAAGCATAATCTAAACAGTGCAAATAGTACCCAACTCATGAGTCTGTAGGTAAGAAGAAGGATGAATTCACAAGTGAGCTGGTGAGGTCAAGCAGATCAGTTGTTAGGTCAGAAATTTCCAGGTAAACATCTTATGGTACTATCTTCTAATGAAGACAGAGTTTACACTTGTTTTTCAGGAAAGATTTGTGTACTGAGGAGTCCAAATTCCTTTGATTTATTTTTCTTGTTGCTTACTTCACTTTCCTGAAGTGGGATAGAAGTCAGAGGCCAAATTTTCAAAGGTAGTCAAGGCATTTCATGATGCAGGTAGATATGTAGTGAAATGGGAAAAAATAATAAAACAAAAAACCAACCCCAAACCAGAACCATTAGGTGGTTCATCTTTCAATTAAACCAGTAAGGGTTAGATATTCATGTGCCTTTAAGAACAGTGCATTGTGATTACCCCCATCATTAGGCATCATTTAAGTCTTTTCAGAAGCTCTGTCTGTGGTTGTATTTCCACTCTGTGCAATTCAGGTGATAGTTTTTCTTTCCCTCGCTCCCCTGTTCAGAGCATCAGTATGTTATAAACAGGGTCATATAAAGTCCCTTAAATGAAAGCGCAATAAAAGCCTCTCTGTAGCAGCTACAAGAATTGCCTACTGGGCTTAAGGGTGTTGCAGAGTGGAAGCGGAAAGCAGTCGATAGTACTGGATGAGGCGGCTGCAAAATGAGAAGGGACAAGCACATTCCAGGCCATCTGTTCCTTTGGAGAGTGGAGCTTGTATAGGGTAACACCTGCTTGTCTTACTCAACGTGGTGCTAAACACATCTTCCATGATTTTTGACCAAGTGACATCCTGGTTGCTGTTTCTGGATATACCGAGACATTCAGATTAAGCAAGCACTTAATGCATTTCCCCTTGCTTCAGCTGCAAGCGAGGCGGAGGAACCAGTTGACCTTACACAGGCTGCCTGAACGTGGTGGTGTTTGAGGAGACCTCCTGCTGCTCTAACACAGTGGAATCTAACCAGCTGTAACTGCAATGGCCCTCTGCAGACTGAAGAGGCCATTACCACTGTCTACAGTAGTTGCCCAAATGAGAGATTTTCATCACACGGGTTTGCAAAAGGAGTCCTAGTTGATATCTGAGCAGTGCTATTAACTGGCAAATACTCTATAAATACTCATGATTTATATATAGCTATATTAAAGATTTAATGTTAAATTTAGAAGTAAAATATATGAAATTTTCAACACAGAATGAGAGCAAATAAGAGAAGGCCAAGAACACATTAGTTTTAACTTTGCTGGGAAGGATGATAAGAACAGGACCGTTGATACAGGGATATGTCATACTCAGTGGTACCATCTACACCTGGTTTCCAGGGCAACTTTTCAAAAGCTGGAGTAGGTATCTCTCTCATTTTAGGTCAGAAAGACTTTTTGCTCAAATAAAATAAACTTCATAGAATTCACTCTAGTTATACTTGCTTACAACACTTATGAGCCTCCCTCAAATATAGGTCGTTATGATATCACAGACCCCAGCACACACTGCTGATAATGAAACCATGAACCTGGCTAGGTGCATGTGGCTTTGGAAATGAATGGTCAGTGTTCTTCTAGGACATTGCTGCATGGGCCAGAAAGCTGTTGTATAGTATAGGTATAGTAAGTGATGAAGTCTTGTGTAAGCACAGTTCTAGGAGAAACAGTTGCTATGAACACAGAAATACAAGGGCAGGATTGGGAAAGAATTAGGAAACTTTTAAAGACATTTCTGCCATCTAGTATATTCTAGAGGCCAAAAATGCACTCTTCAGGTGCACCTTTCTGAGTCAGGAATAAGCCAGTCCTTCCAGGGGTTGACTTGGTTTTCAGAAAGAAATTTGTCTCACCATAAACAGACTAATTTGCCTTCTGTGTGTTTTGCTTCCTTTCAGCAATCAAGAATTAGAGTTTGGGGATCTTCTGAGAGCTGCTGAGGCTCTACTGTCGTAGAGATGAGAAGGAGGCCAAGTATAGTACATTGTAAACTACCATCTCACAAGGGAGGAGAGAGGGGAGGGGAACAAACGGCAGCATAAAGTTTGCAAACAAGAAGGACCGTGGGAATTGAGCACTGGTACATTAAACTTCAACACTGGTGAATGCCTGGCTCAATAATCAGCACATGTGAAACTTCTTGGAGAGCTAAGATGCAAAATAATGTGCTTTCGTCACACAAGCCCTGAAAGAAAAAGACAAACCCCCCAAGCATTATGACTAAGAAATGGTCGTGGTTATAACCAGCTTAATTCTGTTGGTAAAACTGGGGAATTCTATTTTGTTTTAGGTACGTTAGAATATGAAAACAGTTATTCCATTCCAATATATCTTGGCCAATATGAAGTATTACAGTAGAGATGTGTGTGACCTAACCCTTAAATCCTAAATCCTTTTATTTTTGGAAAGCTAGCTCCGCACCGGAACCTGCCTACATTGCCATTTGGCTTCCTTTTAAAATGTGTGAGAAGAGCCACACCAGTGAAATTAAGCCAGAGATAGCAGTAAACTCGCCAAAAATGTAAATGTACCTTTTGAGGTTTCTGGTTTTTGAAGCTGAAATTTCAGGGACTGTTGTGGTATCCGAGAATTTGAACTCTAACTCTGATTGAACATCAAACTAGCACACCTTCCCAATTCAAATATTGTTCCCTTGACCTCTGGCTACATTTGATCCAGCTTTGTGAGTTGTTCCAACAGAATATAAACACGGTTGAATTACTGCAAGTCACTTAGCCAAGTGTTGGTTGTTTGTCCACCTGTACCCCAGAAGTATTGAGTATTATTAAAGGTTTAGAGTTGGGTTAGGCAGTGGTCCATGGAGTCCTATGCGTATGTGCTCTAGATCTGATACTGCTTGATGTTTTCATTAAGATTTTCACTGGAGACTGGAATGGAGAGTATGCTAATCAAATTCATATGCAACACAAAGCTGGAAGCAATTGCCAATGCATTGGAGAATAGGATTAGCCCAGAGTCTGACTATGATGAATTCAAGAAGTGAGCTGAAATCAATAAGCTGAGATTCAATAAGCACAAATGTAAAGCAGTTCACATAGGAAGGGATAATTAAATGCACAAATGGAAAATGGAGCTGTCTGTAGGCAGGGAGGGGGAGACAAAGAGGTTTTGCTCCTTAAACCAAATCTAGGAAGACAAGGAATCATTTTTATTCCTGGTAGTGAACAGCCAATAGCGCCAAAAATTAGCTTCATGCCCAGATCCAGCTTTTAGCTCCACATGAACTTGTCACTGACGAAGCATAATTAAAGGTGGAAAAAAAACCCCCAAACCCAAAAGCACTAGCTCAGCCTTTTCTATTCCACAACAGGGGTTAGCTCTTAGGTAAAGGAATGACAAGATTTTGTTTTTCCTCTCTTCTGCTATCTGTGATCACTTCTCTAAATCTCCCTTAGTGTTCTACACACCTGATGTGGACAGTCAGAGATCCAGGTGTGCAAAACAGGGATGACATCTTTTTTTCCATGGACAACTCTGGTGACAGGTGTCTTAACCTGTCATACAAACCCCCGATTAGCTATTTCATTGTTTCATGTCAAGAAGAACCACACATTTTGTTACAATTAGTGATTTTTACACCCAAGTTTCTATGCTGATGGGAGTGGTTGTCAGTCAGGAGGAGAGCTGCATGTAGGCTGCAGTGATTAAAGCTGGAACCTCAGTGTCCTGAACTGATATGTAGGACTATATGTCCTACAATATGTAGGACACCAGTGTACAGCCCTTGCAGATTGCAGTAGGAAAGGATTGCATGGGTCAGTACTCTCTGTAGAGAGGAGTAAGGATGGGATTGAGTTCAGTTGCTTCACTTCAGGCAGGGTAGTAATGGGAAAAATGATGAAAATATGAGTCTGTGGGTCCCCTGGTGAGGTTTGGGGTACATTGACAGATTGTCTAGTCATTATTGGCATGGCCCTTGCTCACGGTGTGCCTGTTGTGGGCCTGCTCTGTCACTATCTGTCAGACACACGCGTTGCCAGAAATTCTCTTTTCTTTGCTGGAAAAAATATCTGCACTATTGTTTGAAGGGGAGTTTGGGCTTTTTCAGCAGTACAGTGAACTCCTTTCTCCACTACCCTGACTGGGCTGAGTCAGACCCAAACATAGGGTTTATTCTCTGAAGGAGTCTTTTTCTCTGAGTGCTAATCAGGAGTAAGTAGAGTACCAATTCATCAGGTGCTGCTGTCCATGGAAAGTACTAGCTGGAGAACATCAAAGGGTTGCCTAATGTATCCATACCAAAGGTCAAAAGCTACCTTCATTGAAACCAGAAACTGTGATCTTTTGAAAGCCATTAATGGCCATGTTCCCCTATTAAATCCAGTCAGGTTCTTTCACTGAGCGCACTCTCCTCGGGCTAAGAGCTAATTTTATTTGCCAGTCTCCTGATCCTTCCCCTGTTGATCTTGGACTAGATTTTTCCTTTTTGAAAGTATACTTACTTCAAGGAATCACAGGCCCGAGCTCTTGAAAGGGCTTTTTGAGAGGCAAAAACAAAACCTACACTTTATTTGTGTATTTGAGGCTGTTAAAGAAGAATCTTTTCCTCTGTGGGGCCATGAGAACAGCTTTAAGTCAAGTGATAGTTAAAGAGATGAGGTGGAGCTGTCAGTGTGCTTCATGCATTTAGTGATCCTAGGATTTCGAGGATGAGGTTATAGAGAACAAGTTGCCGTTTACAGGTGTCAGATACTGTGGGTCACCTTGACCTGAAATCTTGGGTTCAGAATTCATCTCAACAGAAATGTCTCTGTGGCAGAATTGCTCCTGCTGGGGCCTCTTGCCACATCAAGGGAGGTTTTTTACTATAGTCAAATTTGGCGTTGTCTGTGTGGATTGGATGACATCGTGCTTTAATCATGTCTCACATCTCTCTGGTTTTTCTGTCTCCCTTCAACACCTCCAGCTTTAACCCAGCAGTATTCAAATTGAGAGGTGGTAGTAAATTGCACTGGGATGCTGTGCTCCTCCTTACCCTGTAAAATCTCATCTGCAGTGTTTTTAAAGCTGTATTTTAGGAATAACTGGCCTAGGATGATCTTTAATCAGTTTAGTACCAGTTTCACACATTTCGCAGTGTATTAGGTCATAGGAAAACCTCCAGAGTGCCTTTATCTCCAGACCTACCCACATATAAAAGCCTTGAGAGCCTATTGTAAAGTGGCAGAATTCAGGGCAGTCCTGGGGGCTGTATTCAGCTCTGGTGAACAGTGGAGTTGGAATATAACCACTTCCAACATCAGGAACAACAAACAATTCCTCTGGGCTTTTTTTCCATACCCAACAATTGGAGTGGCTGGGGATATTATTGTACTGCTAAGGTGGCAGCCACAGTATGGATTCAGGTTCAGGATGCATCAAATAAATTGAACCAGTACAGCAAATATGTATGGAAAATAGGTTCCATCGCTATGATGAGCACCACTCCCTTAGGACTGCAGGCAGTGAGGAGGAGGAATGGGACACGCTTGTTGGCAAAAATCATTTTGGCATAACTGACTTGACTAAAGCCTGGTAGGATAAAGCACTTGATTATAATGTTTAAAAATGTGGCCCTGGACATTAAGCAACAAGAGAGAATGGCCAACAGGGTTGAAACGGTACCCTGCATAAAGCGGCTCTCAGCCTTTCGCAGTTACCAATGGCTGCAGGGCCATGCATGGAAATTGCCAAGTGCTGACGCCTAGGAGGAGGGACACCACTCAGAATATGTCTGTAGAACTAGAAGTGCTTCGGAATATTCTTGTGTACTGAGGACAGCTGGTCCAGAGTGGCCATTCCCATGCTGATAAAAGGTCTTGCTATCTAAACCAGGGTAGCTGGCTGCAGCCTGTGAGTCAAGGCTGGCCCCAGGCGTATTCCGCTTCCAAGATGTGCCTGAGAGTTATTTGGGAGGGTGCTTACAGAGCTGTGCTGGGGCCATGCTAACTGTTGAACAGTAGGGCTGATTATTTTTCCATTCCCAGGACCTGCTCCAGGGGGTTTAACTTAGGAATATAGATGGACTCTGACAGCCCACCCAATCATACCAGAAAGCAATGTACTCCCCAACATAGCTATCTGAATGCATGCAAAAGCAGTTGGGTAGTTAGAAGGGATACCGGTGTTGAATGTTGGCTGAAAGTCTTTTACAGTCATTATTATAATTTCTAAAAAAGCCCAGATTATATGTTTTAACTAAATATAAGGCAGGAGACAAAGGCAGACACAGATGAAGAGACAAGCAGGTGAAAAGAAGAAGAGAGGTGGTATTATGGCTCAGCCTGAGAGGCAGAGGTGCTGGAGCACCTGAAGCCTAGCTGTCATCATTATTCCTTTGTGAGCATCGCTGGTTTAGTATAAAGAGAGTTTTAAGGAGGACAATGAGGCAGCTTTGCAAAAGTTTAGCAGAGAAAGCTCAAAGGTGCCATTGAAAACATTTAAAATCTGACGGTGCCTGGTAACACTGTCCAGCACACATGGGAGCTAAACTTTCAGTAGGGATTCAGAGGTGATGCTTGGAGGAGGGTAAGCTATAAAAGTCCTGACAGTGAAGACAAACAGCTTATGTTTCATGAAATAGAAGAGGGAGGGGAAGCCAAAAGAAACATTTAGAGAAAGGTGCAACATACTGCAAACAACAGGAAGGGAATGTGACCTTTGTCTTCTGCGCTGATTTGAGCCAGGCAATTTGCAGCGTTAAGGCCAGGAAAGGATGTTGTAGTAATGAAAGGGTAGGCTGATGTGAGCCTGGGCAACCGCTTCAGCTGCAGTGAAAAGGGATCGGGAATTCATGCCTTAGACATGTTTTCCAGCAGAAGTCTTTGAGATTTATACAAAGCCCAAGTGTGAGGACCCAGAAAGAGGTCTGAATGGAAGATAATGCACAGGTTATAGGTCAGCAGGATGGCTGGCCAGACCGATGGTGTAGTCTACAGCGATGGAAAAAGCATTTCGCTATTTCAGAGGGAGTCTTTCTTTTTGCCCATGGTGAACCAGCGCTACTACTTTCAAGCTCAGCAATGCATTCATTTGCATGTCTTTTGATGAAGTGCGAAAAAACATGCATCATGCTCATGTAAAGCCAGCTTCTTCCTAGATGTTCCATATGGGGTATTTCTGTGGTGTGAAGGGAAGTTACTGGAGTGTTTCCAAGGTGGGAAGGGAAGTAAGTGGAGTGCACTCAAGTCCCAAGTGTAGAATTGCTTTTAGGAGCTTGCTGCGGGTAGCTTAGGCTGGAACATGGTGGCTGTTCCTCCACTGTGAGGGTGGCGAGGTATTTTTCAGTTTGTTCATGAAACTATTAAGGATGTTAAGCAATGCTTACTCAGGGTAGGCATTTAAAATCTACAGGTCCTGATGACTCGCACCAAGTTGCTCACAAGAGTTCATTGATGGGGGATCTCCAGCTCACAAATCTTAACTTTAAATCTTTGTGGGAGAGTAATGGAAATATTAGAAAGAATTTTTATATTATGCTGGATTCAAAACAAAACAACTGGGATGGCTTCAGTGACAATAGGGCAGGTTTTTTGACATTGTTCCAGAATAAAAGAATGAGAATGATTATATGGAATCTAGCAGCTAAAGAATAAGACAGTAAGAATGTCATTAGCACTAGTCAACATAGATTTAAGGAAAATAGGCTTTTTCAAACAAATCGGCTTTATTCTGTAGAATTACAAATCTAGTTCATAAAGATGACTTCATATCTGGACTTTTCTAACATGATATAATACTTCATGGCATCCTGATAAAATGTTAACGCTATGCAATACCAATAAAGCAGAGATTAAGTGAGTTGAGGGAAAGCTAAATGATAGATCTCAAAAAGCACTTGTCAATGGGGAATTATCATCAAATGGGAGCAGTCCTGACTGGCTTCTGAGAAATCAGTACAAAGCCCCATTTTATTCAGCATTTTCATCGATGATCTGGGAATAAGTATGCTGATAAAAAGGGTGCATGACACAAAGATTAGTAGAAGGATACAAAAACTAATGTCAGTAAAATTCTAATGCCTGGATTGCTTAGAAAGGCTGCATTCCTTAAGGATATATAGAACACCCAAAGCTAATTTGGGTATTTAGGGAGACAGAACAACAGATCATGCTTTCAGATGACAGAACTATATCTGGAAAGTAAGAATAAGGTGTTGTACAAGTGGATCTCAGATTTCCAACTGCCGCAGCAATAAATAGGGGCATAAAGTCCATAGATTTATGAACACAGCAGCAACGAAATGTAATGTGAACTGTTTCTCTCTCTCATGCGGCATTGTTGTGTCCAGTTCAGAAATATTGTGTCTTTCTCTGGTATCTACATTTTCAGAGCATGTTCCAGCATTGGGTGCAGAAAAAGTCTTCAACATGACTTTGGTGGTTGGAGAAAATTACTTCCAGTGAGATTTCAAGATCAGTCTAATTTACCTGAAAAGATTGAGGGGGGACTTGATTACAGAGCATAAGTATCTTCATTAAAAAAAAATATGGGTGCT
The DNA here is from genome assembly GCA_013400835.1 of Zapornia atra. Taxonomy (NCBI): domain Eukaryota; kingdom Metazoa; phylum Chordata; class Aves; order Gruiformes; family Rallidae; genus Zapornia; species Zapornia atra. Next base: position 425,000 of record VZTU01021246.1, on the reverse strand, counting down.
ACAAAATGCTTTAATCTAGTGGAGAAAGGCATAGCAAGGACCAAGACGTGGAAATTGATGTCAGACAAATTCAAATTAGGTCCAACCTTTCAACAGTGAAGGTGATCAAACACTGGAACAAATTCCCCTAGGACATGCTAACTCTTCATCACCTTCAAATCAAGACTGGATACCATGCTAAAAAAAGGATGTATTAGCAAGGGAAAAGTCACTGAGCTGAGTGCAAGGATAGCTGGGTGAAGATTAAAGCCCTGTGACATATAGAAGGCCAGGAGGGATTGTTTAAACCTCTATTCTGACCTTAAAGCACATGAATCTACCAAAACTGGTCTCCTTTTGATGTGCTTTGCGTATTCCTTTCATTTCTTTTCTACCATCATATTTCTGTCATAGAACTGTATTGTGCAGAGACTGTTACATATGTCAAGCAGAGAGAGGCAAACAATGCTGTTAGATAGATCTGCAATTTCTTCACATCTGTCTTCCTGTATCTCACTGCTGCTCTTCTCCTTACCCGTTCTCATGAATCGTGATTGAGAAAGACAAAAAAACCCTAAACAACCAACCAAAGAAGATGGTGTTTCAACAATTTGGAACAGAACCATTTTGAGAAGGGATTTGTTTACTCTGACATATTGGTCATTATCACCAGAAAAGCGAGAGTAGGAAGCGTATGTGCCTCAGGTGATAGTCTTTACTGCTGAGAATCTCTAATTGAAGAAGCAAAAATAATAGTGGCTCACATGAGGTACATCAACTCAGTACACATCTTCCAAACCTTTAGTCAAGGCATGGCAAGTTGTCTTCAGCTTCTGTTGAACTCAGTAAGTTTAAACCTTGAAAGGTACTAAAATAGGGAAGCTAAAGTCCAGGCATCCTGGTCTCACTGTACTTTTCGAGGATGTGAGCTAGCATCTGTTGACATTACAATTAAAATCCTAAATGTAGTATGTTCTGTGCAGGCTGAGTACCAGAGGGCACGTTTCTGTTCTTAAAGATGAAGTCAGATGCAAAATGAGTGATATGTTAGCCAAGTTTTGGGATCTGGGGACAGGAATTGGTGCGTGTACCTCTCCTCTTGGCATTGCTGTACATCGTATAATTTCTTCAGAACCTGAGAACTTCTCTCTCAATGTGAACCCACTTGAAAATTCAGAGATCTAATTCTCATTCCTTGTACCGTTAAGATAGCACCATCAGTGAGAAGGCAGCCTATTTGGGCCACTGGAATCCGTCAACTTAGCATAAGCCTCTGTGCAAACAGAAGGATAGCACTGTAGTTCAAAGATGATAGTTGAACAAGATTTGCAAGTCAGAGGCTTGAAATTCCACAAAGGGATGATCAAACAGGCTCTTTCTTTTAACAAGCACTTCATTTCTTTAGGGGACTGGACAGTTTTCATCCAGAAAATAAATGCAGAAATTTCATGCAGAAATTAAATGCCATCACTGATACATAGAACAAAATGTTATCCCTGACACACACATTGTCAACTGCCAGCTCATCAGCATATCTGGGAATCCATAGAGATGGTCCCTAACTAGCTGGATTCAGAGCTGTTGTCAGCAGAGATCACACTTGCTCTGAAGGAGACATTTGATTTTTATGGATAATTTTAGAAGTGGCTCCAAGCCTGTGAGTTATCTCTTCAACAGCTCAGACAAACTTAGACCCACGTACCTCTGAACTCTGTCACATTTGAATTTTGAATCTCCTTTCTGCAGCATCAGTCCATTTCCGATGCCAATTTTAAAAAGCAAAAAACACCCCCTCCCCCACCCCCTTTCCCAGCCTTTTCAGAAGTCGAGTAGGCTGGAGAATGATAATTCTGTATCATGACGACTTCCGAGTTTCTGGATTTTTGTTTTTGATCCATGCTGGATTACACCCAAAGCTTTTCAAGCATTTTAGTGAAGCACAACTCTGCTATAATGTCTGCTCTGCTTTTGGAATGAAAGTGCTAAGTATTTTGATTTGGGCCTCGGAAGCGCTCAGATAGTCTGCCCTAGACTTGAAATGTTTTGGCTTCCACTAAAAATCACATTGTGACCAGAAAATATTTAGTTGAAAACATTCCACCAACTGTACTCGACATTCCTCTGCCATGCTAGTAGAGCTTACAACGCATCTCATCGTTAAATGGCATTTTATTGCAACCTCCACATTACATCGAAGCAAGCAGCAAGCAAATGGATGCTGAGCGTGGCTTCCGCTCTTGCCCGTGGGTCACCCTCCCACAGTGGGTGACCACGGGGCCCTGTTGCTTGTAGGCATGAGGACTGAACCACCCTGGGCCTGTCTGGCCGCACACCTGTGTTGCTGGTTCAGTACTGTAGCTGTTGTGCACCGAAGCCTCAGCTGCGTGCACCCTGAGCGTTTTGGTAGTTGTTTAGCCGTTGGCCTTTCACACCATGCCAGATACAAGAGTCAGCATCTTCCAGACCATCTGAAAATTATGCCTGCTAAATAGTGAGCAGCTGCTGTACTCAGAAGTGTGAGAGGAAATGTTGGGTTCCTCTAAGATCCTAAAACTTCTGCGTTGCCACTGCCGTGTTCAAGGTAGGGGTAGTGTGTGAGGTGGTAGAAAAATGGACAGAAGACTTTGAAGAAAAAGACTTAACATTTTAACCTTTACTCATGAGTAAAGTTAAAAGATCTGTCTGATGCCTGAGTACATCTTACATAAGATTTAAAATGCCCTAGGTGTCTGTTTTGAAACCCATGTTGGTTTTGGCAGTTGTATCATACAATTTCCTTCCTAACTGCATTCAGCTTCAGCCTAAAACCAATTTTAGGATTTTAGTCCATATCTCTCATTTTGTCAGTCTGAGTCCCAAAGGCTGAGGCATCCCTGAATGACACAATGCTTCATCAGTCTCAAGCTGATTCATGGTAATGCCCTTAATGTCATTTCCAACCTCTCTTAAAGGCTTCCTGTGTTCGATCTGCTCTGATGACCCGTGGTTGATGTCATTGCAGAGTGGAACTTGATAGGGGGAGTTCAACTCCCATGCACTGGGGATGAGCATGGAAAGACGTAGCGTATTGGATAAATGTATCCTGCGTCCTTCTCCTGTGGCTGGTGTGCAGCTGTGATAAAAGCCTCCAGCTGCAGCCAGCCAGCAGATGTTTGAGTTCAGGTAGCCGAGTCCTGCGCGGTTGGCGGTGGAGGTGTGGGGACCCATCTCTACTGGCAACGTGTAGCAGAGTGTGAGCACGCTGGTGTCAAAAGGACCTCCTGTGGCGCAGGAAAGCAGAGGGAATGTTTAAGTAGTCTTCATCCAAGCTGGATGAGTGCTGTCAAGTAGTTTTCTCAATTCTTTCACCAATTTGTCTTGATTGCATATACACTCTCTTGGCATCCACATCCTGTGATTATTCCAGTGAGCACATTTATGATGAAGAAGGTTTGTGGAAAGAGTAGATTTCAGGTAAATCTCACTGACAACAAATTTTGAATTCACAATTGGCAATACCTGCACTCAATACCTGCTTTGAGGAGTTACAGGCGAGGGAGGGAACAAACAGTCCGGGTGACCTGGGAGTCCCATCCAAACTGCTCAAGCTTTTACAATGTGCATCTTGCCAGAAGGCTCTTGCGTTTAGACAGCACACTCGAAACTACTGACGGAGATCATAGAAAAATAAGTTTCAGTCTGGACTAATTTTAGCTAGCATAATCTGTTTCCAGTTTGTGAGCGGAAGTATTTGATGACAGAAATTTGTTTCTTTCATTTTGTGCCTTCAAAAAGGAATGGAAATGAGTTTAAAAAAAAACCCTAAAGTATTGTGGAGTCATTTGCAGCTGTAAGTACGTTCAGCCTCTCCTGTTTTTGCATCTCAGGGCTAAGTCATTGTAATTTTTTAATTTATTTTTTTGTTCAAGCTATTGTAGCCTTCTCCTTCCTGCTTTCTTATAAAAGTGGTTTAGGTGTGACCTTCAAACGTAGGCAGGGGTATCATTCACAGCACCAGCTCTTTTCAGTAGAATCCCCAGGACATCATTCACTAGCTCTCCCCTTCAACCACACAAATGGATATACTTCCAGTCACATCCCAACACCGGCTTCTTCACTGTGGAGCATCACTTGTCCAGGCTGGCTTTCTGTGATCTGCCTGTTTTGTTTTCTTCTAAAGATGTGATTTGTTCAAGGGAAGATTCAATTAACTCTAGATTCTCTTGTTTTCATGTGTAATAGATAAGCTACCAGTTAAAATATATGCAAGCATGCGATGCTTTTGTCTGTTCTGTCCCAAACTTGTGTGTTTGTCTCCTCTGGGAAACTCAGCCAAAATATGCTCCAACACCAAACTAGAGAGTTGTTAAATCTACTCATCGTGCAGACTTAGTATGTTACGATGCGTGAAGCACTTCAAGGTAAAAGGGAAGAAAGGGGCCTCAAAAACCCTGGAAAGTGGCATTTTTTTTCCACGGTGGTGCCTCCACGCACAGCACAGCACGAGGAGGGAAGTGCAGCCTCCGTGAGGGGCGTGACTCGCCTGTAATTTCTAAACTACCAATTGCTGGATTGCTGCAGAGGGTTGGCACACTTTAATAAGCGGTTGCCCGCTTCCAGCCCAGAGGTGGCTGCAGTTTTGGGATGAGTTGAGTGACACATGGGTGCTGGCAGAGTTTTTTAACAGAGGATTTTGGGATCTTTCTGACTGCTAAGCACTATATGAATGCTGTGCATCATTCTAAGTAAATTGTGTCACCTTGTAAGTTAATTTCTAATTACACAATTACTTTATGTGGCATTAATAAAAAGTAATGTGATATTTTCACGCAGACTCTAATTTTAAGTAAATAATTTTGGGGGGGACCAAGTGATTTATTAAATTAATTATTTATTAGGCCTAATTTAGACTTCAAGTCTAGTTTTACTAGTGCTTCAGCATAAAATTATTACATAATTAGTAATACGGTTGTCATACTTCTATAAGTAATAGTTTTACTTAGAACAAATTAAAAATGATTAGGTTTTTTTTGAAGAGGGTATAGGGTCCCGGGGGTAATAATAATAGAGAATAATTTATTACATTACACCTTTCCTATGTTTTATCCTCCTTTGGAAGTGTGGTTTTATAACCACCTCGCCTGCAACCATTTCTGGGGTGGAACACTCCACATTTGTTGGTTGGGGTTTTTTTTACATTTGCTCACCAGCTAATGAAGTTTGTGGGGTGCAAGTGGTTTCAGCTTCAAGCTTCTACCAGATGTTACCACCCCACAGCAGGGACAGCTGAATGGCTCATGAAGCAGCCCCTTCCCTAGCGCAGTTTTACAGCCGGGCTGGTAAAGCAAGCTGACATCAAATTGATTCATGCTAATAGAGTGAGCTGTAAAGTGCAGCAGCTGACCCAGGAGCTGTTTGGTTGTCCCTTATGTGAGAGCTGCAGTCTCTGGGAGAGAGGTTTGATGGAGAGCTGCAGGCCATAATGCCCTCAGCCATCCCAACTTAATTTGCTGACGCGAGTGCGGCAGTGCTCTCTAACAGAGCAGGCATTTAGTGCGGGAAGAGGAGAAGAGTTTAGCCTCTTAATCTGCCGAGGGAACGGAAGGAGGCTGAGCATACGGATGCTTGTTGGAATTGGTTTGGGATGCTGATGCTAACGCCTACACTTAAATATATATGAGAGAGAAAAAGGGAGAGATAAAGAACCAGCTGAGAAGTCAAGGCCTAGCCACAATGTGGGCTTTAGCAGTGTGCACTAGAAGAAATTTTTTTGGCTCAGTGTTTTTTTGGACAGCAGCCCTCTGTGGTACCCCATGATCTGTTTCGGTCTGTTGTTAGATTTGGTAGCTTCACATCCTGTAGTGCATGTGTAGTGTTCAGAGCTGTTGCCATTAAGTATTGATACCATTAGGCTTGGGAGGATTTCACGGAGAGCAATGTAGTGCTGTAGCTGTGTCTAGTTTCTCCTCAAAGGGGCTGAAAATCTTCACAGGTTCTTCCAGGTCTGAACCCTGGGTCAGTATTCATAGTGAGGCTTGCCAAGGTCAGGTCATTTACTGCCTCGGTTTTAGAAGTTGTAACTTCTTGCCTGTGGGAGTCACACACCTGAATATAAAATGCAGAGTCCAAGCAGGGAGAGAGAAACCTCTGAGCAGAATGATCCCTGAGAACCCCTCACCCCAGGAAGCAGGCAGGCGTCATGTGAGAAGGCTGAACGCTCTGATTGAACGTGTAGGGAAAGCAGGGGAGATCACCTGTAGGAGCAGCCGCCTACACCTTCCCTTTTATGCCCATTGTAAATAAATTGCATTTATCATTACCTGCACCCTTTGTCTCCAGGCTTCTGAGGTGTTGAAAGCTCCAGTTAAATGGCTCGCCCAAAGAAAACACTGTCACATTTGCATAATATTTTCATAGACACTGAGCTCAACCTGAGCCTGAAGGGAGACAGGGATGTTCCCTGCATATTTTATATTCCCGTCCTCAATTCCCACCAAAGCTAACTCTAAATTGTGGCATGGATATGTGTATAATAAAGAGAGAGAGAGAGATGGCTGAGAGGTCTGAATTTGTCTGGGGTATTTCCAGACACTCTTAGTTTAAGAAGCTACTTACACCCCATGGAAAACTCTGAAATACTGCTATTTAGAAACAAATCGGCTTCCATTTCACCTCTTTCTCAGTATTACTCTTCCCTCATTCTTCATTACTAGGGACATCTGCATGAAAACAGTCTTCTTTTTTTTTCTATATCTTGGGAGTTCATCTGCCTCTGCTGATTATCCCCTCCCTCCCCTCTCCTTCTGAAGTCATTATCTTCTGATTGCATTACATTTGCAGCCATCCCACCGCGGGCTCTCTTCTCATCAAGATTCTCAAGCTAGGCAAGGGAAAGGATAGGGGATAGGTCAGCTTGCAGAGAGGAAACCTCAAGGAAAACCTGGCCCTGGCAGAAGGGGTGTTGAGGTCCAGTCTGGGCCACCACTTCTCTTAGCCATGGTCATGCTCAGCCCCTGGAATTTCTGTAAAGGCACGATGAGCCCAGTCAAGGGTTTCCCACACCTGGTGTCAGAACAAGAGTTGGAGGAAGTATTTTTGATGAGACGTGTATTTGCTGCAAAATGCAATGTCATTCATGAAGCCTACCCTGCAGATGTTTGTAAGCTGGAATTGAATTAAGCACACTTTCGTTGCAGACGTGTGGGGAGTAACTGGAGATGCAAAATCCCGCTCATTTCCTTGAAAACAGAACTGGAAGCCTTAATTACAACAGAGTAACACTCATTCTTGCTCTGGGCAAGTAATACTTGTTTAACTGAAGCGAAACAGCTTCCTTGGGAGAGACGGAGGGAGATCCTTCTCAGAACAAATACAGCCAAAGTTTGTGTCTTTACTTTGAGTCAGAAAGTGATTTTTGTCATGGGTCTACTGTGTTCTGTTTCAGCAGTGGAGTTTTGCCAGTCAGTCTTTCTCTGTGCTAGAAAAATATTACCTTTTTTCTATTGAAACATCTTAACAGACTTAAGAAATGGTGGAACTATCTCGATGAGTATCATTTAACAGGAAGGGACACAAACTAGTTATGGTTTAGTGAAAGGTCACAAAATGAGCCACTGCTGGAGTCGAACCCAAGTCCCAGTTGTTTGGCCACCCAGGCCTGCCTTTTAGGATAATCCTGTCAAACAATCTCCATCTGCAATTATACTAACCTTTATTTGACTTAACCCATTTAGAGGTTTAAAACCAAATTCCTACGTCTGCAGTATTTTTTTGTATTTCCCTGCTCTCTTCTACTTTCAACCAGAAAAGGATGCTCCAAATATGATGATAAAATTAGATCTTCTAGGAAGAACTTCAGAATTCTTAATGGGTCTCAGTATAGTTGACTGGGAAACAACTCTCCTAATGAATCTTCTTCCACTTGGTTCATTAGAATATTGGTGGTGTTCCTTACCTGCTCCTAACTACGTGCAAGTGGTGTCACAAAGAAGTCGTGCTTCTTTCCATTGTTCTAACCTGCTTCTTCTTTGAAAATATGAAAAGCAATGGGAACAGGTCCCTTTTATTTCTTGCGGTAAAAGCCATACGTGTCCATGACAGCAACAGGTGCATCACGGTAATGCAAAGCAAGAGGCAGAGGAATTAGTAAACAATTTTGTATAGGGTGGGAGTGACAACCCTTTCTTCCCAGACAGATGCCTAAGCGGTTCTGGTTTTCCCCAGGAGGCATTGCAAAGGTAATTCTAACTAACAGCTCCAATACATGTGTACACTTGGTATCTCTGGATAGGGGATGCCGGCAAATATTGAATTTACTTCTAGAATTAAGTGACCATGCAACAGCATGTTATTGCATTTAACGCTACTTCTGTACTGCAAAGAGTATCAGTGATAGAAATCAGTTTAAATGTAGGATGATCTGATTTCCCAGTATCCCATTACAGCTGGTAGCTCTGCAGTGTTATTGCAAAGGGCCTGGCATCCTGAAGTTGATGGGCGCATCTGTCTCAGGATATATTTGCAAAAAGATAGACAGCACAGTGGGTGGCTTGATCCTTCAGACCAAGTGTTTGTTCCTTAAGGATATGTCAAGGACAAGATCATGATCTCTTTTCTATTTTAAGTCATCTAGGTGAATTAATTTCAAGCAAATTGTGGATTTGTTTTGGGTTTTATCCCCCATGGGGATTTTCTTGGGATGGGACTAGACAGGATGACTTCTGTATGCAAAAGAGACTGCTTAACTTGAAACCAAATATTTATGCAGAATAAATATCCCCGTGAATACTTCCCAGGGTTGATCCATACTTAAAGATGATAAGGGAGCTTCCTAGGTTACTCCCATTTCTGTATCCTTTGGGGAGATGATGCAGAAAATAAGTCTGAGGCCAGCAACAACACAGCATCTGGTGATCCCAGCACGTATCCTGCCTCATGTGCTATATATTATATCTTTAAAAAAAAAAAAAGCGACAGAGGAATTCACATTGTTGAAGTTAATCACTGGATTAAATTGCCGTTTGTCAATAGCAATGTAATTTGTATTATAAATTACAGCAGTGTAACTCTCAGACGCCTTTTATCAATGTGTTTCAAATTATTTAATAACAATATTTTTCAAAAAACAGGGAATGCCACTTGGTTTCACCCCACCCCTTTTAAAATCAGCCTATTCTGAGGGTTTCCATCAGTATAATAGCCAGCTCTGCAAAAATTTCTACTAAATAAATTATCACCAGGAATCTCAAAAACCATTACCATAAACAAAGCCATTTTCCCCTCCCCAATCAATGGCCTGCTGCGTTGCTGCTAATGGGACTGAACACACATGTTGCCCAGAAAGGAATTAATTTGCAGGTTCCTTAGGCTTTCTTTGTTTGGCTTTCTTTGGTGGAGAGGGGACAGGAGAGCAATATTGTGAGAGGATTCAGAAACTCAGTGAACTCGATGTTTATCTCACAGAATGAATCCTTCAATGTGCAGAAAGGGACACATTCAACTGTGTCTTGGTTCTGGCCAGGCCAGAGCCAACCTCCCCAAGCAGCCAGCCCAGGTGAGCTATGTCAGCCTGGGGCTGTTCCCTCAACACCTGACATCATTCCCCCATAAGAGGGGCTGGTTGGGGAGGGGCTTTCCTGGTGCCTCCAGAGCAGTCCTAGGGTGGCTAGGGCATCAAGCTGGTCCTCACATCGTGCAGTACTCTGTTATTGTCTGGTCAGTAAGGTACTGTGTGTTATCACTGGTCTAAGTGAAATTTACCACGGACAGTTTTTGTTCTCCTTTCACGGTGCTTTTGTCAGTAAACTGTCCTTATCCCAGCCCATGGAGTCTCTGTTTACTTCTCCTCTGGGAGTGAGCAGCTTGTGGCGCTCAGCCACTGGTTGGGGCTGAACCACCAGACTGGCCCATTGGAAGAAAAATTTCTGTAGTAGTTCGTAGCAGGAATGGAAGGAGGAGGGCAGAAAATAGGAAGGAAACCCCAGAGAAGATGACTGCTGCCTTTATTTGGGATATTCTTTGTGGGCAGACAAATGTCCACATATTCTGGTACTGGTTTACAAATGCACCCTAATTATTTCCAGTCACATCCTTCCCTATTTCAGTCCCACCTTCATCCTACAGTTCTGCCATCTTATGTTCAGGCCAATTCCCTGCTTTCACAGCCCTGGGCATCCCAAACCCGGTCTGCTAGTATACCAAATAATTTTGTTCTTTCTCATTCTGTATGAAGTGTAGTTTTCTTTAGCAAAAAAAAAATGAATAATCATTGATATTTCTCCTCTTTTTCTTTTCAGGTAAGTGGCCATTCCTGTTTTTATAAGGATGGTGAACAATCAGCAAGCCTCAGCTCTCAGAGGTACTCTTTGTGGTATGGTTTCTGTCTTGAAGTATTTTTCTCATCCGAATTTGTATAGCACCTCAGCAGGAGGTTTGAGATAGATGAACTGGGATTTAACCTTAACCAAACAATAACTTCTCTCCTTTGATTTCTACGGTTTAGTCTAGTCTTACTGAGGTGCCAAAAAATAAGGAGCTAAAGGTACAGTGGCGGGAGGGATTGTACATGGATCTTCAGCCGGTGGGAACAAAACCATGAGAGGCTGTTAGCACAGTGGGAGGCAGGCTCTGCACAGCAATTCCAAGCGCAGGGCCAGCTCGTACAGGTGCGCGGCCTGTTGCATATTCCGATTCCCTTCACATTGCTCTCACTGGGCGCCTGTTAGGGGAAACGCTGTGGAGACAGGCGTAGGCACCAGAGCTGAAGTGTTCAAAAAATGGTTGTACACATTTCTAAATCAGGGCTGATTGCCATCAGTAAACATCTGACTGTATCTTCTGCTGCTGCTTCTCTTGAGGAGGAGGCATTGCTTAATACTACCAGCCAGGACCATGGGAAAAGAGTTGTTTAGGCCACCAGCACCATACAATTGACTTTTGATAGTTGTGAAGCTTTTTAATCATACACTTGTACTTGTGGGGGTGGATTTTTTGTCTTGGGAAACTAGAATGTTTTCTTTTTTTTTTTTCCCCTTCTGTACTATGATAGCATTTAAAATTACTAAAAAGGAAAATAAAGAGACTATATTTATTTTCAGGGATGTAGAAGGATGTCTATAAGGAAGACAGCTGGATGACATAAGCAGTATTGTGGACAATATTGACTTACCGTGGGACTGATTTTATTTCAAATTAAGGGTTTTGAGGGCATTTCCATCGGAAGGAAAAAAAACAACATGAAATTGCTCAAATGTGGACAATCCCAATTCCCTGCTATGTTTGACAGTTTTAAATGTTTCTGATTTGTTGCCTGACAGTCTTTGGTGCTGAATGGGCAATTATTTTCTGGTGTGACTAAACTATTGTCTCAAATGAGTTGGTTGGACACAGCTCTGAGTATTACCAAGGAATGAAAGTGTGGAACACATTAAATATCAATATTAATTAATGAGTCTTGGACACATACAGGAAATTGCCTTAAACCTCCAACCTTCTGAAAATATCTTCAAGTGGGATTACTGACATAAAGGATTTGATCTAATTATCAGTGCTAATTTCCTTTATGATAGTGGTGGCAACGCTGTTGTTAAAAAGGCGCAGTCAAGATTAGTCACCTACAGCATTAGTGTTAATCCCTTATCTGCATTCATAATATTTTAAAACTAAATCTCTTAAAAATTAGCATCACTGTTCCTGCTTCACAGTTTATTCGGTGCAGGCAATTAGATGGCTCAGTTTTCTCATCCTGATGTTCTGTGTTTGTGGGGTTTATTTCTTGAAGCTTTCTTCTCCTGAAATTGGCATTATTGGCTACACTTTCCCAGCCTTTCTGTGATTTGAAATGCTGCCGTAAGAGTAGGAGGCAGGTAGATAGATTGAAATGATTTAGCAAGATTATCTGTTTTCCCCCCTGGCTTAGCCATTAGAGGTAAGCAAACTCTGTGAAATAAACAAAACCCGAGAAAATGGTGATGAGGGGGCAGGAGACTAATGAGAAAAAAAAAAACCCAACAAACAAACCAGCATCTGGAAAGATACAGCACCTTCATCTCCGCGATGTGAATTTTTTTAGGTGTGTATAACATAAGCTGTTGTGAGAAGAACTGTGTCTCATGAGAAACTGAGCTCAAAGCCTGTCACGTCTTTGCTGGGACAAAGTGGTGAGTTCTTGTGGAGGCAATGGGATGTGTAAACTCTCCTAGCACTGTGTGTGGTGGTGGAAAGGAGATGCTTGCGCCATTAGCTTCCTGGGGAGCAGGGATTCCTAGCTTGTCAGTCATCATGCCTTAACAGGCCAAATTATCTCAGAAAAACAAAGCCCACAGGGCCTTGGATGCTCTGCGCACCCCAGTATCTCTCAAAAGAGTATGTAGTCTTTAGGAGGCTCCTGAAAGAGCTGACCAGCTCAGTTCCCTCACAGCCTTCAGCCTTGGGAACAGAGAAAGCTTGCCTGACAAGCTGCTGCCTCCAGTGCTGACACAGAGAAATGTTACCTATCTATGCAGTTCATTATCTGGTACTTGGATCTCATTGAATGAAGTTGCTGCTGAAGAAATCCCGTAGCCACCAATGTCATATCAGACAGCACAACATGCTATCAGCTCTTAAATGTCCAACTCATCAACACAAATTGGTTCCTCTGAACAGCAGTCCCATGCAGAGATCAGTTTTCCCTTGACAAACCTTTTTTGTTGTCTTTTTTTTTCCTCCTCTGTCCTGGTTTTCTTTCTTACATACTTTGAATGTTCAAGTGATCCCTTCTTACACAGATATTGAAGTGTTTTAATTGGCATACAGACCTCATCTGGAAATGAATGTCTTTTATTGGTGCTTTGATTTGTTTCTAATGCTGCTTTATTGACAACTGTTTCAGGTAATGATCCAAACCTCTGCAGTGCTTTTATATAAACACGTGGTGCTTTGAGAGGGAATGAGAGGTTGGGAAAGGGCTATGTAGCTGCCAGGCTTGGATTCAGCAGTTGTGCTGTCAGGTACAGGGCCTATCCCTTGCTCCTCAGCAAAAAGCAATTTTAAAAAGTACCGCTTCTTAGAGCAATGTGTCACTGCTGTGCATCAAAACAACGGAGCAGTGCAGGGCAATGCACAAGGTAAACGTGAGAAAATCAGGCAGCTGCTTCTGTGACAGTGACACCCGCTCACAGTTCTGCAAATTAGCAAATAGCAGTGATAATAACAGTAATAATAATAAAAAAAAAAGAGCAAAGACAGTGAATCACAAAATACACGTTATCCACTTACTCTGAAAATTGCTAATCGTCTGTACCTTTCTAATGCTCTGCGGCAGATTTCGTAAGAGTAATAAACCTTCAGTAATGTGGCATCTCTCCCCTGTAAAGCGTCAATCTTAGCTGAACTGCACAGTGATATTATTGTAGGTAGGGATCTTTGTGTAGAATGTATTAATGAGTCTTTTTACATATAAGAAAAGGGGAGGGAGGAACACTAGAAGTTTCTTCCAGGGATGCAGTTGCTATGTGCAGTAGAACAGAGCACGGGCTGTGGGAAATGATGGAGGATGTGCATGCATGTGGTTATCCTTGGTAACTTGGAGAAAGAATTAACATAAGAGGAGCAATTGGAAATGTTTGGGTCTGCATGCATATACATACACACATGCTTAGTGCTCACAAGCTCATGTATCTGTATGCAAGCATGTATCTGTACCTGTGTTACTGTGGTGAGAGCCTTGGAAGGATGAGGAAGGAGGCCCGTGCAGTTTACTCGCTTGGTTTTATAGATCCAGAAAGCTGGGCTCGACTAGTTCTTGGGTCATCTGCCAATTATCACCCATGCAGATGAAAATGATTGTGGCCTTTTGAGTCCGTGCCGAACACAACAACCACTGAGAAATGCCACCAGCTGATCTAGGATCCCTACGTACCAACAAGTGAGAGAAGAGTGCGCCTAGCTAGCATGAGGAAAGTATGAAGGGTTTGTCTGGGATTCCCACATGTACCCCTCTCCCACTGCAACCCTCACCCACCCCCAAAGGCCCCAGAACAAAATAAATCTCGTATCTGTCTCTAAAAAAATTCACCGTGTGTAAAAGAAACCTCTAGCGATCTACCTATGTTTTGAAAACTTCACAGGGAAAAAGGATTAGAGAGCTACTACTTTTTTATTTATTTAGTCTTTTAAATGAAAGCACAGTCCTTCAGGAGATGCTCGGCACCTTCTTTAAAAATCTGACACCCTCTTCTGATGTTTCTAACTCATTGACTCACTTCTCAAGTTTTCTTTTTGCCTTTTCAAAATCAGTCCTGTACTGCTGGAACTCACCAGGTCCTTTCAAAGAAACTGCATTTGAAGTTTCTAAGACAAGCTGCTTTTGTGTGATAGGGTGTTGCTAAGAATCACTGAAAGCATTTTCCAATTGTTATACACCAGCTATATTTTGCCGAGTCCCATATTTCAAAAATGGCTTGTCTAAATCTTCCTGCAAAACGCTCTCTGTGGAGCAGGAAAAGAGTTCTTTCTAGCTGCAGGCAGTGTAAGCTTCTGAGCTGGAAACTGCCTTGCCTGAGAAGCGATATGAAGGAGCAGCCAAGCCTCCTTTAGTATAAACATGGCTGAGACTGCCATTTTTTTTTCAAGACAAGGGTAGGCCCGGTTCCTTGCTCCCTGAGTAGTACCAGTCATAGCCTTGTTCTGAGAGAGGCTGTAAATACCTTACTCGGGGAAGGCTTTTCTGGAAGGGTCAAGGGTGTTGTGGCATTTACCTGAGAAGCAAATGGGGAAGGGTGTGGAGATCAGGGATGGGCAACACACAAGGTGAAGACAATTATTGAGCGAAATCACACAGATTATGTACATTTGTTACTGCAAATGTGGCAAGCTAAAAAATTGCTAATTGGTTACATACACTGTTCACACCAAGCCGATTGGTTAGTAATTATAACTGGTTCAGCTAAACATTGTTAGTTTAGCTTTGATGTCTGAAACTATCTGCACACCTGCTGTGTCGACCATTTTATTATGGATGGTTCATGACATGTTCACTTACTCTCAAATACCTTCCCACTACTCCTTCTTGGTTTAGGGCAGTCTGTACCCTTGTCTTCAAGGCCACTGTGTTTTAAGAATGTGATTACAAAAACCTCTCAGCATGATAACTTTCCTGTCTCACGGGAAGGTGAGGATATTGTCAAGGCCTATGTCTTCTGTGAGGAGAGTCAGGCCACTGGCAGGCCCACTGCCTTCCCCAACAGAAGGGGATGCTGTGCACCAGTTGCATCTGCAGCATCCTCAGAGCTAAGCAGCTGAAGCCCTGGCTCCCCGCAGAGATTCATTTCATGTGCTGTACGCTGTGCAGAGAGGTGCTGGCAGGAGGATTGGTTGTTTGTCCACCTGCCTGCACTGTTGTTTTCCTCTGCTTGAAAACCTCCTGTTTCTGACCTAGCTGGCTGTCCGGTCCTTCAGCAAACCTCTGGCTAGCCGGTGTTTAGCTGAGCAACATGGGCAGCATGGGAGCCTGCTGTGGATGGTCTGTAAATCAGTTTGTGCTGTGCAGCAAGGCTCTGGCTTAATGATGAGTCAGAAGAAAAATGTTATTAATATTTAATGTGCAAGCCGAATGTCTGGCGTGCTGTTATTAGTTACACATCATGAGGGGTGCAGTATCGGCTACCAGTCAATGCAGGTCGCTTCCTCCAGTGTTCTCATTCTGCAGACTTAATTCGTACTGTATTTTTCCATTCACCGAGACAAATATCTGCTCCATTTAAAGGAGCTTTGTCAAAATCTTCTAGCTAAATCTTTAAATTGGTGTGCCTGGCGTTCGAGACCTTCCTGGGAGACACTTGATTACTTTTGAGAGTGGTAGGGTGCTACCCTCTTTTGAAGGGGTTCTGTGCTGCACGTCAGCTGTGCAACTTCATGGGAGAAAGCAATTCGGGGTTGAGCCATCAGGACTAAGGAGATACAAGCTCTTTGCTTGTCTGAATCTGGTCTTCTTGAACAACCTACTGTTTGGCCATGCTTCAAGTGCAACTTTCAGGGCTGTATCACTTAACCTGCAACAGAGCATTGAATATGAAGACCACTGGATAACCCAGATTCCTGGCAGTAGCAAATGCTACACCGCTGCTGGGTTGTGCTGGAAACCTGCAGCATTCGCAGCCCCATCCTGTGCCGTAGCTATGGAGACCCAGGGGAGACAGAGTTGTTTCTCATTTGTGACCTCCTCCTCAAGCATTTTGATCCACTGACTTCCCAAGGCAGAGGATGCATGGTTGTTTTTCGGGGGTTTCCAAATGCCGCTCAGTGGGTGAGGAAGGGTGGCTGCCCTGACGTAGAGTTTTCTTGTTCTGTAGCAGCCTGTGATGCAACTCTCCTCTGGGGTAGGATGACGTTTTATCCATGAGTATAACCAATGTCCTCAGGGGTGAGAACAGTAGTCTAGGCCAGTATTTGGTCTGAAACCGGTGCAAAAAATAGATGCCTTTTCTGAAAAGCATCTGGTCAATTTCTGCAGTCTGTTCCTGTTGTATTCCCCCAGCATACACAGTCATTGGGCTGGGAACATTAAGAGATGTATCCCTGCCTAATTTGCTTTTGTAGCTCTCTATTACCTGTTTGTCCATGAATTTGTCCTGTTGTTTAACCTGCTGATACAGTATGCCCCACGACCTCCGATGACAGCAGATTTACCATGTGCTTCGTGGAAAAAAAAGAGAAAAAGAAAGGAAAAGCAGCCATTGTATTGCTGGAAAAGGACACATGCTTTACAAGTGAATGATTTTTCTCTTCTTGGTTATTTAATGCTGCTTGGGAGCATTTGCAGCCACAGGGGTGCACTGGCTTCTTGTGAAGGGAGCGACGCTCAGACTTAGAGTGGCACCTTATTTCATGGTGTTCTCATGCAAGGGCCTGTCCTTGCTTTCTGCAGTCTTACCCCTGGTTCCCAGCAGCACACCTTAGGTTAGAGACAGAGCTTATGGGCTTCTGCATCATTCATTCTTCTTCCACTAAATTGACCAACTCTTGAAGTCCTACTTCCTTGGAACCAGCACCAATAAGAAGATGAAATGAAGCAAAACAATTGTATTTATAAAGCGTGTCTCACGGCGTTTGGGGAGAGGCATGTACAGTTCTCTTTTACTCTGTTCTATTTACAACATATACCCAGCTCCTGTTCATCTTGGAAAAAATGATGACAAGAAAAGCAACAAAGCCGTACACAGGTAATAACACTTTTGGAGTGGCTGCTGAAAAAAATAATGTATGGCCCCCAGCAGAAAAACAGTTGCTGTTCTGTCTGAGTATTAACCTGTTCTCCTCCAAACACCTACATTTTCTCATCCCCAGGTATTCCCACTTTTATGGCAGAGTCCGTCTTCAAGGCACTTCACTGGCACAATCTCTTATTTATCAAATTGGGGTCAAACTTGCCATAGGACTGCTTGCTCAGCCACAGTGCTCATCTGCACTTCACATGGGAAAATGAAAGTTATCTTTGAAATGAAGACTATGGGAGTGAGTTATTTGACCTGAATAATATTGTTTTAAGACTACTACTCAGTCTCTGCTTAACCAGCCTATTCTGACCACATATTATATTAATAACAGATTAAAAGTTCACCTCCACGGTGTTGTACTTCTGTTACTTCTAAATTTTAGTGAGCACACTGGAAGTGCATCAAAGATTATAGATGTCTATACATAGCCATTTTTCCCTGTAAAAAAATAAACAAAAGCAATTTTGGTGCAGTAGACCAAAACCAGCCCAATAAAATCATTGTGTGAGGTAGCAGTGAGAGGATAGATAGGCACAGAGCATGTTTTGAATTAATTTATTAATGTTATCATTAATATTCCTACAGATCACCTAGTTTTGTAAAGTTCCAGTGACATAGTCTTTCAGACTGTGACATAGTGCCCACCGGTGTCAGTGGTAGCTGTCAGCAGATTAACTATTTTAAAAAAGGTTCAAAAATGCAGTAACTCTTCTCTCAGTTAAATAAAAGTTAAATTTTCTTTTGCATTGGAATTAAGGTCATGGCAGTTAAAGATCCTGGAGCGTTTTTACCCACTTCAGAGCATGTGTCCTGTGAAAGAGGCAAAATTCCACTTTGGAATAATTGCATTTATTTTTTCTTTCTTTTTCTTTTTTTTTTTCATTCTGTACCCCCTATGGAAGCCTCTGTCCTTCCTACCCCCCACAAAGTAGCTGCATTTCAGTAGATGAAGTGTGTGGAGTTTGCAAAACATTCAGGGATTTCTTAGGAAGAAGTATAAATACTCTCTCTAATATTGGTGCTAATAACTTCTGTGCATATTTTTTTAAATCACAATCAGAGTATAAAGATTTTGCTGTGAATTGTAAAATTAGCCAAAGCTGCCTGGCATGTCGCTGCTGCACTTTTTCTCTTCCACATGACATATTCTTAACTAAGTCAATCATTTACATGGGCTTTAAATTTAATTTAAATGTAATGAATTTAAATTGGGCTTTGCTCTATTTCAAGGTTGTTGGGTTACTTTTTTGTAAGTTAACATTCAGCATGAGAGATTCAACTTCTGGATTTCAATTGCACTCCCTCACTCTCAAATATTCTTCTCCTTCCTTCCCCCCCCACCCCTCCCCTTCCCAAATCAAATCCAGCCACACTGCTGTTAGCTGACTCGTGACCCCAGGGAGGGGGTGCGGGCAGGAAAAAAGGGGGCAATACAGCTGTGTGGTAGGAATGTGAGGGTTACTGGTTGGAGCCAGCAACAGAAAAGCATTACAAGGAAATCAAACAGATACGTTTTCAGAAGGAACCATGCGATGCTTCCTGCACATTAGCGCCTATCTCGGTAATCATTCTCTTCCTCGATCGGGAGCCCTCTTAATCCTCCACCCTATCGCCCTCCTCCATCAAATCTCCAATACTTCTGAAACAAATCAGATCATGAATTAACCTTTCAACCATGAAACATTCCCTTGCTATGGAACGTGTGTCCCCTGATAATCGCTCTGCTGCAAAAACGTGAAGCAAAGAACACACCGTTAGTGGCACTGGACTTCCCAGTTTTCTACGTTTGCCCTCACTTCCCTTGGCCTTGACACTTAAGGCCATTTCAACAGTCATCCCATGATCCCTTCTCCCAGACATAAGGTCAGAAGACACGGGTCTATGATGGACCCAACCTGGAAGAGGTTCTGTAAAGTTCTGAGTTGTCTTCCCACGTGTGACAGGCACCTACTCTGTTGATAGGTAACCATGCATCTTTGCCGATCATTGGTGTGCTGCTGCTGGTAGATTTGGGGAGGCATTTCTTCATTGTATTTAAATAAGTAGTAGTGTGAGTAATGCTTGCTCAAAAGCGAAGAGTCACGATGAGCAATGTGGGGAGAGAAATTCTGGGCAAAGTGAGGAGACTTGAATTTTAAATTACTTGAGAGATGAGAGGTGGATTTTCATACCTTTCTTTACCTTTTGGACCGTGCCTCACAGAGGCTGATCCCAGCACTGTTCTTGCAGAAGTGGAGCATGTAAACAATAGGCCTTGGGTATTCTGCCTGCAACTGAGGTGTCTCGTTTTTTTCTTGGTCATATCTGCCCCATCCCAGGTTCCTAACCAAACTCATTCCCACACCTGTCTGTGTTCCTGAAGGTACCATTTAGCCTTATTGATACCTGGCAGGGACATAAATGTGCAGAGGGTATTCTTAGATTAGAGCTTCTGATCGAACTATTGCTGCTCTGAGTTGCACCTTTGTTCATTAACGTGATACTGAACCAAATGAAAGATCTGTTGCATTTAGTACCTCAGCAAGAGCCAAAATACCTCTCTAATACCAAAGGCAGCAAAAGAAGCCAAAGAGACCAAGGTGTATCCAAACCAGGGTCTACTATCCACTGGTAATGTTGGTTAGAAAGTCCTCCATGCAGTGATGAGGAAGGATATCCCTGTTGCACTTCACAGTGCCCCCTCTGTGGATTTGTTTCTCTCTGGTTCCTTTTCTCCCATATCAATTTAATGTTCTGTTGCCTTTTATTCCTGCTAATTGGAGCTGGCATTAATTGATACTGTTCTGTTTTCTCTCATCTGAATGTCATCTTCACCCTGAAATAAGGTCAGTGGACCTATAAATATTGTGGCGTACCAAGTCTCCTTTCATCTTTGGGTAAGAACCAGGGTGCTGCTGCCGTGAGGCTTAGTGCTCGCTCTGCTGCAGTGGCTGCAGGCTCACCGCGGGTTAACAGAATGCGGGTTGCAAAGCACAGAAAAAATATAGTGGTTCAATAGTAATGAAGTAACAATGTACTAACATAGCAAAAAATGGAGTGAGAATTATAGCATAGCTGATTCATCACTGTGTTATTCTACTTAAACCAGTAGTGAATCAGAGGCAGCAACTTGGGAGAGGTTGATAGAGTCGTTATGAAGTTTAGAGCCATTTACCAGTATACGCTCAAATTCATTTTGCTTCCTTACGGCCATGATAACCTTACGCATTCAGGGATAACAACTGGGGGTTTTTTAGTTTTGTTTGAGGTCTGTATTTTTTTTTTTTCCTCTTGAAGGACGAATCTGTGGCTGAGGTTTCTGCGTGCTCCTTCCATACAAAAACTTCTTTAGAGAAATATTAATAACAGGAGCATAAGTGTAAAACTTGTAGCAGGTTGTAGTGCCATGGGGGATGTATGGTAACTTTTAAAAGCAGTTTATCACTTCTGTGTACTTGCACATGCAGCAAGCTTTTCTACTCGGTGTCATTCTTGCCATATAATTAGACATACTTAGAGTCTTCTTGATCTAATATTTCTGAGAGTTAGGTAAATAATTTATAGGGTACTCTTCACAAATGGATACAATGTGAATTTAGAGCTAATCCGCTCCTCTGGAGGTACATAAAATTATCAAGCTTATACAAGAGCAAGCTAATTAGCAAGCAATCATCATCAACAACAGCTGTTCTTAGCTCGCTGAAGGGCGGAGGCTTCCCTTGCATGGTCCACTCATCCGTTTCCTCTCCCTAGCTTTCCATGAGACAAGCATCTCCAGAGCTACTCCTGTGCAACCATTCCTGCCAGTCACTCTCAGCTCAGCGTTCCCGCTATCCAAACAGGGAGTTCGCTTCTGCAGCGAGGTACTGATGTTTTGCCAAGGGTGGGTATGGCTGGGGAATGGCGGAAGGAAGGATGGGTGAAGTGCCCAGTGTGTGTCTTACCCCACTGCTCCAAAAATGATGAGTGCAGACTCATGTTGACTGCAGTGCTTTTTTATGTCAATATCAACTGTAGTATCTCAGATGGGAAGAAAGCTTACAGCAAATGCACAGCAGAAGGAATTATTTCTACAGCAGTAATGTTAAAAAGTAACGGCTGGAACCAGTGCAGTCAGTCTTCTGAGACCTCACCTTTGTTCCTTTTAACCCTATGGGTGTTTGGCCCATTGGGTGGAGGATGGTGTAACCCTACAACATGAAGCATGCATGAACTCAGCAGATACTTGTACACGCAGTACAGATATTCTCGTACTCCCATCACATCATGGCAAGCCAATCTAGAACTTCTTTGTCGAAACCAGTATTACCTGCTTATTCAGTGTTCCTGCCTCGTTGCCCGCTGAAGTGTTTTCTATTAGCAGAGTCTTTCTGTTGTGCAGATGAGATGGAGAATTAGGAATCAGCTGTGGAAGGTCTGTAGAGAGAGAGAGATAGTAAGAGAATCGATGAAGGGGTTTTCAGGGTCACTGAACACCAGCTCCCTCATATTCCCCGCAGTAAATGGAAGAGCCTTGCCAAAGCACAGTGAAACTGTATGATGAAGAGATGACATGTTGGCAGCAAGGTTGGAGGCACATGCTCCTGGAAACAGCCTTTATCCTCAGGAATGAGTAACTGAAAGGTTTCTAGAAGAGCAGGATATCTGCAAACTTTGTATTGTCTTCCATTTGTTTTCTACTTTATTTGATGGTCTCACCAGAGCAAGCTTCAGCCACCAAAGATCTGACCCTGGAGAAGAGCAGACTCTCCCACAGAAAACTCAGATCTGCCTGTGGCGATCTCCGTTTCTTATTTCTCTCCTCTCACTGACACAAAACACAAGAAAGCTGAGGGGCAGGGAGAAGCCGACTGTTGCTGGAAATGCTTTGAGAGACCTTGTGGAAGGTAGACTTCTTAAAAGCTGGTGTTATGTCTGTCACACCCATGTTTGATCTTTCCCAGCGATACGTGGCTGCCTAGCAAAGGACTGTTGCTGGAAGTGGATAGAGATGCCTGTGAAGGTAGTAGGCTCCTGACAACATGGAGAAGCAGATCAATAAACAGCAATGGAGGTAAAACACAGAGCAGGATTCCTGGCCTCCTCCTGCCTTCCACCTGCTGAGGAGGCAGAAGCTCTGTGGGGCAGTCCGGGCTTCAGCTTTCCTCTGTAGTACCCGTCAGCTTCCCTCTGTAGCACTCTCTTTGGAGGAGACAGAGAGGTGTTATGCCATATTCATTCTGGTTTTCATACTTCACACGGTGGCCTGCTGGTACAGAGCCAGCCATGTGCCACCACAGGACTGGGGAGAGGAGATTCAGCTCTCCCACAGACCCATGGAATGCAAAAGAGGAGACTGGCTTTGGGGAGAGGAAATATGGGTGTCAGAAGAGGAATTCAGGGTTGGCAAAGCCTGTGACAGCTTTATAGATGAAACCGCTGCCAGATGTTAATTGTTTTCTGTGTAGTTTTCAATTGATCTGTAATTTGACTGTAGATTCCAGGCTTTTATAATAAATTGTGTACAAAGCTAGCCACTTAAGGAGATAATAAAGACTCAAAGGCAGGCAGAGACATAAATTTGGACTTATCCAAGAGTAAGAGATGAGTTAGGGATTCTTTGGCAGAGCTTTTTTTCTTCTCCTTCCTCCTTTTGTTGTGTAGAAGAGCATGAGGAAACCAGAGCTTCTATGCTCTGCAAACAGAGGGAAGTGGAAGGTCAAATCCCAGCCATGCTGCAGACACATTGCTTTGGGTGTGTGAGGCCGCAGTGTCCATTTAACTTGGCAAATTAAAATTCCTATTTGGTCTGATGGTGCAGGAGCGTTTTTCACTGATCTGACTTTCTCCGATGCCTTTGTTCATTTATGCACATCAGCACACACTGGTGTGTCTGTCCATCTACTTTTTTGGCTTCTCCTTGCCACAGCTGTTGCCTTCACTTGCCATGGTAGAAGCCTGCTGGATAGTAATAGTCTGCAGACTTTGGCTCCAGCGTGGTCTCTGGCAGTTACCTTGGGGGATTTTAGCCTGTCTCTGTACAAATGCTTCTGTCCTCTTCTGGAGCAACTCCTGGAAAATAAATGTCAAGTCCCCTGTGATAAGAATAAGGATGGTCGGGTCACCTCAGGTCTTCTCCTCCTTCTGTCCCTCAGAATGGGGCACAGAGGTTTGGTTCCAAAGACTTTATAGTGACAGTGGGCATACAATCATGAATTTCAGTATGCAGTGCACACTGCTTGGGGTGCATAGCACATGTTGGCCTCAGCAGAATGGAAGAGTTTTCCCCTTGAAAATAATTTCTTCCCAAACAAAATGTTCTGAGAAAGTCTGTGGCTTTTGTTTACATTCTTGCAGTAAAACACACTTGATGTGGGTATTACATAGTGCTGTAAGTGCTGTCAAGGGTGTGCATTAGAACCATGTGATCTAGTAAGTTTCATAAAACTTCCCCAAGAGAATATTGAACAGGAGTCATGGTGGGACCACTGCGAGCTCAGCTCCACTCCCGGACTCACCGCTGACATGAAAGTCCGAGCATCAAGTAGAGGGAAATGGTATTGTTCTGATGTCTTCAGCAAAGCTAAACTGATTTTGCATCACCTGATTGCACAGCCCTTTCCCATCGGCTTTGTGAAGGCTGACAGTGCGATAATATAATTTGCAAGATGCTGAGAACAGGCACTGTGCTGTTGGACAGTTCAAAGGACCCTGCAGGAGTCTGGAGCCCCTGCTGTCCTGAAACGCTGGAAAGAAAGAGCATCTGCTTCTTCTTATCCTTGCCGTACCAGGGCAACTTTGTGCAGCGAGCAGCTGAGAATGGCCAGGTTCTGTCCATGCTGCCCTAGGATGCTGTGAGTGTTCCCTTCTCTGTGCTGTACCTACCTCTGTTGCTTCTTTCGTTTTCCTCGACATCTCTGCATGTTCCTTAGAGCTGCTTCCTGGTTGGTCCGCTGCATCAGCAGCCAGTGTGTTTCAGTTATACTTGGGGTTCCTGCTTCGAAGAAGTGTCCAGGCAAGGTGGCCACTTTAAGCAATTCTACCCACAGTTCTAGTTAGGAGTTGCTTTTGTGCAACCCACGTGTTTCAAGTTGATGCTCCTGTATAGAAATGTACATTTCAAGGGCTCTGTGAGGCTCCATGCTGGTGGTGCACAGAAGTATTTGTGTGTCTGTGTCTGCCACGGAACACGACCATCGCCCTTCATCCCTGTCTGACAAAGTGCGTGGCTAAATTCGCACATTTTGGGTGGCAGATGAAGGAATTTCTTTTCATCACTTGTGTGATTTGCGGTTGTGTTAGCTGAGGTCTCTGGGTGTTTATCTGTCTGGGCTATAGCTGGTGCTGTTCAGCTCTCTGCGGCCAGGCCCAAACATGAAGTTCAGTTGTGTTTCCCCAAGCGTGTAAGAAACCTATGTGTACGTTGCCTGAAACGTGTGCCCATGTGGTATTTGCAATGGGCTCTGAGGATTGCACTGTCTTTCACACTCTGCCACCTCAGCGCTGTGTGTGTGTAATGCACGTGCATGGCTCTCCTGCCCTGCGGCTGCAGCACCCCTCAGAACAGGACGCCAGCCAGCTGCTGGCTCATAATGTGGTGTGGACAGTCTGTCACATGGGATTAGCTTTTCTGATGTAGTTTACTATGACAAGCTCTCCTTTTGGGTGCATGGATACGAAGCTGAATATGTGCAAAGCAGCATCGTGCAAGGTGGCAGGCGCATTCTGTGTGTGTGTGTGTACCTGGAGTCGTGTCTGTTACCCTGTGATGCTGAGTATGAAATCCTGAGTGAAATCGCCTTAAAAGAACACCCACATTTGGTGAGTCTTCCTTCTGTTACGTAAAAAGTCATGACATTAAACTTGCTACAGCACGATCGGCTTCCCTGCTGAAGAGGCAGTCAAGAAAAGCAAATAGCAAAACCAGTATTTAATGCCTGGAGGCACTGCTGGAGTTTGAGGAGGGGGGTGGTGGTGGTGCTCTGGCCTTGGAGTGCCAAGGAGCCACAGAGCCAAGGGGGGCACTGACAGAGCTGGTAGGGAGACGAGGGCTGGGAGAGCTGCAGGGAAGCACAGAGCTGTTGAGGAAGAATGGCTGGCCTTCCTTTTTGTGGAGCAGTAAATCCTCCCATCCCATACTTAGAACATCTTGCTGGCAGATAAAGCAGCACAACTAGGTAGGGCCTGTGAGCACCCCTGTGTCTCAGGATAAACCCCCTCCCTCTCCCCCTCTCCCTTCCTTCACTGCCCTGCCACAAGCGACCTACCTGTGATCCAGGAAATGAGCCATTTTATGATCCAAGATAACCGTTTCTGTAAAGGCTGAAAGGCTCACAGTGTGCTAGTGTTTAGAGATCTATTGGCTTTTCCCCTCTTGAACCACAGCACTGGTCCTCACTGTTCAGCAGTAAATCACTATATGTTTCTCTTCTCCCCACGGGATCCTCAGATGCAGAAGGTGAGTGAGAAAGGGTTGCTCTGTTCTTATACTGTGGGCACAGTGGAGGTAGACGGCAACTTGCAGTTGAGGCATCTGCCTCACCTCTGGTCTTTTCTCCCTCTCTTCTGTGCTCTCCTCCTTCAGGGTGCCTTGAACTTGTCAGCATGTTAAGCCACATGGAGCCCTCTGCCTGCCAGTAGCACCCACAGAGGGGGCAGCCCTCCCCACCTGGGAATCATGGCACTGTAGGCAGGGGTGGGTTATTAACTGAAGTGAACAGAGAGGGGGTGTTGGTGCATTTTTACTTACTTCTGCCTGCGGTAGAATATCTGAGAGAGAAATCATACCTCAAGGACATCTCTCCTCCCACTTTGGAATCACTCAGCCAGCTGGAGAGGAGCTTGAAATATGTCCAGTTCAGCCAAGCCCTGCGATGGGACTTTTATTCCTGCTATTGAGACAGGTCACGGTGAAGTACCTCTTTGAGGAGTTTCAGAGATGAGTCCCCTTCCCGTGGCAGAGATGCCTCTTACTCTCTAATCAGCGCCTCTCCCAGAGAAACTGCGCAGTCCATGCTGTCATTGGGCAAGCTGCCCTTCCCCAGGATCTGTTCCACACCCTCTTTTAATTAAACAGCCTAATCTTTAAGTGACCCTATGCCGTGACGGCTGCAAGAGGACCTGCAGTGTCCGGACAAGCGTAATTACTCACTTCAGAGGCGCTGTGCTCAGCCATCCGAATGAGGCTGCCTTCACCCCCCTTATTCACAGGTTCCAGTACCTTTCCTCTGCGGTGCCAGGTCCAACCTCCTGCAGGTGGGACTTGCCCCAGGCTGTCATTTAAGCTGCCTTCTGCCTGCAGTCCCTGGTGCCACACCTACCCACTCCTCCTGCCTGCAGCCATGCTTGAGTTCTCAGGTGAGAGCCCACGGCTTGGGGGCAAGATTCGCATTATTTCTGTAGTTCAGAGGGAGATTTTGAAGCTCTGGAGGGCCTGTCTTAGGCCCCGCGAACCACAGGTGGGAGGCCGGCAGCCCCGCAGCTTGAGGCGCAGAGTCTTTCATGGGGCAGAAAGCAGAAGGAGGGGCTGCCTCAGGGTTCAGCACGCTGCTTATCCGGGGAGAGCCACAGGTTCCACGTCAAACGGCCGAACTGCCGAGCGTGTGTCTGTAGAAATCTTAGTTTATTACGCACCACAGCTCAAGGGCATTTCAAGGACTCATTTAAAACTGAGACAAAGAGAAGGGCCTCACAGGTTGGAGGAGGAAGAGCTGCCATCGTAGTGGTGCTTTTGAGCTTGTCTGTTCCTTGCTGGATTCCTACTGCTTCCCCTCAGCACAGACTGGAATGGGGGGGAGAGGAGGAGGGATGGGAGGGGGAGAACCACTGTCTCTTTAATCAGGAGAGCTGAAAATGCATAAATAAATAAATAAGTCTGCTCTGGTAATATTCTAGACTGAATCTCTATGACGGGAAAATGGGAGGTGGGGAGGAAAGTTTGTCCTGTGCAGCGAGAATCTGCCGTCACATCCAGGCATCTAGGTGGTGGGTTTGCTCATGAAATGGCCTTATTTACTCTCCCACGCTTTTCTAAAGTATTTTCGTTGCACAGAGTTGAAGCATTTTTTAAAAGAGTTTGTTTCTCTTCGAGTGCTCTGTAGATGGCATCCATGTGTCCTTTTCCAGGAACTTGATCGGAGATGAACAAGTGGAGTACCATTGCCATCTGCTGGCAAAGGGTAAGGTTGCCTTTTGGTGGGTTTTGGGGTGGTTTGTTGGGTTTAAGTTTTTTTCCCCAGCTTGAGAGCAGCTGAAACACCATAAACAGCATGTTTTGGTAGCGGAGTGTGTGTGATATGATAGGGTTTCTAATTTGGAGGGCTTCTTTGTACATAGAGGTCTCATGGGCCCCGGATTCTTGAGCAGAGGTAGGGATGCGGCCCTGGTCTGGCATCAACATAGTTGTTTCTGTTCCACGGGATACTGAAGGTCCTTCTCAGAGGTCTCATGGGCACCACTGTGCCCAGGTGGGACAGAAGATGTAGCACCCACAGTGCTTTGGGAAAATGAGCTTTGCAACCTCACGTGAAGTATTGCAGGAGGGACTGTACTCATCTCTGCACAGAAGAGTTGGGGTTATGTTCGTTATAAAGATCCTTCCGAAATGCTCACACACATCCCTAGAGGGCTGTCCCTAGAGAGCTGAGCAGGCCTCAGCCACTATAAGCCCTGTGCCTTCCTAATGTTGGACAAAAGTTTTTCCCCACCCAGCTGCAGCGTTAGTTGCCTTTGCCCTTGGAAAAGAGCAGAACACTGGTGCTCTGCTGTTTCTGCAGTGCTCCCAGGAAAGTACTGACCTTTCCTCACTGCACCAGTTGCAGAAGGTGAGAAAGCATCAACCCTAGCTCTTCTAACACCAGACAAATTAATGTACACTTGACACCATTTCTCATCATCTCCCATCAGTCTTCATCTTTACCTTTTGAAGAGGAAACAGAAGTTATAGGCAGCACCTAGCATGGCACAGAAATTCTTCTGCACAGCCAGGAGTATAACTCTGAGCCATCTTTTTTCATGGGGACTATTATGCAAGCATATCCAGGCATATGTCAGTGGAAGTTGAGGGGACCAGGACCTCCATCCCCTCTCTTATAGGCTCTTTGCACTGAGCACAGATGATTACACTGGAGGCAGGCATTTGATCCTGGGCTGCAAACAGGTAGGGTCCGTGAGGCATGTGCAGGTGCATGTGAACTACTCCCTTAGAGGTTAAGAAATGGGCATGGTGGGAGGTAGAGGTGCATTTACTTTCATGGAAAATGCTATTTGTGAAGATCACTAGCATAAATTTGATTAAAATTTCCTGAGAAAACTTTCTCAAATCCCAGAGGGAATTTCTGCTGTAGGGAAGACAAGAAAACAGCAAAGTGGGTGGTGTCCTGCAAACAAAAAGTGACATCTGTGTCTTTGCTCATCCTCTCATCTTTTTCACCTTGTTTTTCACAGATATTTTCTGATAATCTTGGCTCTATTTCACAACAGCCTCAAAACACATCTCAAAACCTCTATCTTTCCCTGATGCAGGATTCTCACTTTCTAGTTATTCCTAATCACCAGCCAGCCAAGACTACAGACCACCACTACACCTAGTTCCAGGTATGTTTTCTTCTGTTAAAAGCCCAGCAGACAGCACCCCAGCTACAGAACATGTGACAGCCCTCACAAGCTATAGAGCAACTTGGGACAGAAACACATAGGGGAGGAGTTTGGAAGTGGAGGATACGGAGAAAGAGCCAGAAGCATCAGGGAACATCCACACTCAGCCAAGCAGAGCAGGACAGGGCAGCACCTGTGTGGGATGGTATCTAGAGCTGGTGAGTCACAGCTCCAAGTAGACAGGCCACATACGTAAGAGTTTTCTGAAGGAGGCAGCAGCTTCATTGTGAGAAGCTAACTCCCCTGTAGATAAAGACTGAGCCACCATTTTTCATAGCTTCTAGCACTGAGGGACTGCATCCTCTTTTCAGTCCTGGGCTCTAACCATCATTAGCTCGTTCCAAATGAGCTCCCTGTCCCTTGCGCTACCCCCCGTGCTTCAGGCAGAGCACTGCTACGCGGAGATGCTATACTCAGGCACTGGCAATGAGAACTGAGCAACAAGGATGTGGAAGCTGCTAGGGGCAAATGGAAAAGGGAAGATAAAAATGGCATGGGGCAGAACAGGTGGGTTAGGGTAGGGGAATGGAAGTCTTGTGGTCTGGATGTCTTTTTCCTGCTTTGCATGACTGTGAAAGTAGTGGCTCCATAGTCACCAGTGGCTGAATTTTCTTTGCCCAGCACAGGATAAAACTTGTGCACTTTCAGTCTTTACAGCTTCACGTTACACAGGAAGCTGCAGAAGCCTCCCCAGATACGTGTTTGCTCTGTAAAGCCCTTTAGAGAATCCACTTCCATGAAAGTAACAGTACGGGCATTCGAAACCACATGTTCCGTGCTTCAGCCGACAGAGAGCAGCACAGTTGCACTCACATGCGCACCATCTACAACCCAATCCAGTTTGTAGTGCCTCTCTGGGACTGCTGGTCCACCAGGTACTGGTTTCCTTCACCATGCTTCTGGCTGTGAGTCCCAGAGTGAGCCCCAAGCCCTGCACCCACCATCCCCTCTGTGGCAGGGTGGCATGCTGGCTCTGGGCATGGGCATCTCCCAGAGAGCAGCCAATCCTGTGTGAGCAGCTAACTGTCTGTTTGTTGTGGGAAGCTCTGTTGAAAACAGGATGTTTGATTGCATCAAGATCAGCAAAGTAAAATGAAGTACGGAGGACATTTGTTGTGGGTGCAGGGTGTATCGCTCATCTGGCAGGTTAATCTGGCTAGTGACTCAGTGAGTAGCCACTGGGAGTACTGCTGTCTGCATTCCCAGAGTAGACCTGTCTAATCGTCCAAGAGACTTCTCTTCTGCTGGCAGGAAACCGTGCGAGCAACACAGGGATGAGCAGGGTGAACCTGAGCCAGCCTGCAATGGGAAGCAGGATTTCCCAGGCCTATAGTACCCGAATGTAATCACAAAAGGATTGGTTCCACAGGATGGGTTGATGGGCTGGAAACACATGCCCTGCACTGGGGGAGAATCTGCACATTTCTTCCTGGGGTGGCAAGGTGATGTGGCTATGATGGGGACATGCCGATGTTAATTGCAGGTGCTTGAATGTGTGGGAATATATCCTGAGTCTGGTCACATTGACAGGAGACTTTGAGAGGCTGGGTATCCGTCACTGCAGAGTCCTGTGTCAGGTGGGAAGGGAGCTCAGGAGCTTTCTGTCATGGTGGTAATGTCGGTCCAGTGGGTACAGCAACATCATCAGACCATTGTCAACAACACCACGCCGGGCTCTCACTAAGACTTGGGATGGAAACGATGATAATAAGCTTTAAAGCTTGTTTGTTAGTTTGTTTTAAACAAACTTGGCAACAGACTGTCAAAATGTTTACCATCTCCTGTATTAGGGAGCTAAGCTAGGTAGCATGAGGCTCGGGTTCATTGCTATGCTCTGCCATGTATTTGCCATCTGATAGAGAGAAGTCTGTCTGGGCTTCCAGCCCATTTGCAAAATGGGGGTGGCAGCACCTCCCTAGCTCTCAAGAGGGTTGTGTGGATGAAGAGATGGGAGGATGGATACTTGCAGACCAGAGTGACTGGAAGGCAGGGAAGCACGAGGTAAGAGCTTAAGGAGGAAGGGGAGGAGTGCTGGGCAGAGGGCAGTATGCTCTTTCTCAGCTGTAGAGGTAAATCAGATGGTGTCCTGGCTCGTGACCTATTAGGTGATACGTGGGAACTGTGACAGCAGGCTTTGGTTTTGAGGGAAGGTAAGGAAAGGCAACATCTGTGTAACCTAGGGCCAGAACTTTCCAAATACATGCTCATGCCACACCTCATCTGCTGGTATTAGTGGCTAAAGCCATGCTGGTACCTCTTCCCTACTGGAAGAGATCAGAGTGGGCAGGGCCCACTCCCAAGAGAGCAAACTCTTCCCTTGACAGGGAAGCAGGCTGAGACTGCCTCTGCTAACACACACACGCACAAGCCACAGAGAATTAGCCAGATGGTTTCACTTGGAAAAAATCAAGAGCACGAAGCCATCTGCTCTCCTGTCCTGGGGATGGTGAACTTGGCTTCTTGTCTGCTGGGATAAATTCAGTCTCGCAGAGGGCGGGCAACGCCTGCCTGCGCCCGCTTCGGGCGTCGCTCGGCCTGATGCGGGGCAAGAGCGCTGGAGACGGCTCCGTCCCTCGCCTTTCCCGTGGGCAGGCGGTCCCAGCACGGGGTGCGGTAAAACCCTTCCCCCGTGGGACAGGCACACGGCTGTTGGCGGTGGGAAGGGGCCAGAGGCTGCGGCTGCCTGAAACCCCTTGTAACGGCAGAGGGAGCGCTCGCATCGCGCTCGGAGGGAAAGACGCGGCCGCTTCCCTTTCCAAACAGGTGCAGGCTGCTTAGGGGATGAGTTAGACGCTCAGTCGTCAGGTCCTTCATCGGTCCCTGAGATGCTCGTGTGTTAAACTGAGCTGACAGCGGAATGATATTGCCATGGCAAGCAAAGGGACCACCCTCCAACCGAAGATAAGGGAGATGTTTGCGTAGTTGGCCTGGAGAGGAGGACCATAGCTACCAGTCAGGCATTGGAAAGACACACAGGACCAAATGTTAATTTTTTAGGGCAGCCCTGTATAGGGAGTAAATAGAGCTTAGGAGCCTAAATCCTTTCGCCAGCACTGGCTTCAATGTTAGATTCTGCTCTCCCCCTTTTGAGTTTGATTTGTGCGGTGGTCTCAGGAAAGAAGTCCCCTGGCTGGAACTGTGGTAGAAACCACAGCAGTTAATTCAGCATTGCAAACCAATCTTTAGTGTGCATTATTAGCGCATAATTGCTTAGTTGGGTGTTGCCAGCGCTCGGGTTTTGTTGTGAGGCTTGTAGGAGACACTTGTCTTTCTGAAAGCCTTGCTGTTGAAGTTGAGATATTGTTTTCTTTCATCAAAGCAGCATGTTTCTGGCACTCGGGCTTTTAATGAAGGGAATGGACCTGAAAGGTTAAAAAGCAAGGGGGCTAATGAAAAGAACCCAACCTTTGTTACTCAGAAAAAAAATCCCAAACCCTTGTGATTTTGAGCAGTGAGGGCCTGACTCCTGACTTTTTTTGTACTGGGCTGTTGGCAACTGAGAAAGCACATTGTGACTTGTGGTGGTTTCCTCAGAAGTTAAATTCTCCAGGTGATGCTTTCATCTATTCATAAGTATGCAAACTCACCACAGGACTCTTGTATTCAAGAAGGATGGTTGTAAAATCCCAACTCACTGCTATCAAGTAAGCTGAAAAGACAGTTTGTAAAGCAAAAAAAAC
This sequence comes from Zapornia atra, assembly GCA_013400835.1. Lineage (NCBI taxonomy): Eukaryota > Metazoa > Chordata > Aves > Gruiformes > Rallidae > Zapornia > Zapornia atra. Next base: position 392,494 of record VZTU01021246.1, on the reverse strand, counting down.
CACCAAGATCCACCAAGACAAACCCTGTTCAGCAAAGGCTTCAAAGCACAAACTTAGTTTTATGCAACGAAATCATCCTGCTGACTTCAGTGTGTTGTTGTGTTTGTACCCAAATGATTCTGAAGAGAAAACAGGCTGGAGGAGACGAAACTGGGAAGCGCTAGTGGACAGTTCATGAATTGGAGGAGGTAGAATTAGGCTAATAAATGATTCATTCAGAATTGTTTACCCAGCTTTAGCTAGCATCAGGAGGGAAAGAATGCAAATGGGGCTGATTATCCAGATTCACTTTGTGTCAGTGAGTTGTTCTTGGCTCAGGAACTCATCCTACAAAGGGAAGGGTTGAACACTCCATCATTTGAGAACATTTATCACAGAATTGGACCAAAGTCTAAGAATGCACTGCAGGAAATCCTCATGGCAGCGCGGAGGGCAGGATTCCCCAGGTGCTCTTTCCTTATCTGCGATGATGCTTTAGTGTTGGTAACCATGCACATTGCCAGCAGAACTGCCTGAATGAAATAGCACTGAGGGAACTCTCCTATAAGAGTTGAACACAATAAGGGTTGCTAATAAAGGTGTGGCAAAATCCTTGTCAAATAGCTAACTCTTTCTTGCAGAAAAAATAGCTATGCTAAACTAAAAATACCTGGCTTATTCCCTGAAAAATCTTTACCCAGCTCTGCTTCAAATGAAGATTTTGGAGCTGGATCCACCCACGAGTTGTAGTGAGAAGCAGCAGGAAGCCCAAGGCAAGCCCTGCACTGACGGTGCCACTCAAGACAGCTGAATTTGCCGTTCCTCAATGCCACTTAACAAGCAACCCACGCCAGGCAGTACGGAGACATAGGGGAGCAGAAGACAGGCCTGGCTGTTTTGTAAGCTGTAGCAAACAAGGACTGCTAGCCAAATGGAGGGCAGAGTAAGCTCTTTGTGGATGAGGCACCTTTAATTAGGTAGCCTCCCTTAGGAATTGGTTCACCTGATGGGGACATAGGACAAAGTCTGATGCGAGTCAAAGATAGGAGTTGTGAGTGTACAGCAACACTCAGAACAGTTCCTTGGGGGTGCATTGGGGGAGAGGAGGAATACTCCCACTTCTGTTTGAAGTGATAATGAAGTTCTTTTCAGAAGCTGTTATAACATACTGAAGGAGAGGGCCTAGGGAGACATGGACCCTCTACCACTGGGAGTATAGAAGAACAGATTGGACAAATGGCTTTCAGGAAGGATTTTAATGTAGTTGATGCTTTTTTGGCGTAGGGGATGGCCACGTGATTCAGCAGGGGTCTTGCAGCTTTCCTTCATATGATTCTAGTAGTGTAATTTGTGGGGCAGGGCTGTGTAACGCATAAGGTGCCGTTGACTCTCTTGTGATTGCAAATGGTTGAGAACTCGCCTAACAGGTGTCCTTCTGAGTGTTACTTGGGGACCTGTGCACTAATGATGTTGTAGGAGCAATGACAGTCGCTCACTCATGAACCCTGCTGCCTTTAGCACCTTAAGTTGTCTTCTGAGATCTCCCATCCAAGAATGTGAATTAATGCTCCCCTGGAACAGGGAGAGAAGAGAGAGATGGAGATTTATGGTGGTTTGCAAGCCTGGGAGAGACACCATGACTAACAAGCTAATTAGCTCCTCAAAAGCTGGTAGACAAATGGAGAGGAGAAGCCTCTGTCTAACCTGCAGCCTTGCACCTTGCACCTCTTGGGGAGGCAGCTTGCCCGCAGGAGCCTGCAGAGCCTGACAGGAGAGCGGCTTCCAGAGCATCTGCTTCCCTCTGACAGGCCCGGTCCCTGTACCTTGCAGGGGCCGCTGGCATGGTGGCAGCCATTCCCAGGCTTTCCTGGGGAAGTGATGGCCAAGGTGCGGGTAAGGGAGTATTTGGTGCAGGGGCCAGGGTGAAACTGGCAGAGGAGGGGAGAGCCAAGGAGCACTTCATGCCCTACATTCCCCGAGGCTCTTGCAGCGCAGGGGTTTAGTGAGAAGGAGCAGCCCGCCCCACCTCTGTCTGTGTGAAATAGATGGAACATAAGAAATGTTTTAAATAATTGAATAATGAAATGAATATATTAATGCTCAGAGAGCGGGAGAGGGCTGCTGGGCTGGACTCGTTCATCCAAACAGCCCTTGACGAGCCAGAAAAGAAGTAGGGTCAGCATTTATTCCTCTGGAGGCGATCGAAGGCAGGGTGCTGTGTTAAGTGGCTCTCTGTAGAACTTCCCTTTCTTTCTCCCATTTCTTTGTTTAGTGATTCCAGCTGCTTCAGGTGGTTTCTTCCACCTCAGTGTTATACTTTGCTGTCTCTGGATCTTCTTTCCCCTCTATTTTTTTCTTTCTCATCATCATTCCCTTTTGCATCCTTATCTTCCCACGGCTTTATCCTGCTTAATCCTCCAAAACACAGGCAGCCTTCTCAGAGAGCGTATATCTGTCTAGAAGACAGATGCCCATCCTAATTCTGTAGCCACTTTATTTCTTAGAAGCATTTAATTACAGGTGAGATTCATCTACTCTCCGGATACTCCACCTTTTGTTCAGGAGACAAGTAAGTGTCTTAACACCAAATGCAGTGCATTTCTAGAAACACTTGGACGGCTGACAGCTGAGGTTGGCAGTCTGAACCATCAATTTGCTTATGTAGGAACACAAGTGCAGAAGTGAGTTGGGTTTGGTAAGTCAGGCAGTAAATGGCACAGGAGTTGGTATTAAGAACGGTTGAATTATAATTCTAGTGAAAAATATGGAGTGATGGAGCTGGCTGCAAACAGCTGCTGCACATCATTTATTATAGCCAGCTCTGCCAGTGCCACCTCCTGCCTTGCTCCCCCTCTTTGGCTTCCAACCTCAGGCTCCCTATGCCAGCTCTGCAGTGCTCCCCAGCTGCCCTGCAGCCCCCTGCCCTCTCCCTGCTATTTAAGGACTTAATTCCCCTTTGTGGAGGCTGCCAGTGTTGCTGATGCATACAGCCGTTTGTCAAAGCGATCACTCAATTCCAGAACATTACAGGAAAACCCGCTGATTCCCATCAGGTATAACCATTGTCATATTTCAGATCCAAAATCCAAAGTACTTAAGGAATCACCCAGCCTTTTTGTTGTTTTTGTCTGTAAATGTAAATGAAAATAATTCAGTTAGTGGCTTTGCCCTGCTTGAACACCTTTTTCCCTTCCCACACCTTTGTGTTTGAATTATTTGGGGAGCACAAGCTTCAGAGATCTTGTGGCCCTGACTCCTGTAGTCAGTAGGGTCCTGTCACCTAAACTGAGCAACGAATTTATACTGTTGCTGTGTTTTACTGAATGTGCACACGTGGGAGCTTTTTGTTGAAAAAGAGGTTAAAATATACGGGGAATAAAACAGGGCAGGAATGTGAGAAGACAGTGATGAGCTGGGAGGAGCTAGGAGCTGGTGGGGGGGGGGCTGTTGGATATGTTGATTTTCACCCAAGATCACACCAAGATCCACAGGCCTACATACATGGGGTCACCTGTAGAACGTACACATTGCAAAATACCTATACAAAAAATACCTATGGAAGAGTAGCCTGTGGTATGGATCACAGCAGCATCTGGTGAGGAGAGGAGATGCTGATGAAGAGAGACAGATGATTTCTGGGTGCAGCATGCAGGGACGGGTGGGGAGGAGGCAAGCACAGGGAGTTTAAAAGTGGCAGCTCTCTCCTTCATCTGGGAAGTTATTTCTTATGCAGAGTGAGTGTAAGCCTCCAATGCGTCTTCCAGTTAGTGACACCCCAGAAATGTTTTATGGATGAGGCTCCATCACCTGTTGGCATGAAGAGGAGAAGGCAGAGCCACCGGTGATGGATGATCGCTTGGAAACAGCACTGTGTCCTCTGCACCCTTCGCCTCCCTCTCCATGCCTCTTTATCATGCATCATTGCAGTAGCATCCACCTGCAGCTGCCAGGAAACTCCCAGTTCCCAGCTTCTCTTTCCCCTTAACTTCCAAGATGTTCTGACATGCTTCCCCTTCTCTGAAACTGCTTTTCTAAGTCAGAGATGTCATCACCTAAATGGATGAACTGCGTGTATTTCTGCAGGTGACAGGGAGAGAGAGAATCTTCTGGACACGTTGTACAGAACATGTTCACCCTTGTTTACACTGTGAGCATCCTGGTGTAAATCAGGTGATTTTGTGGCACGGGGAGAAAGGACCAGGATTTTGCAGCTTGCAGTTTTATTTTGGGGTATAGCGGGTGTGTGCTGCCAATTTGAAACCTTGGTATGCGGTATTCTTGCTGGGGTTTGTTTGTGGATGATAATGATATGGGGCGTTTTCCAAATACCCTCTTTCTCTGCATCTCTCTTCTCACTACAAACTGCAGTCCTGCAGTTGCTAACACCACGGGAAATGGCAGGAAATGACCACAATGTGTACTGGAAAGCCCTGGCCCCCAAACCACATTATGGTCAAGAGAGAGAGTTTCAGAGGTGGCTGGCCAACCCCCTTGATAGCACTCGTTTGCTGAGCAGACCCTAAATTCGAGCCACTCATCAGAATCCCATTTAATAAAGGTAATTTTCCAGGTATGTTTGGAAAAACACAGATGGAGCCCAGGGTGCTGAGCACTGTTTCGCATGTCTATTCTCAGACTGTGCCGTCTCAATTAAACCTTTCCATTCAGTCCCCAGCCGTCGGGCACTCCCTCCTGTGACTGCCAAGCCCAGTCTGCAGAAGCAGGTCTCTCTGCCTGCGAGCTGTGTTATTGCCATGCCAACACTTCCTCTCTCCCTGAATCCCCGAGCCCCATCTTTGTTTCTGCTTCCTGCAGGAGGTCTCGTGTTAGTTCCACATTAATCAGTAGGCAGTTCAGTGCATCGCTTAGTCTCATCGAGGTGGTACCCGAGCTTTTCCCATCTTTTCTACTCTGTAAACAGGAGTTTGTTTCAGCACATGGGAGCCTCGGAAAAGCGCAGCAGCGCTGGTACACGGCACACAGGCAGCGAAACCCCAGGGACGATTTCAAGCACGCAATTCTGCCTCCTGCTGTGGTGGCAGTGGTCACATAGCCAGGCTCCTCCAAACTGTGCCCCAGAGTCACAGACTTGTGGGGGTTGGAAGGGACCTCCAGAGATCATCTAGTCCAACCCCCCCTGCCACAGCAGGTTCCTTAGGACAGGTTGCACAAGTAGGCGTCCTGATGGGTCTTGAATATCTCCAGAGAAGGAGACTCCACAACCCCCCTGGGCAGCCTGTCCCAGGGCTCTATCACCCTCACTGTGAAGTTGTTCTGCTTATTGATGTCCTGTTACCGGCTTCTTTCCCAACCTGCAGGTCTGGATGATGCTGAGGGACCCAGGACTGAGCTGTGCCTGTCTCATGCCTGTAGGCAGCTCAATAATACTAGGTTGAAACTGTCCCAAACACCTGCCCCAACTCCCACCCATTAATGCACCCGGACCCATATGTGATGTACATCCTGCAGGCCTGAGGGCAGTGTCAGGTAAATGTCGAGAAGCATTGCTGTGGCACCACCCCACGCCAAACACCAGCATTTGCCCTGATTGCCAGCGAACATGGGACTAATAATGGGTCCTCCGGAAAGACTTCCCTCCCCCGTGTCGTTTCTCCCCCCTCCCCCTTCCTTCGCCTGAGTNGGAAGGGCCCTTTGCTGTTTTAATTGCTTTGCAGCATACTTGTGAGAGTGGAGCTGGGCTTATCAAAGCCCGTGCAGCTGAGTCCCTGCCACTCGCTAATGAGAGCTGCCACGTGGCCAGCCACACTCCTCCGATGGACCAGATAGCGCCTCACACCAGGGAGGGACTCCAACGC